>VWZI01008715.1:139101-211620 GCA_013396835.1 Psilopogon haemacephalus | reverse complement strand
AAAAAAAATGTTTAAGGGTTGTAACTCAAACATAGATAAGACAGATGGCTTTAAGCCGTGGCTGCTGCTGCATGTCTCTTTTTCCGTGCTTTCTTAACTAATTTCACTAACCACTTTCCTGCTGCTAATCCCCCTGGCCGATCTACCTTCACTTANGATCTAGTGGGAGGTGTCCCTGCCTGTGGTGGGGGGTTGGAACTGGATGATCTTTGAGGTCTCTTCCAACCTAAACCATTCTATGATTCTATGATTTTAATAAGAAATTAGACTATAGGCTGAGAAGGGAAAACACTGATTATGCAACTTCACTCATATGTTTACTGAAAAAGAAAAAAAATGTTTAAGGGTTGTAACTCAAACATAGATAAGACAGATGGCTTTAAGCCGTGGCTGCTGCTGCATGTCTCTTTTTCCGTGCTTTCTTAACTAATTTCACTAACCACTTTCCTGCTGCTAATCCCCCTGGCCGATCTACCTTCACTTATCTGGTGCATAAAACAGATGGTGAGATGAGATTGGGAAGGGGGGAAGGTGGTAGGGTGGTTCTAAACCCCTCTTAGGGACTCTGATCTCTGGGAAGGGTGTGGTGTTTCTGTATTACCTTTTTACTGTATATATCTGTAAATATCTGTTATATATTGTCAATATCTGCTTGTATATTGTGCAAAGCTGTAAACATAAAGTTTCATTTATTAACTTCCAGACATCTGAGTCTAGCCTGGGTTATTTTTAAAGTGTGGGGGGGTGGGTAACTGCCAAACCACACCACAAGGGCAACGTCTCTGAGTAATCCCAAATAGCCTGCGTAATCCCACATCTAATAGGACAGTCAAAACTTGTCATAAGTAAAGCAGCATTTGGTATCTCTCTAGGTATAGTACATTTAACCTTGTAGAGCAGGGGCTTGGTGATCCAGAGGGTCTTTTCCAACCTGAATGTTTCTGTGATCTTGCCTGGAGCAAGTCAAAACTTGTCATAAGTAAAGCAGCATTTGGTATCTCTCTAGGTATAGTACATTTAACCTTGTAGAGCAGGGGCTTGGTGATCCAGAGGGTCTTTTCCAACCTGAATGTTTCTGTGATCTTGCCTGGAGCCCCTTCTGAAGATGAGAAGGAGAAACTGTGGCAGCCTGAGATCATTTTTAGAATACGAAACCAGGAAACTGCAAAATGCCTTTTTCATTCTGCTGTTGAGCACATGTTGCTCCCATTTTAAAATGCAAGTGCTGCATGTGTTATGTAAATGGTTTTGGTTTTTAACTGAAAGCTCTTCTTTCCTGTAAAGTTGGCAGTAGGGATGTCTCTTGAAGGATTGGATGGTGTCTAGAGCCTAAGAAACCCATCTGTTTATACTGAAAGATTGAAAACTTCCTCTCATTACCTCTATAACTGGGATCCCCAGAGAAAAAAAAATGAATCATAGAGCACTTATATTTTCCTAAGCATAGAATCATACAATGTCAATGGCTGGAAGGTACCTCGAAAGATC
Organism: Psilopogon haemacephalus; assembly: GCA_013396835.1. Classification (NCBI taxonomy): domain Eukaryota; kingdom Metazoa; phylum Chordata; class Aves; order Piciformes; family Megalaimidae; genus Psilopogon; species Psilopogon haemacephalus. The sequence continues at coordinate 210,132 of VWZI01008715.1, read as the reverse complement.
ATCCAGTCCAACCCTCCTGCCAGAGCAGGATCACCTATACCAGATCACAAAGGAATATGTCCAAGCAGGTTTTTAATATCTTAAGAGGGAGAGGCTCCACAACTCACCTGGGCAGCCTGTTCCAGTGTTCTGTCACCCTCACAGGGAATAAAATCATCTTGATGTTTAAATGAAACTTCCTATGCCTCAGCTTCCACCCATTGCCCCTTGTCCTGTCATTGGACATCACCAAGAAGAGCATAACAAGTAAAGCTTTCAGAAAACAGCTTTCCTAACCCCCCCAACCCCACCCCCCACCCCAGAAAGGAGTTATACTGCTAATAATTTTGAGCAAGAAAATTGTGAAAATGTTTGAAATTTCAAAGTCACTCCTGAAGGAATAAGTAGCTCTTCAAGGGGCTGAAATGCTGGACAGCAGGGCAAGGAATATCCTGGTTTTGGACAAAAATGGTGTTGGTTGCTGCTACCAGTGTAACAAAGAGCTCTGGACAATCTGATCTAGTTGAGGATGTCCCTGCTTACTGCAGAACGGTTGAACTAAATGACCTTTAGAGATTCATTCCAATCAAAACCATTCTATGATTCTATGGAAATGTTATTCTTGTGCCCTATGTAAAGGATCCTCTCTAATCACTATGAATTAATAATAACATAATGAACACCCTGCTTTCCACATGAGGGTGAATTTAAGATTCTTTACAATTCAGTAAGAAAACAGAAGCGTAAAACTCTGTTTTACACTTGCCCTGTAATTTGCTTCTGATAGTGTTTGGCAGTACTTGAAAGACTCAAACTCCTACTTTTTCTTATTAAATGCTTGATGAACAAGTAAGTTCTTCCCACCAGGAGCCATAGCACCTGTGCATCTCGATCAGTATTTGGTTGCTGGCACCGAGCAGAGGAAACCCCACCGCCGGAAGGTGAAGGACCTGTACTGGCCAAGCCGGTGGAGACCAAGTCTGTAAACAGTTCAGAGCAGGAACTTCTGCTTCATGACTCGCATTAAGCCTAGAATATAATTAATGCTTAACAAATAGCAATTGATGATAACCATTGTACTTCTGCACTAAGATCTTAATGGTTCTCTACTTTAAGTCTCACTATAGACGTTACTCTGGTTTTCAGCCACCAATCCCGATCAGTGCAGCACACAGAGAGGAATAATATCCTCCTACATAGCCTATGCTGCAGAGCGAGTGCCCGAGGTGCCTCAGTAATGGTATTGTGCAACGCACAAATGCCTTTAATCACCTCTGTGCTGCTCCCACAGTGTCCTGTTCAGACTTCTTAAGTTCCCCAAATTGTGAATCTTTGCATGAGAACCGACGTGCGTTTCAAAACACAATAAGGCACATTGCACACAAATGTTTCTGGGGAAGCAGGGGTGGGCTGTGGGCACAAGCCTCCTCTACAGAGGCTGTTCGGTGGGGAACTCGCGTCGTCTTTAAGCACTGCAATTAAACGAAAGCATTGTCCTTGTAAATAAAAAAGATTTGCTGTGTGGCCACTGCCTCGAGAAGCTTTTGATGAAATATTTAGGAGAGCGCTTTCTGAATGTGACTAATTTTCGGAAGGCATATTAAAGTTTTATAGGGGCACTAATTTAATCACAGATGATGAATGATTTTACTTTTATGTTGGGCTTTAACAAGGCTGGATAAATGTGAGGTGGCTCAGTGAGTCTGTGCGTGCCGGCAGCCGACTGAGTCACGGCTTTCGGAGAGCTATTTCCCTCCAGCTAAGCACATCGTGTCACACTTAATGGGGCTCTGAACCCCTATGCTTGCTTCGCAGCTGAAACTGAGCACAGGCAAACCTGCCAATTACGAGAGGAACTTCACAACCTGCGGCGCAGGCTTTGGTTAAACCTTCATTAACCACCTCTACCCTGCCCCTGCCCCAATCTCTCCAGACGCAGACGAATCGCCTTGAGGAAAAAACGCATAGGAAGTAACGTATGTGTCTCTGTGAGGTACTGGCTGCCCCTTTTGTGTTGCCGAGTTGTCCTTACACCCACCCAACCACCTCAGCCGTGGTGGGAGCTGTGGTGGTGGGAGTGTGCAAGCATAATCTGAGGTATGGTAGCAGCACGGCTGATAATGACTCCTCATACTGCATTTCTTTCTTCATCGCTGTGCTGCAAAAGATTTGCTTCTCCAGCCTGGTACAAAAGTTCAGAAAAGCAGGGGGGAAAAAAAATGTCTTTGTAAATTGCAAGAGAGACAGAGTAATGTGGGATGATATGTATAAAGAGCCATTTCAAAGATGGTGCAACAAGCCTAGTTTCTTCTGGTCAAATGAAGGGACAAGGAAAATTCAAGCATGTCATATTTCTCCATCCAGTAAGCAATGATGAGTTCACCATGATCTGGAGTGGTTGGGCCTCCACATGAGCCTGTCCCCTCGGCCTGAGCTCCAGAGCTGCCTGTGAAGCACAGCTACATGTCAGTGTGGGCACAGAGGTAGCAAAACCCTATCCTTCTCTTTCCTCTGGTCCCCTTTGCCAGGCAGACCACTCTTTTAGCAGCAGAAGTGTTAACTGAGATGTTAAACAGGCTCAGCAGTGCTCAGGACAGATTTAAGCTGGACTCCCTCTCATCCTGCCTTACTCAGGGCCAGCCACCACCATCTGGAGTGCAAAGTAGGGTTGTTCCCCGAGGGCTGTGCAGGGGAACATCTTATGGACATGGAGGATATGCTGCTCAGGCCACTGTTGCTGGTCACTGTGCCTGGTGACACTGGGAGATGGAACAAAACACCAGCATGGTGCTGGAAAGAGAAGTGAAGAATGCACTGCGCCACGTTTGGAGTCACAGTTCTGCTGAGAAGATGAGTGGTGATCCTTTTGCATGCAATGAGTTTTCAGCACTGCCTCAGCTGCACTGGAACACGAATATTTTGCTGCTGAGGCAGTGCTGAATTGGATACAGAACACAACAGCTGTGCTGGTCTTTTCTGACTGAAGAGACAGCAGTTGATGTTAGTATAAAGTGGCTCATTATCAATACATTCACCTAAACACATATTTGGGATCTTCAGAAATTATTACTATGATATTAAGATACATGTTTAAGCCTCTGCATTTAATTAATATGCATGGATTAATATACAACCCTGACAAATTTCTGATGTAATAAAGCTAAAGCACAGTGTTAGGGACATATTACCTCACCAGATAGCACAGTTCGTTGAAACAAATCAAGGTATTTCTAAGAGTGTCCTAATCTCTACTTGAAACAAATTTTAAAATGGAGGAATATTTGATAAAAAGTGTTCAGAGAACAGATATTTCAGAAGTTTGCTGTTAGACAAGGGCAGTTTTGGTTTAAGGCAGTAGACGGTGGGAAAATAATTAAAATAATTCTCAACATTAAAATTTCAAGTGTAATTTTATTGGTGTGGGACAATCATATTGTTACAGAAAGCCTACCTCTGGCAGGTACAATCTGCATTCAAGAGTCATCAGCGAAATTTGGACAGCAATCTGATGGGAAACCAAACATTTCATTTTGGAGGGCTGGATTCCTCATTTTTGGGGAAAGTTGATGTTGTCTGTGGAATGGAAATGTCATTCCATAATGAAATTCAGAATACGCTGGAACAAACCAAAACCGAACCAAAACACCAAATATTATTGTTTTTAAAGAGTTTAGTCTGATGAAGCTTATTGCTCTCTGAAAAAGAAAAAGAAAAAAAAAAAAACCATGTCTCAATAATTTCACTATTTGATTTAAAAAAGGTTTCTGGATCTCTGGATGTCATGTTGTTAGTTGACAATTTCAGAGGTGGACACAGGCGATTCTTGCGATTCACACCCACGTGTTAAATCCACTTCCTTGGTTTTTTTTCTTTCTTTCACTGACCTGAGGCCAGATTAAAACGCCGACCTAGGGAGGACGGCTGGGCCCCAGAATCATGCTGCAAAGGTCTCTGTACTGCTATTGAGAGACAGCTTCCTGCACTGCCTGCACAGGGCTCCTTAAGACTTACACCACCTGCTCAGCTGGATTCCTGCAGTATCTCCCACAGCCCAGGTCTTGCTGGTTTGTTACTGCTGCTCAGCTCTGATCTTTTGGCTTACAGTTCTTGCAGTGATTACCCTTCACCTGGCCTCCCTTTGTACTCATGGAAAAGGTGAGAAACTCTCTTGCCCCATCATTTTTTCAACTTCTTCCTGCTATTTCCCCCATCTGATCTCCCTTGTTCCATCCTTCTGCCACACAGCTCTTTGTGCAAGAGCTGTCTTTTGGCTGTTTCTGACATGACTAGTACAGAACCAGTCCAACTTTCATGGGCAACAGCACCTTCATAGGACAACGAAAAAAAAATGTTTTGTACATTGCTGCTGAGAGACAAAGCACATGAGATACATAATTAAAAATCATTTTAGTGCAGAGATCCCTTTTCACTGCATATGAATTGCCATATTCTTATGTTTTCTGCAAGGCTCGTGTGTGAAATGATGCAGAGAAAGGTAATTCAGGGAGTTGACATTGGGCTCACTATGTCTTTCCTTTAGAAAGACACAGCTCCAAAGGGAAAACTGCAGTGACTGAGCTTGACCAATCTATACATCCAGCAACAGCACATGCAGTGGGAAAAGATTAGAGATAAAACTTCAGTCACATTGACAGTGGTCTCTCATGGAGAGAGCAGACCCAAGATTTGTTCTGGGTTCCTTGATTAGTTCCTGACATTTTAAAATATGTGAAACATAAAATAACATGAACAGTCTTGACTGCTGGGGTCAGAAATGATCAGAACTTCTGAGATGAATGGTATTTTGCAGACAAGCCATTTGTTGCCACTTACTGAATAACACAAGTAGCTTTTTACTGCAGCTCACCTCTTGGACCACCTCTCTTCCTAGCACCTCAGCATTTGGCTACACAGTGCCCACCTTTCTGTTAATTTTTGGTATCTTCTATGTGGTTTTTTTTTTTTCTTGAATATTTAATATTAGACTCAAAATCAGCATATTGATATGTGTGGCAGAGCAGGGCACTGCCCCACCGGAGGTTTGAATGAGGTGTGAACTGTGGCAGGGCACACCCAGTCCACTGCCCCACCAGAGGTGTGAATGGGGCAGGAAATGGTCTTCCTCCCTCCCCACCTCTGTCACCGGAGGCTTAGTACAATAGGTGTGAAGTGCCTTCTCCCACCCTCCGTGGGCTTGAACAGGGAGGCAACAGATCACCTCAGTATATATATGGCAGCTGGACAGATTGCAGCAGGACTTGCTTGGACTTGCTAGGACTTGCTTGGACTTGCAAGGACTTGCTTAGACCTTCACTGGGACCTGCACGGACCTGCACTGGCACCTGAACACGGACCTGGAGACACGAACCTTGCACGGACTTTGAGACAGTCTCCCATCTGTAAGTAGGGCAAGTTTCATGCCCAAACCTTTCCATTTTTCTGATTTTTCCTGAATTACAAGAAAAGGCATCATTGTGAAGACTTTTCCCGACCGAATTAGAACCCAAACTTAAACTAATCTACACACAGATGTGGGTGGGGCTTTTGGAAATTATAAAAACTACATAATTTATAATTTCAGCCTCTTCAATTGCCCACAATCAATACAATATGCTGACCAGCCTGCTTTCTTAAGAAGTCATGGCAGGAAGTGACAAAATAACCAACCTCTTTAAAATCAGATAGTTTTATAAACACTTCCTTCCCTCTCTCTTTTTCTACATTCTCTATATAAAAAAACAAACACAAACAAATAAACAAACCAAAATATCCCCCTAACAAAAAACCAAAAAACCAAACAAAACCCCATAAGGAACAAAAACCAAAATACAAATAAAATCAGAAAATAAATCTCCACAGATGTGAGATAAGGTAGTAAGTGTTTTTGGGATCTCAGAATTATTTCAAAGAGCTGTTTTAATTCCTATAAAATGCATTTTATAGAAGTTTTAAGTCAATACTTTTTGTCAACACTGTGTTAAGCTAGAAAGCTCTCTGCTATCCCTCTTAGGTGGATGTCAGGTAAATAAATAACTCACTGGCTTAAGCAAATTAAGCAAATAGTGTTTGTGGGCAGGTGTTTTTGTTCAGCATGAGATAAAGCAAATATACAGATTAAAACAGAAACTTTTGTCAAAACCAAATATGCATAAAAGAAAATACTAAGCAAGTAGATGAGTTTGCTAAAGTCACATGCTCCCATTTAATAAATGAAATGCTTCATTAATCCTTCTTGACAGAAGTCATTCTTAGAATGAAGAACAGATCTAAGAGAAAACGTTTAGTGAAGTCAGTTCTCATGGGTCTTCCTTGGCAACCCCAGGAAGGAACCACAGCCACATTTTGCTGCTGCTGAGCAAGAAGTTCTATGGAGGCAGGCCCCCAGTGCTCCCATTTGTGCAACCTCCATCTGATGTGGAAGTGTTTGGGGTTGATAACAGAGCAGCTGGCAAAGTCATCAGTTGTGTGGGTTGCCTTGATTGACAGCCTTTTTAGAGATGCTCCTGGTCCTTGTGTGATGTGCAGTGATTGTGGTGCAGCTGCTGAAAATGTGAGAATTGTTCCCACAGTGTCCTACACTGAAAGTAAAACATCCACTTGCAACTGCAGCAGTTCTGCTTGAGGGCTACCCAGAAACAACACATGGTGGGGGCAAATCCTTTTACTTCAAGTGAGCTGTCCAGCATTAGGTTCATTTCTGAAGGAGCACTCAGAGCTCTGTGATTAGCTGCATGCCTAAGATGTACAATCTGTTTCTGCTTCTCAGAGTTGGGAAGGAAAACTTGGAACTAGTTCTTGACTCCCCCAAGTGAGCTTAGGTCTTTAGACACAGGTTACCAAGGCAATTACATTAATCTTCTGTGAGATCTAAGCAAGATGGAGGCATAGGACAGTTTTTTGAAAGAAATGTGTCTGCTCCCTCCCTGGATGTGTTCAAGGCCAGGCTCGATGAGGTCTTGAGCGACCTGATCTAGTGGGAGGTGTCCCTGCCTATGGTGGGGGGTTGGAACTGGATGATCTTTGAGGTCTCTTCCAACCTAGACCATTCTATGATTCTATGAAATGCAGTGCCTTTGTCTGAAGGTGTATGTCATGACATGAACCTCAGCTATAGCACTTTTCTAGTGTTTGCTGTTTGTGTCCAGCTCTGTAGCAGTGCTTAGGAGCAGCTTTCTCTTTCATTAACTAACAACTTGACACAGCAGACCCCCAGTAACTCAGGCTTCTAGGGATGCCTATAGCCATGCAACATCCCTGGTGTGAAGCATAAAGTAGTCTGCACACCAGACACAGAAAGCTGTGGCATGGCTTGCCACCATTATCCCTGAAATGCCTTCCCTTGGAATTGTGCACCAGCTTCTCAGCCTGTGCTTTGAGATACTCCATGAGGAGGCCCATGTAGCCAGCAGATGAGCTAGAAGACTAGACTGAAGATGACAGACAATGACCTTGCTCAACCATCATCTTGTGTCCTGGAGTCTATTTCCCATCATCTCAACAGAGATTAAATCCCCTGCTGTGTATTATCCCTGAGATGAGAGACACTCATCTCTCTTCTTCCTGGCTCTCATCACAGCACCTTGTCTTCAAGACCATTGTCCCTCTGTCAAGTTAGATTGAAAGTGAGCAGATGGTCTGATAGATTCTGGGGTGGGGAAATGACAAGCTTAAGCCCTGTGTTAAGAAATTGAGCTTAAAATAAATAGGCTCAAAGCCAAGATACTCCTTTGCACACACTTATTACCCAGGTCAGAGAAAGACAGTGCAGAGATGTGACAGGTGCCAGTCACTTTATGCCATCCATTTCTGGAAGGAGGGTAGCTACTCAATGAGAAGAACGAAGTAAGAATTTGAACTAAATACTTATATCCTCTGCCTTCCTGAGAGATGATCTTAGAGGGCACAGTAGGGAGAAATCTGGGATAAGAAAAGGACAAACATCTTCTCTTTTCTCAGTATGGAAAGTATGGGATGTTTCCATATTAAGGATACAAGACCAGCTATGAGTCACTCTCCTGAACAAGTTAAAAATAGTAGAAAAAATAGCTTTAGTAGAAGAAAATAACTGCAAATCTAAGGACAGCTAAGTACTGGGCTATTGGCTGAAAAACATATCACAGTAAGATGTTCCAAGGGGCTAGCCCAACTGAGTAGCTCAGAGAAAGAAAAAAGCCAAAGGAAGATAGTTGTAATCTAGTTAGTGTATCCTGGGGAGAAGCCAGGAAGAGAGACATAAGATCTATGACCAACCTGGGGAAATGTCAGTAAAATGCTTTTCTTTTCAACTGAAGAGAGCTTCAGCTGATCGGCTGACTTCTTATACAGTTCTGTACAGGGCACTGAAGTTGATTTTGCAGCACGAGAGTGAATGCTGTATGGCAACTGGGATGTTAACCTGAGCTTTGGATTTTTTTGGTATATGAAGTGAACCAGGAAATGGTCAGTGCTCTAGCAACTGAGTCGCACTGGCAGAAGTCCCCGTGTCTGGCAGCTACATTTTTAGTTTACTTTATGCTGTGACATACAAAGAGAATTTGCTTTGCCCTCTGATGTTTATCTTAATTTTGCATGTGTTCACAGCTCATAGGAGATAATGACAAATTGAGAAAATGTTTGTTTTCACGTAAGTTAAGAGACTGTCACAGCAGACAGCCAAACATAGTCTAGGTGCCAAAGCCTGAGCTTTTCCACACTGTGCTACCTACATGCTCAGTTTTACCTGCCTAAAGGCTAACAGGGAATTCAGTCAATATGCTGCCTTCATCGCTGCAGTTTCTCTGTATGAGGGCTACCCATTGCATCTCACTGCAGGGTTTTGGAACACCACTCAAAAGGGAGGCTGAAATCATCAACTACATTTCATTTAACTCTGCCAACTGAATCTAAACAAGTTGAAACATGACCTGCCCACTACATTTAGTGGCATGCAGCAGAAAATAACTCTGAAATAGCTGCTGACGTTCACTGGAGAAAGATTTATTTCTAAGCGCAGAGATTGAGTTGTGGAGATAAATAGAACCACCTGTACAGTATTGCCTGCCATGCCCCACTGCCCCCATATGGAAAAATATGCACAGACATTGCCTGAAGTGGCATTGGTCTAATAAATGATCAGGTAAATGGAATGTTTTCTCTCAATTCACAGCAAATGAACAGAAGCTGCTGCATCTGAAATGATACCACCTTGTTTGCCTGGAAGGTCTCAGCTTTTGATGAAAGACCCACGACTCTAGAATTTGCCTTCCTCTTGTGGTGCCACATGAGTCATTTTGCCCTTCACTTCATACTGCAAGAAGCATTTTGGTGGGGAGAGAAGCTGACCTATAGTACAAATGGTTTGAAAGGGCTCTGCACTGATGAATAGCCAGAAAAACTGTATATTATGACAGATAATTGTCTTTTTATGTAATAATACTATATTTATTTTTTTTTTCCTATTTTGTAATTGATTGTTGGTGCCATGAGATTATACGTTTCATGTTAATCCCAGAATAAGTGGACCTTAAAGATGGCTGCTTGTAATACTAGGTCATTTAGGTTCATGGTTTTGTTGCCTGAAACCCTCAGTGTGATCTCCATCCATGGACAGTGCCAGGGTTCCTGGGTCTACAGCATCCTAGCCCTCCTAGACAACTATGACACTGTATCTTGCCTGAAGGAATTTCTTTAGTTCCACCGTGGCTTTACCCAGTCCTCTAAAGAATCTAAGGATGGCCTCTTGCTTTCCCATTCCTCTTTTCTCACCACTTCTAAGCCCACCATCTGGCCTCATGAAACAGAAGGTTTGAAGCCTCAAAGGTCAGTTTTCCCTATGGATTCTGTGAGAGTGGATGGAAGAGGTCTTTACAGAACTTAAAAAAATAAAACTACTTTTAGAGCTTACACCAAGGAAATGGCACAGAAAACTCCAGTATTATCCATTAGTTGGCAGCACCTACCCAAGCAGTGTAAGGGCAAAGCACCCACTTCACTTCAGATTAACCACCAAGTGGGAATGGCAAGGACAGTGGAGAAGTAGAGCTTATGAAAGAAAGGAGTTGTTTAGGGAGTCAAAGGATTTATATTAGTAGGCAAATATGTTCTACTGGTTTGGCTGATCATAAATCTGAATTCTGGGATATTTTAGAATTTCCTTTCTCTTCCTTGTCCAAGTCCCACAGGCAGCAGTTGGTCCTTGGAAGATGTGTTACAAGCAGAAAGCACTTTAGTAACTATAAGGAATGTAGATGTGAAAAAGAACCACTTAGGGTCTCACCCCAAGCTAAAAGGATATATAAAATAAGTTCTCTGCATGCACAAAGACTACTGAAAAAAAAAGAGTGCAGGTTCATGATCCTGACCTGGGACTCCAAAAGCACAAGGGAAAGAATAAAACCTGAGCAGGGAGATCAGAAGTGTCCAGTGTCTGGAAGCAGTGTGGTTGGTTATCCACAGAGGAACAGCACTCAGATGACACCAAATGCCTTGTCATTTCCACATAAAGCTTCTCCTGTGGGACTGCCATGGCACTGGATGAGAAAGATGAGGTGTGGTTGGCTTATCCTTGTACCTCGGTGCTGCCACTGGCAGTTCTCCATCACTCAATACCTCTTCTGCTCTTCTCTGGACCACTCGATTCCATTAGCAGCATGTCTGGCATTTGCTGCTACACATCTTTCTCTTTCTTCTGACTTATATATGAGTCCTGTTGACCTTACTACTGGTGCAAAACACAAACAAGTTACATAAAGACTCTCCAGGTGTATTTTCACAGATCACGAGTCAATGTTTCAAGGGGATGGCTGGGTTCAGCTTTCGGTCAGATCCTCTTTGAAAGAGTTAGATCTTACAATGCCATGGTACTTATGCCTCATTTGGATTTAGTCCTCTCTGCTGTCTTCCTAAACAAGAATACATATATTTCTTGTTTGCTTTGTTGTTGGTGTTATGAGGCTTAGAAAAACCAGGCACATGCCTCTTCCATCATACTGTGCCACGAGATGATAAGGGCTTTGCAATTATTTGACTCTCTTCACCACTGATTCCATTGCCAGCTTTTAAAGCTGTTTCTGTACTGTGTGAATTATTTTAAAACATCTTGAGATGTTTTCCACACTAAACCTGCACATAGATGACAAAGCAAAGCCTGGTCCGAGCAGGTTGAAGTCTAGGCTGATCCTGTTCCTCCTCAGTGATGTTCAGACTATTTGACTAAGCACAGAAAAAAATCAAAATCAAGAAGCATTTCAGGGCGGAGATGGGAAATGTTGAGTGCTTTTAGCAGCTCAGACGGACTCCTGGCCTCACTGTCTCAGATCAGGCTCCTAAGGCTGGTGAACCACAGACCAAATGAACCATTGAAATGAGGTTCTTTATAGAGCATGTTTATTTATGCAAGTGTCTCTGTGAATCATCAGGGGGAAAAAAAGCATGCACATAACTCATTCCCAGGTGCATTTCAGATGTGCAGTCCTGCTGAAGCAGTATTAGCAACACATTAGTTGAACCCCTCTCCACATCCATGTCTGCTTGAGCAGGAGCAGTTTTGAGTCCAAGCGAAGTTTCACTTATCTGTGAGAATAAATTGATTGCTGTTGTTCCTCACCAGTTTTTCCCTCAAACCAAACTGTTTTAATTATTTGAGTCTCAAGCAATCAAGTGCTGTACCTCAAACACAGCTATTTCAGGAGATAATTAGAAGCACAGAGGAGCAAACAATATGTCACAGAAATGATCATCGCAGTGTGATCCAAAGGATAACTTTAGAAATGCAAGTGTTCCTTTGCTGGATGACTCACAGAAGTAGCTGCTTAAAAAGGAGCCTGCTCCAGGGAAACATGAGCGAAGGTCAAGGATCAACTGTGTAAAACTGACTTTTTGTTTGACGTTAATAATTCTAAGAAATGGATGGAGTGAGAGCAAATGTCAGCTCCAGTAATGACTATGTAACTCTGGGACTGTATAGAAAAGTAATAGCCCAGCTCAAGCACTGCTGGTGGAAATAATGGGGAGAGGTGAGCTGAGAATTCAAGCCTTGCTTTAAAATATTTTCTTTTGAGTTTCTCTGCAAATTCTGGTTTATCAAAAGGACAGGTAACTTTGATATTTAACTGTCTGTGTCTACATATCCTATATAGGACATAAGTGTTTTCCATGACTGTTCTTCATAAAAATCTGTACAAAGAAACACCATATCAGTGACTGATACTATCACTTATTACGTTTTAAATATATATATAAATATCTAATAGGTTTAATGTCAAGATACAACTGGCATGTTAGAACGTTTAATGCAAAATGCTAACATGTTATAACAATATACATATTATATAAGAATACATGTTGATTTGTTAAATTTTACACATATCACTCAGACCCACCTTACAGATTTTTTTTTCGGTGGTTGTTTTCACGGTGTTTTCTTCAGTAACAGATTGCTTAAGCCTTGTTCCTTCTGTCTCTTGCCAAATTAGCAGCAAGTTTAATTTTATTTCTGCCTAAAATTCTGGCACGGCTAGCAATGTGTAAGCACACAACAGCCTGCTCTAAATTCAGAGGTCAGGTCACATTCTGGCCAAAAACCAGATTATTAGGGGAGAGTAATTCTTCTGTCATTTATTTTGAATTTGGTAGCATTTATTTTTAAAAGGAGCCTTGTTGGCTTTTCAGGACATATGTCTGCTTCTACTCACAGTGAACAGGGAGATCCCAGCTGGGAAGTCTCCAATCTGAAGATGATTGAGGGCTGGGGTGTTTGCAAATAGTGTTTTCCATAGTTTTACACTATTTCCTTACTTCCCCAGACATTCACTTTGGTGCTGTCACAGATGTGATTCTGGGAGGCAAGGTTCTGGTTTGATGTGGTGCACGTATTCATAGGGTACAACATTCAGTTTATTGCGTCCTTCACAACAACCTTTTCTGTCCTTAAGGAATATTATTAATGCTACTCTTCTCTAGGATACACAATCCCATTTTTTCCCATTTTCCTTCACAGAACAGGACCTCAAACCTCTCATCTTCATCCTAGTCTCCTGAGGGCACGTTACTCACAGCTGAGCACAGGACTGCAGCAGAGTTACCAGTAGCTCTGTGGATCACAGAGGGGTTGATCCTTCTCTTGTAGGCTAAGTCCACCCCCACAGGGTGATTGCCCTTCTTTGTAGTGGGTCAACACAACTGACTCATGCTCCTCTCTGACTCACCCTGGCCCCGTATTTGCGGATCTGTTATCAGACACTTGTTCTCCAGTTCATATCTGTGTAACTGGTTATTCCTACCTAAGTGAAGAGAAGTGTGCCTGTATAAGGATGTCTGTGGGTGCAAATCTACCTGATTTCTTGATAGCCTGATACAATACAGGATGACTGCCAGACAATAAAGACAAAACAAGTGTATTCCTTAAATTCCAAACATGTTAGCAAAATTCCCAGCACACAATATAGGCTTTGATTATTGTTTCAGAATTTGTTCCTTCTTTAGTTTTTATGGTTAATTATTTTGTACTTTTAATTTGACTCCACCTTGAAAATCAGTTTTTCTCACACTAGTGGGCACCACAAATCCCCTATAAAGTCTGAATTAGTAGATTTTCTGGATTCAAACACTGAAGCCATAATGCTGACTCTTATGAGTAGTAAATGGAAAGAAAGAGAGAGAGAGAGAAAGGAAGAAAGAAAGAAAGAAAGAAAGAAAGAAAGAAAGAAAGAAAGAAAGAAAGAAAGAAAGAAAGAAAGAAAGAAAGAAAGAAAGAAAGAAAGAAAGAAAGAAAGAAAGAAAGAAAGAAAGGAATGTTTGGGATACAGAAACAGAGTGTGCTTGTGACTCCAACACAAGGCAGTTTGCAAATTAGTATCAAGCCATGAAATAAAAATTATAAGTTTGGCTGTGGAGATGGCAGGAAAAGCATATATCCTGGGCATGAAGAGAAGAAGGAATCTGGAAACTCTCCATGGCTAAATGTCCATGGTTGAGCCAACTTGGGAAAGAATGGAAATATGGTCCTGTGATCAGCTTGTGCTGAGTGCATTATTTGGATTGTCTTGTTCTCAGTTCAGGCCATCCAACATGAGTATTTTATGCCCTCTACCATACAACAACTTGTGTCTCTGTAGCTTTACAAAACAGTCGACTTCACTCTTGCAAAAGAGATTAGTGGATGGGCAGGATTGTATGCAACAAAAATAGATTAAGTGGATTGTGAGCTGCTGAAGGAGAAGTGGTTTTCCAAAGGACATCTAAAAGCAGTGTTGTTTTCACTGAATATAATTGACTTTTGATTTAATCATCTGGTATAATTTTCCCTTAAAATCTGCCTGCTTCTTTTCTTGAGAGTTTTATAATGTTCAGTAACTGTTGAATTGATAGTGCAGATTGCTTCCTTTGGATCCCTTGTTCTAAAGTGGAACACTAGATTTTAGGGATTATCACATTAAGACGTGATTCTGATGTTTGCCTTTTTCAGAGCCCAGGACTCTTGCTGGTATTATTTGGCAAAATTAACTTTTGCCTCCACTGCCACAATTAGGACTGGCTCTGACACAGCTCAGAATGTTAAAACAATATAATAGTTTAAGTGTTCAAAGCAGCAGATAGAACAGATTTGGGAGTGCTGGTGATAAATGCACTGACTGCAAGATGATCTCAGGATTAGTTAATACTGGGTAACATCCAACACAGTCAGAGATGCAAACCTTCTCAATAGCTGTAACAGTAAGCAAAAGTTCAGCTGCATATTGAGGGTACAATTCTCACCAAGAACAGTGTCCCCATCTTGGGTGGAGGAAAGGGAGGACAGCCTATTGACTGTCCTTGTCTCTGTCTTCTCCCCTGGTCTCAGCAGCTACTGCAGCTGGTGCTTGTGCTGGTCCATGCAGCAATCCCACCTCTCTCACACTGGTACCAGTGCCATCTGCATGCATGCTTCCTGATGCCAAAGGCAGCATGCACTGAGGTATCTCTCTTATGGATTTTATACCCCAGACCAGGTTGTCCCTGCCTTCTAGGTGGTGTTTAGCATGATTTAGGAGGAGAGCTGAGTAACATAGTCATTATGTTTACAATGTACTTGATTTTCCTCATTAGCATATTGAGGGGTGTCAGCTTTAAAATGACAGTTAATTAGGCAAAGGTCTTTATTTGGTCACTCTGGCCCTCAAAAGCTGCTTCAAAGTTGGTTGTTTATGCCATATGCACCCCACTTCATCAATTTTAGCCAAAACAGGGCCATCTTATCATCATAAGATCCCACTCCATCAGGTCTTTGGCAGACCAGCTTTGTGGATCTTTGCTTAACACAAACACCTACTGATTGTAAATGATCTTGGTCTTAAAGCTTGCTGAATCAACTTGCCTTCCTGTCCCATGGCCAGCTAGGGGTAAACATGGTTCTGCCTATGTCATGAGTGTCCCTGACTGAAGAAGCTGAACTCTTAAAGGGTGAAACTGAGCAGCTAACATACTTTTGTGTTCCAGTCATATGGGATAACACCAGCCTGGAATACATTCATTTGAATTTTGAATCTGTGAGACATAAAAACCATGTGCTAGTTGGAGGCAAAAGCCTAAAAAACAGTTCAAGGAAGCAGGGTGGGATGTGGAAGTGCCAATTTAATAAGTTAATGTGGTGAAGCAAGGCCATCAAATTGGTTTATATCCAGCTGGCAGTGGGGTCAAAGAGATCACGGTGTAATCTACTGACATGATATAAAAACTCTATATGATGTAGGGTGTAAGTTGATATATTTCCTTTATTTTTTTCAATTTTAGACAGTTTCAAAGATTTTTACAAAGCTGGTGTCTTGTTGCTGGCTGTATTTTGGAAGTTTTGAGGCAAACCTCTTTACAGCCCTTTTCACTTTCTCTATAACCTCTGGATTTTATTAATTCCATCATGACTCTTGAAATAAACAAAAATTAGTATCTATTTAAAGAAGCAAAAATGAATTTTAATTTTATCTCATATTCATGTTCCTACACATCTGAGAGGTTATAAGAAGACCTGAAGATAATTGAAAATGTTTTTCAAAAAAGAAGAGCTTTTATTATCATCTATATCTACTGGTAGATGGCATGGGAAATCCTTAGAAATGTAATGAAACATAACACATAAACCCCACTGAGCCAGTGTAAGCCACCATCTAATCACATGAGCAGATTCATAATGACAGGACACCATTAAAAATCCAGACAGAAAACTTCTCAGTACTCTCCTTCTGCATTTCTTTTTGTTACTTTAGGTCTTCACTTAGGGAGTAATGGATGCAAGCTGAATTATGAATACAGTTAATAGAGTCTCAAGGAGTTTTCTCTCCAAGTTTTTTTCTGTTGAGATGAACTGAAGGTCAAATAATTGCAGCATTGTAGAAAGCAACAAGATTATCCTTTTCAGACTCTTTATTGAGTATGATTTAATAGCAACAAGGCATAACAATGGACAAGGAGAAGTATATTTTGAAGCTCTATTTTGTTTACAGCAAAGTAAGAGAATAATGCATTTCAGTTGCCTGGGCAAATGACAATAAAATAATCACTTTGCTGGTTTTAGGTAGTGCAGTGAATGGCTCAAGTCAGAAGTAGAGATAATTTTTTTTTTTTCTCTAATGGGTGTATCCTACTGATGATGCTAAATAAAACAATCCAGCTATTCTTCCATTAACAGAGTGATTGTGGCAGATTACTGAGTATAACCGATGCAAGTTTCCATGTATCTCAACTCCAGTGTGCAGCCCTGCCCTGGCACTTTATTTCCTTGAATTGTATGTGAAGAATGAGTTTGCAGATTGTTGGTGCTGATCAGTAAGCACACTGTGCAAGGAGACCCACAGTGCCGTGGTGAAAATGTACAGCCAGGCAAAAGAGGTGCACATATTAAAAAATAAATAAATAAATAAATAAAATATATATAAGTTACATATTCAGAGAACAGTTGTAATTACCAACTATAACTAATGACTAAAACTATAGGGCAAAAGCTAAAGAGGATCATTTTATTCCTCCTGCATGTTCTGTTCTGTGCCTTCAACTGGGCAAAGCAATGCCTTACTGTGGCTGTGAAGAAGCATAGACAAGGAAGGTGTATAAATCAGGACACATGGGCTCATTCTCACTAAGCTTGTGGGAGGAGGGATCAGGAGAAAGCTTAGTGCTGGCACTGGCACTGAAGATCTTGACCCACTGAGACAGGACTTGTGAGTAATGGACAGGAGGCACAGAAGGCTTAATTTACAGCCAGGATGAATATTAATTGCAGATCAGGAGTGGATAATTCACATGAGTGAATATGATGCTGCTTCTGTATGTCCACATCTCTTACTGCAATACTTGGTCAGGATGACCAAGACCCAAGGGGATGTCAGGGAGCATTATCGGGATACTATTGTTTCAAAAATATAGTGCCTTCATGGTTAATACAAATAAATGAAATGTTTAACTTCCTTTTTATACATTGAACAAAAGAAGCAATATACTGCATTTCTTTCTCAAATTATTAATAGAATCAGGTAATCATATAATCATTTCAATTGGAAAGGACCTTTAAGATCGTTGAATCCAATAATTATCTAGCTCTACCAAGTCAAGTGCTAAACCATGTCCTTTAGCACCACACCTATGCATCTTTTAAGCACCTCCAGAGATGGCAAATCAAGCACCTCCCTGAGCAGCCTGCTCCAGTGTTTCATAACCTTTTCAGGAAAGAAGATTCTTCTAATAGTCAATCTAAACCTCCCACAGCACAACTTGAGGCCATTTCTTCTCATCCTATCACTTGTTACCTGATTTTCCCTCATATCTATATGTTCACGTTCCACCCTTACTGTGCAAGCACTGTGGAAGCCTTGGAAAGCTTTTCTCCGTTACTCACTCTTTCAGCAGATGGTCATATTTACCACTCTGTTGACCTTGTTAACATATTTACCACTGTGTAAGCAGTTTTTACTCTGCTCAGACTACTTAGTCTGTTTTGGCCAATATTTCAGCAAAGACTTAGTGTATGTGCCTGCTAATCAGTGCACCGTAGAACACATTAGAAGAAAGGATGAGAAATAGAAAGCATCATAAAGACAATGCGATTAAACAGGCATCTTTTTAGTGATCTCATATACTGAAAGTATACAGAGCTAGGTATTAGGTCATATGTCTAGGGAGCTGCATACAAGAATAGCACAAGCATTTAAAGAGAAAATGAGAAAACCCATGCATAAAATGTCACACAGCTAGCAAGGGACATAAAAGATAACAAGAAAATACTCTAAATTTAGATTGGTAGTGAGAGGATAAGAGGAAGAGTTCATTTTCTACTCAGAGTGAGAAAAAGGTATTTGTGAATTGTATTGAGAAGAGTGAAGTGTTTTGTTTCTTTTTGCTTCAGCATTTTCTAGAAGACTAGTGAGAAAAGGTACAAATTCAAATTAGAAGAGAAAATCACCTAGGAGCACAGATCAGTAAGTTGTTTTTTTTTTTTTTCCTCCTCAAAATTCTTTAGAGCTAATGACATTCCACAGGGAATTTTGAAACCTAGATGATGCAAATTTGAGAGCTGAAAACTGAGGAGAATGAGTAAAATTAGTATCCTACTTATATTTACAGTGGACAACAGGGTGAACTGGTGAATTGCATACTTGCCAATTTGCCTTCTCCTTCTCAGAAGACAGCAAAGGATAAGCAACAGACAGCAGGGATTTCTCAAGAACATATGATCTTTAGGAAAGGTAATTTCTATTTGCACCAGCATAACAGGCCATGGTTTCAAAATGACTGTGACTCTGAGCACCCATTTCTGCAGTTTCACAAGTTGGCTGCAGTGCCATGGTTCAAGCACCATG
The DNA here is from genome assembly GCA_013396835.1 of Psilopogon haemacephalus. Taxonomy (NCBI): domain Eukaryota; kingdom Metazoa; phylum Chordata; class Aves; order Piciformes; family Megalaimidae; genus Psilopogon; species Psilopogon haemacephalus. Next base: position 191,350 of record VWZI01008715.1, on the reverse strand, counting down.
GACAATGTGGGCACACCAGCCCTATCTGACTCGATATTTTTGCCAATGAGTGGGATGATAAACTAAGAAATCAGGTTTATTACATTTTCAAATAGGAAAAAGCTAGGAGGCATCATGGTTGTACTGTGTGGTGGGATAAAATCTGGGAATGGTCTCTATTGAGAAAAGATCTTTTCTGTAATGCCTTATATCTGGCTGAGGTGACCTTGCTCTACCAAAAGCTCAAGCATCAAACTTGTACTGAAGGTAAAGGTATTTTTGCCATGTCCTGCTGCCTCAGCACGTAGTTTAGGGAAAAGTTGAGGTCCACACATTGCCTCAACTGCTTTGACCTCTGCTGCCAGACTGGCTGACTCCTGGTGTACACCAACATCTCAGCTCCCTGATCATATGGCAAATGTCTCTGCCATCTAACCTCCATCTACAATTATCTAGTTAGTGCCCTTGAGGACAAAACCTGAGCACACAGGAATGTCCTTTCCATCAGCCACTTTAACTGCTGCCCCAGCTGACCTGGGAACATAGAGGTTTTCATGTCATGCAATACCATCAGCATGGAACAAGGAATGAGTACGACTGAGATCAAATGTGGTCTCCTGCAAGCTTGCTTTGCTCCACAGAGGTCCTGTGTATGGGACACATCCAGGCACCCCCACCCTTACCACAGTTGTCCCCCAGCCAACCTGCTGCCATAGAGACAGCCCGGTTGTGTGACTCAGTTGAGCCTGAAAAGCATCTTAAAATGCAAACTTAAATATACCAAATACTGAGTTTTACTTGCATGTGCTCTTTATGCTTTACAAGGACATATATTGTCTTCTCTGCTGTGCAGCATCTTTCTCTGTCTTTGGGGTGGTTGGGTTTTTTAGGTGTTTTGTTTGTTTGGGTTTTTTTGGTGATTTTGTGCTGTTGTTGGGGTTTGTTTTGTTTTGTTTTCTCCCAGTTCCCTGGTAGAGGGGTGCAGTACTGGACATCTCTGCAAAGCTGCTGCTGTCAGGAGCTAGAGGAAGGAAAGCTGGGCTCTGCTTTACCTGCCCAGCTGCTTCATCTTCTCACAAACTCTTAAGAAAAGCAAAAGAAGTAAAAAATTTCCAGGCTGCCCTGGAATAAACTTTCTAAATATGATGCTGACTTTGAAGTGATTTTTTTTTTTTTGGTTGTTGTTAATGTTACATTTCCACTATTGACCTAAGGAATCAGCCATTTAGACAATCCTGCTCTGTGCAAGAAGGATAAAGCTTATCACAGAAGCAAACAGAAATTTTCATGACCATTCTGATCATACTGCTTGCTATTGTAAACTTAGAGCACACTTCTCTGAGCTGTCCTACTCTTAGGATAAGCATAGTGCATATGCAAATGATGGCAATAAATACCATCCACAAGCCAGTGGGAAATAAACAACTTGACCAACTGAATTAACAACTTAATTGGAAACATCTCTCTTTTCTGGGGCGAAGATATGAGAACAAACTACACTACACAAACTACACTATTACCTAGAAAAGTTGAACCAGATGATCCTTGGGGTCTCTTCCAACCTGGCATTCTGTGATCCTGTGTGTTTTTGTGACAATGTGTTAGTAACCTCACCTTACTCTCTGAAGGGTACAGAACAGTTGCTCCTGAAGCAGTAAAAACATTTTTACTGTCCCTCTCCTATTACTAGCAGTCCTGCCTCAGGTGGCACCTCATGACCATTGCCTGGTCAAAAAGCACAGTGGCACCAGTGCAGCCAGCATCGATTTTGGGGACATGAGTGAAGAGAAAACCAGCACCTCTCTGCTTTGCTGTGAACCTGGAGAGCCTGGTATCATCTTGTGGGCCCATGAGTGCCAGGGCATGGCTGCAGCACCATTTTATTTTCAGTGCTCAGCTACAGACATGGGCTCAGGCTGGACATGCCCATGTCCAGAAGACATTCTCCAGTTGTTCAGAACAAGATTTATCCCTTGAATCTTTCCGTCTGCAAATCACAGGTTTGTTAAAGGTTGTGGGGTTTTTTTGCACTTGGTTAAAGATCCACGCCCATGCTTAGTTTGTGTTAGGGGAAATAAGTAACTCAAATGGCTACTAGCAATACCCATCCTTACAGAAAACACTGCACAGCAGTGTGCAGTACCAGAGCTGCCATACCTTGAGGGTCTCTTGTACATTGTTCTGTGAACAAACAGATTTCCTTTTGTCCAAAAACACTATCAAGAGGCTTCCCAAAAATCGTAGTGTTATTTAAATATTTGTTCTTTCCCCATCTTTTTTCCTCCCAAACCCCCAAGGCTGGAAATTTAGTACCAAAGGACCAATGCTCATTTCAGCAGAAGTATAAACAGCTGTTCCCAAAAATAGGTTTGTGTGCTAAATATATTCCACAGGCTGAAGGAAACTTGTCAAGATACATTTTAAATGGAAGTCTGATATTGAACAACAAAGAGAGTGCCCTGCAGTATCTAACCTACAGCTGAACACTATACTAACCACTTCGTCAATATATGTTAAAATAGGAATGAACAGCTTGCTTTTATTGAGTCAAGAGACGATTGCTATAGGGTGTTTTGTTCAGAGGATTCCAGTTCTCTCAGAAACTTGACTTTCTGTTTCCATCTGAGCTCCTTATTTTTTTTTTTTCTTCCAGTCATTTGAAGATGTAATTACAAAAATGAAAATGTTAACAGATTTCAAACCACTTCAGGACATTTTGCCTATAAGAAACATATTGACTTCTTAGATAAATGGATTGCTTTCCCTGTAATTAATGATAAGAGATTCATTTTTGCACTGACAAATGACAAACAGCTACTCTGCAGCTGTCTCTGGATTCTTGAACTTGACCTTAATAAATAATACAATGTATTCTTAATCTGAAAATAACATATGCTTTTCCTCTTCACCACTGAAGTGGAGCCAGTATTTTTTTTTTCTGCAGCTGATGTGTTTTCTGAAGCAGCATATGCCTTTTGCACAGTGCAATTACCTTTATATAAGCAAGTAGGCCACATCATTAACAATTAAATATTTTCAGAATTTCATATTAAAACAAGATTAAAAAATATTGTACATTCCTTTTCTCCTTATATGATGGAGGATGTAGATTGTGATCAGGGTTTCTTAAAGTCCTCTGGCTATAGAAGTGCTGATGCTAGCACCTGATGGTTGTCACCCAGCACATGTACATCCTCACGTGTAGGAAAAGGAGGTCTGGTTGGGAGACTAACACAGTTACATCCTCAGGAACAGAAGGTCACACAGAGGCACCATCGGCTTCTGGAATGTTCTTAGTGGATCCCCTTGGTGTACCCTCTTCTTCATCAGATATATATATGACCCTGTGTTTTTTGTCCATGATAATGAGCCACTATCCCCATGGGTTCAGACTGAGGGCCACAGCTCACTAGTGATGCCAGCATGTGCTGATGGTCTTGTGTGGACCTATTAGGTGCTAAGTGGCCCAGGTTCATCGAGTTTGCACTTTCAGCATATCTGCCAGTCTCCGGAACCTTGGGAAACCTCCTGAGACTTTTCTTCCTTGCTCTATCTTCAGTCTCTTTTTATCCAGCTTTGTATTTCTCCACAAATGTTCACAGGTACTAATAAAGCCCATTCATGCAAATTCACTCAAGAAGGACCTTTATACCATCTAGAAACTTTTCTCTGTAGTTGGAGGCAAAAGAAGGAGGTAGACTCAAGTTTGTGGATAGACACCCAGGATTCCAAGGCAAAGCACACAAGGCATTTTTGTTTTCCTCTCCTGCCATTGTTACTCAGTGCTGCACCTCCTCAGTATCATAACATTTGCTCCTGAGGGTAAGTGGTGAGATACCCTCCAGGACATCAATGCCTTTCTTATACTGTGGCACCCAGAACTGAATGTGGTACTCCAGCTGTGGCCTCACCACAGCCAAGTACAGGGACACGATCATTTCTCTACCACTGCTGGACACACTGATTTTTATATAGGCCAGGATGCCACTGGCCTTCTTGGCCACCTGGGTACACTGCTGGCTCATATTCAGCTATCCATCCACCAGCACCCACAAATCCTTTCCAAAGGGATGCTTTCAGCCACTCTTCCCCAAGCCTGTAGTGTTGCTTGGGTTTGTTGCGACCAAAATTGTTGTCTTGTCAGTAAGAAATTTGCTTGGAAAATATTGCTAGTGAAGACTTTGGGTTTATTGTAGGCAAAATACAACAAATATAGAATAATTAATTCACTGAACAAATCCTATACATCTTTATGGACAGTAAAATTGCTAGTAAAATGAAAAACACATTAAAATGTGAAAATGGCTAATGGAAAAGAATGAGTGCTTTAATTAAGCAGAGGTTTACTGCATTGAGGGTATATTTATATCATTAAACTTTAGTGAAGATAGACCATATTACATTTAAAAATTATTCTCCAGTCACCTAGAGGATTACAGTCTGGTTCTCTTGCCAGCTAACTTGGAACATAAACACGGTACTTTGCAGGGTGCAATTATTCTGTGTCCCCAGGTACATCCTAGGGTTGGCAGCAGTGCAGTCCCTCTGGGAAGAACAGGCAGCCACTGCTGCTTGCACCTTTCTCCACTATACTGCAACTAAGCTATTGCTAGAAACTATCAGTATATTAACAGCATGCAAAGGAGTAATTGGAGGTAGATCCAGGATCAGAGCCAGAAAAGGGCCATAATTTCTTACCTGTTAGATCTTTTTCCCTTTAGGTTGGTCACCAGTATTTTGGATATTAACAAAGCCTATTAAAATAACTAAATACAGAAGTCTTCTAGAAGTCTGGATAGAATTTTTCAGTGTGCCTGCAACAACCACAGACCTCAGACAGTTGTGCCAAATAAATTACTTTGCAATATATGAGAACAGCCATCAGCACATGAGCTGTGATTCCAGCATCAGATAAATATTTTGTTGTGCTCATTATGCTCATCAGGCATGCAGAAAACTTAACCATGAATTAAAATAAGCTGATGCTGTTGTTTCTACAAACTAGGAACAGAACAGACTGAAGACAAGAGAGTGAGGGCTGGGGAATCAGATCCAAACTGGTTTAGCCTGCTGTAACAGCCAGGTGAGCAGCAATAGGTATTGCCGCAAGCACTGATGCTCAGCTGATAGCTCTTAAGGCAGGCCTGTCCACTTCCAGAGTGCTGCATTTATTTCTGTACTCGTGGTTGCCTTGGGGAAAATCTTACTGCTTCAGCCCAGCTTCATAACAGTGAGTAGAAGCCTGACCTCCCTATCTGTTCCCTATAGCCCTGATGATCACCTGTATTTCCTTAATCTGTGGTGGAAAAGATTTTGTGGCATCACAGGCTGTCATTTAAGGGTGGTTAAAAATCAGCAGATGACCATGGAATTTGGAGTAGAGAGGCATTCTGGGAGAGTGTTTGGACTGCTGCAAAATGGGGAACACAGTGTTGTGATTTTTGGATGTGGTAATTGGTGACATGGTTTAGCTGATGTTGTGGTGTTAATGATCTCAGAGGTCTTTTCCAGCCTTAATGATTCTATGATTATGTGACTTGCATCTGATGTGGTGTAAGTGCTTCCTTCAAACTAGTGTGCTTTGGTTTTGAAAAAAGGATCCACATTTTGGATTAAAAGACCAGTTTTCTGAAAAAGACCTTCTATCAAGAGTAAATACACCAAATAGTCTCTATGTGAGGTAGGAAATGTTGACACACATATTTCCAACAATCAGTACAGACAGGTTCAAACAGAACCCCCTTTCTGGTAAGCTCTTCCATCCCATTTTGTGCTTTAGAAATAGTTAGGCACTTCTGATTCATGATGTAGGGAGACCAGTGGATGTAGTCTACCTTGACCTTATCAAGGATTTTGATACTGTCTCCCATAACATCCTTGTGAGCAAGCTCAGGAAGTGTGGGCTAGAAGAACAGACAGTGATTACACACAGGAGTACGAAGTGTGGTGATCAACGGTGCCAAGTCCAGTTGGAGACCTGTAACTAGTGAAGTCCCCAGAGATCAGTACTGGGTCTGGTGCTGTTCAACATCTTTATCAGTGACACCAATGAGGGAACAGTGTCTCCTCAGCAAATTTGCTGATGACACCAAACTGGGAGGCTTGGCTGATAGAGCTGAAGTCTCTGCAGCCGTCCAGTGAGACTTGGGCATACTGGAGAGCTGGGCACAGAGGAAACAAATGAGGTTCAACAAGGACAAGTGCAGAGTCCTGCACCTGGGAAGGAATAATAAACTGCACCAGTAGAGGTTAGGAGGTGATCTGCTGGAGAGCAGCCCCATGAAGAAGTATCTGGGAGTCCTGGTGAAAAAAAAGTTATCCATGGAACAGCAATGGGCCCTTGTGGCCAAAATGGCCAGTGGGATCCTGAGGTGCATTAAGAAGAGTGTGTCCAGCAGATCAAGAGAGGTTCTCCTTCTCTTCTACACTGCTCAGTTTAAGAAGGACAGGGATGTACTTGAGAGAGTCCAACAGAGGGCTACAAGGATGATTAAGGGGCTGGAGCACTGCCTGATGAGGAAAGGCTGAGAGACCTGGGGCTCTGGAGAAGACAGAGGTGATCTAATAAATGTATATAAATATACGAGGGCTGAGTGTCAAGAAGGAAGGAACAGCCTCTTCTTGCTTGTGCCCTGTGATAAGACAAGGGGCAATGGGTGTAAACTACAGGAGAGGAAGTTCCACCTCCACATGAGGAAGAGCTGCTTTACTGTAAGTGTCAAAGAGCACTGGAACAGGCACCCCAGGGAACATGTGAACTCTCCTTCACTGGAGACTTTCATGACCTGTCTGGATGCTTTCCTGCATGACCTGTGCTAGATTGCATGGTCCTGCTCTGGCAGGGGGGTTGGACTCAAAGATCTACAGAGGTTCCTTGTGGTCCTGTGATCTGGCTTTAAACCCAGTGATGGCTTAGAGGCTATATAGATTTCTTTGTTACTGGTGGCAGCTATCACAGGAGATGCTGATATGGCATTCATTAGTTTGTATAATGGCTGGGCATGAAGCACCTTGATTATGAACTCTGTGAAGATTTAAGAGCTGCTGTGGATACTTTTGCTCTATTTTTTTTTCTTTTCACTGTGCTGGAGCATTCAAATTTGTATTTCCTTGTCTGTTCTGTTTAACATATTTGTGTTGCTTCTGAGACAGTGAAGGGCTTTGGAGTGAAAATGTGGGATCTTGTGGGTACTTGGTCTTTTTCTTGCTATCAGTCAGGATCTTCAGTTATCCTGTTCTTCCACTGTTCTCTGGAGAAGATGGTAATGATGGTGCTAAGAAAAATAAATCTGTGATAGTGGAAAGGGCTGGGGATTACAGCAGTGGTGAAGAAAAATGCACTCCAGTTTTGTCTTTACTCTCTGTCTTAAAAACTGCCAAAATCAATAGTATGGATCTAACTGCATTTTTTCCCTTGTAGCTGAACATATATCTAGACCTAAGAAACAGTGGAGGAATGGAAGCCTAGAGTGCATGCATAAGGAGTCTCCACTGTAACAGGAGTTTAGAACATTTATTCTTGCTTTAAATTAAGTTTGGATGGTTGGTACACCCCTGTATTTTATTTCCTAAGATAAGCATTGTGCAGCACAGTTGAGCTTTTGCTGGAATACAGTTTTTAATAATAACTGACAAGATAATAATTTCCCCAATTTTAGGATCGTGTTCACCTCCCTTTCATGGCAGTCTCTCTGTGTGCCTCTGCTGCTCTGTCTCATTTAGGAGGAGGCACTACTGCCAGTGAGTCAGCCACGCAGCATGCTCTGCTTCCCTGTCAAGAAGAGTGGCTCTCCACACTCTCAGTTCTGTGTTCTAAGTGAAATAAACTACCTTCAGAGGCAAGCTGAAATAAGACATTTTTTTTTTGTTGTTGTAAGATAAAAACAGGAGTCTGAGTCCTCATGTAGAAGCCACAGAGGCAGAACAAGCACCCCAAAAGCTAACTTCCAGCATATGTCTTTTCATAGAATCATAGAATTGTCAGGACTGAAAGGGACCTTAAGGTTCATCTAGTTCCAAGCCCCCTGACATGGGCAGGGACACCTCACATTAGGTCAGGTTGCTCGGAGTCCTGTCCAGCCTGGACTTAAACACTTCCTGGGATAAGGCTTCCACCAATTCCCTGGACAACCTGTTCCAGTGACTCACCACCCTTATGGTGCAGACTTCTTCCTTACCTCCAATCTGAATCTACCCACTTCTAGTTTTGCTCCACTCCCCCTAGTCCTGCCACTAGCTGACATCCTAAAAAGTCCCTCACTAGTTTTCTTGTAGCTCACTTCAGGTATTGAAAGGCCACAATAACGTCTCCTCAGAGCCTTCTAATTTCCAGACTAAACAGACTTGACTCTCAGTCTTTTTCAGCTGTTTGGGTTTTTCCTCTCTCTCTCATCCAGTCTAGGATGTGAACCCAAGGGAAGAGAAATATGTTCACTGATGAGGCTAGAGCCAAGATGCTGACCTGTGTAACCACTGTGCTTGGCTTGCACAAGAAGACAGATGGATGGGGTTGTAGGGCCCTGGTCCACACACAACACCTTTATCCTCTTTGCTCACACTGTGCCACCACTGCTGTCCTAGCCTGTGGAAATCAGACAAGAGGAGAGTTAGGAGTAAACCTTATGATGAACTGAGAAAGCAGAGGCAGAAGGAAAGATTCCCAGCCACAGAGAGAGGATGAAGAGCCAAGAGTTCTGCATATGCCATGGAAATGTGAACCATAGCCAAGAAATCACAACAGGTATTCTCTCCTGAGGATAACAAAAAAAACAAACAAACAAACAACAGCAACAAAAAAAAAGTATTTTTAATATGCCACTTAGTTGCCTACCATGGAAGGGTCAATGATGAAAATGGCCCTTTAAATATCTAAAACTTGCAGGACATCAAGATTTTTCTCTGTGGATTTTTAAACAAAAGGAGGCTGGCCACCGTTTAAAGAAATCCTTCAAGCCTCCAAGGTATGAGTGTAGTCAGGGGAAGCAGATCAGACCATAACATCAGGCCTCTGCTAAATGCAGTAGGTGGAGAGGTGGCAAGAGCCTTTTGGGATGGGTATTGAACAGTGACTTCAGAGAGGCTCCTTTCTTGTTTACGCATTTGAAGAACTTTAAAGAACCACGGAAGAAAATCACCAAGAGAACTGACTCCAAACAGTTTTCAGCTCTGTCATTTAAGGTCCAGGAAAAAAGGGAAACTAATATTGTCTCTTAAATCTCCAAGATGTCAGTAAATAAATGATGTGGTTTTCAGAACTGCAAAGCATCTCATATCTTCTGCTGACTTCAGCTGGAGCACTGGGTGCTCAGCACTTCTGGAAATAAAATAATTTGTTTGCCAAGTCTCAGAAGGAAAAGCTGAGAAGGCTGACTTGAAGTTCTTGTTCTTGCAAATATGAATATGAAGTAGGATATGAAAATATGAAATGAATATGAATTGAAGCAGAATACGAAACTTAAATCAGTAGAGTTCCCTCAGGAAGATAGTTTTTTGAAAGAAAAGAAAAAGTGCATATCAAGACAAATTTGTGAACACCACAGGGAAGGAGGAAGGATGAAATTTGCTTGGCATTATTATTATTATTTCCTGTCTTGAAGCTAGTCTACCTCTGCCTTCACTTTGTGGTATTTGTAGTAACTCTGCACTGAACTAATTGCTTCCAGCCCTGGGGGTTGCAATGAAAATGTAGGCAGTGCTAATGCCTTAACTGTTAATTAAAAAGATAGCAAAGCAGTTGACGAGGGGACTAAAATGTCAAACAGTGGAGATAACCAAGTATGAAAAATGCAGCAGTCCTGGGCAGCGAGAGGGGCAGAGGTGGATTGGCACAGATGCCAGAGGCAAAGGGCTCCTCCACAGAGATTAGGCTGTGTTCACCCACCACATCTGCAACAGGACCTCCACCAGTCTGATCTTCACAGCACAGGGAGGTGATGAGGAGCACTGTGCAGCTCTCACTTTCCATGATGTCTTTCCATGAAGGGTTACAGTCAGTAGGTTAAAAGGAAGATCTTAAGCAAAGTGAAAAAGTAGGTTTATTTATTTATTTATTTATTTTTAGTACAGAAGGGGGTACGAAAGTATTTCACAGAAACAGACATATTCCACATTAATTTTTTTTTCCCCTGTGTTGTATTTCATTAGAAAGCAAAATCCCTTGGTCAGTTAAGCTGAAATATTCATGTTCTTCAACTGCAATAACCAAGCAATTGGAGAAGACTTGAAATGGGATATGACAGAGGTAAACCTTCTCATGGCATGCTAGTGCCAAAAAGGAGTAAAAAGAGTAAGAAATCTCAAAATATAATTATTCTTATGTGACACCCACTGGGAAAGTCAGAGATTAATGGATGGTGAAGTGAAATCACTTTGTCCTGACTGACATAAAAAATTAAGTTCAAGGATGTTTGATGCATTGATTCCTTGGTTCTAATTTGGAATGGGAAAAAAACCTGCCAATGCAAAAATATTAGGACTTTTTTTAAAAAATAATTTTTTCAGAGGTATAATTTTTGTTTTTCTTATCAGCAATTAATTTTAATTCAGACAACATGATAGAGAACAAATTTGTATAGATATTAGTTTTAATAAGGGATTTAATAGTAATAATCTTCTACTACAAAGCACTATTTGGAATCACTTTATTATACAGTTTGCCTAGCAAAGAGGCAGAAGTGAGAAAAACTTAAATGCACTGTTCTGATGAAAAGAGAGGAAAATAAGATTCAAAGCCTGAATAAGATGGTGAGGCTATAGTGAAAAAAAATATAAAGGCATCAAAAAGCTGCTGAAGAAGAATCACAGATAATGCAGTCGAGATGATCTGTGATGAACTTGTATGGAGTTTGCTCGTTAATGCATTGCAAAAGGCTTTACAAAAGGAGGCTGATATCAGTGTTACAGGCAAGGCAGGAGGGGGGGAACACAGTAAGTAATTCTCTTTAACTCACCCTGCAAGCCAAAAGCATATCCCAGACTCATCAGGCACTGTCAAGTGTACATTTACAAGACTAGGTCCTTTTCTTTTGTGACGTGACATGAAGTCCAGAGCGGTTTATTTCAATGTGCACCCCAACACAAGACATGAGTGAGAATGACGAAAAACAATGATTCATCATATGGACTTTTCCCTTAAATCAAACTATGCGTGTGTTAATTTTTCTGCAAACCTGTTTGGCAGTGTTGTGAAGCCTTGACACGTGTCTAACGGACAAACCATATTCAAGCTGTGGGCTCCACATTCCTTGTCTTGGATTACTAGCTGAAGTGATTTCTTGTATGCTGCTTGATTACCTGTGTGGTCACTGAGCTGCAAATACCAAAATACCAGCTCCAGCTGCTGTCAAGGGAAGAGGGGTTTAATGAATTTGAGAACTTGAAGCAATAATACTGTGAATTTAGGTACAGGAGGGACCACTATAATATTAGCTGACCTAATTGTTAGTTGACACAATTTTATTCAGTACCAGCAACACAAAAATACTTGTCTTACTCTGTAACTAATCACCAGGAGGCAACTAACTTGCAGCTGAACCAAAGAGCATCTTTTGGAGCAAGGCTGCTTGACACTGCACTCAACGATGCCATGCTATTCTGTTTCCAGCACTTAATGATTTTTTAATTTTTGAAGCCTTGTTTCTCAGCTTTGTTTACAACTGTGATTTCATATAAACCTCCAGATCAAAGTGAGCTTGTGAAATACATTCGCATTTCTATACTCTGTAATACTGCATAAGGTGCCTAGCCCAGAATTACATCATTATATATCTGCCTATTTTCTGTTTTGGTCATCTGTGTAGAATTATTCTTCTAAGCTGAAAGTACTTTCCTGAAATGTATCAACATTTTTTTTTTTTGCAGTATGTGAGTCAACAGATCATCTCCTGCCTTCCACTTTCCCTCTGGGACCTCACAGATGGGAGCTATGGCAGCCAGGCAGTCCCAGACATCTGCCTTCTAAGCAGGGAATTGAAGATGCTCCACTTTGCATAACCTTTGCCTCAAGGTCATTAAAAAAAAAACCAACAACACAACAAAACAAAACCAAAAAATCCCCACTCTGAAGCCAGACATGGTTGTCCTTCTGGGGCACTGCTTGTATTTAAACCTCCCACTTAGGAATATATTCAGGGTCCTTTTGGTGAACATACTGCTTAGCAAAAGTTGCTCAGTAACAACTAACTTTCCCATCCAACTATGCTTTTTGTTCTGTTTCTTAGTGTTGTGGGGTATCACATGAACTGTATTTTCATGGGATTAATATCAATGTGGTGTTCTATATCCCTAATGTATCTCAGCTCATTAAGTACATTAATTCATTTGGTATGAATGTCTTTTGCCTTCTACTCAGAAGATGTACCCATTTGTGTATCATCATTTGTAGGCTGTTCTCGACCCTAGACACAGACAAACTCTCTTTCTATTTAAAAACCCACTTAAAAATAATGTTTTATTTTTCCCTACATGCTAATATCTTCCAGGTACATCTGTTTATGATGTGCCCACTCTATAAAACAAGCTGAATTCTTTGCCTCAGTACCAGGCTGTCACAAATTGGTTTTATGTGTGTTTGCACAGTTCCTATTTCCAGTATCTGTTTTGAAACATAATATTGGTTCATTTATTTCCTGTGTCACAAACCAACCTCATGGTGAACATAGCTTTGCAAGTTTATTGAGATAATGTTTCTCATAAGAGCTTTGTCCTGCTGTTATCTTTGTGCCTTTTTTTTTTTTTAATGATAGGAGTGTCATCCTTTCATAATGCGAATTGCTCTGATTGCAAATAGAAGAATTTGTCTCTTGTGCTGAATACATTTGGGTCTTATTGTGTCTGCTGTCTTGATTATAGCTTCTGAATGTAGCCATGTTCACTATGGATTCTTTCTCTGTTTTTCCTTAGATGCTCATCAGCACTGCTGCTGCCTGCTATCCCTTGAGTTTAGAAGTCACATCATAGCTTTCCTTCTACGACAATCCAAGTTCCTTTCTGACAGTGCCTTTCCTATGTCCAGCTGATTTGTAATACCCAAAATGCTTTCAGTCCTACTTAGTCCGTATGGTAATACAGCTGAAACTGTGTGTGTCACTCAGCCATGTCTAATGGCTTACTTGCTTTGGCTTTCCGTGAGCAGGTGTGCTGGGAACCCATGGGAGTGCAGAGACTCAAATTAGAAAAAACAAAACAAAACAAAACCAAACAAACAAGCAAACATGAAGAACCTCACTACTTCTTTGAATGCTTAAATAACTTTTAAAATCTGTCCTCTGACATCAGCTCTTCTCATTGAAATGGTTCTGAAAATGTATTTTTTGCACACACAAGGTTTTTAATCTGTGGTGTTTCTCTTCTCTGCCTTTTGGAGCCCTGGACAGCTACTCTGTCATCTGCAGCTTTGGATTAAGCAGTTCAGAGGACCTTGTTGCTACCTTTTTATCCAATGGCTGGCCTGACTCTAGAGCAGCAGATAGAAGGGGCTCAGAATGAGCTTGTCAGATGCTGCATTTCTGTTCCTTCCTGTAAGCACTACCCATATTGCTCTGTTCCACTCAAGGAAACTGCATTCTTCAATACCACGAGGTCTTTATCATGTGCAGTTCTCTTCATACACAGTTGTGGGATTTCAGCAGAGGTTTCCTGCACCCATTCTGTGTCCATTGCACTAGAAAATACTGTCTAGACAAATACTTGCTTCGGATTTAAAAATCTCTGCCAACAAGGATATTACTGTGTCAGATGTATGTGTTCCCAGTGGCTAATTATTTTCACCCAAATATTTACACGTTGTCTTGCCTGAGGCTCTATCAATGCTTTCAGAGGAAATTTCTGGTCCTGAGACCAAGAACAAGGTATTGACAGAGGTGACTGATTGCTTTGCTCCAGGGATGCAACTGGCTCTTGGCCTTTTCACTCTGCTCATTGTTTTCATTGAGCTGAAGAAAAATTCCTCTTGTATTCCAACATCCTCTGTTTGAAGGTTTCTCCTAGGAGCAGATGCTCATGTTATCCTCTCAGAGGGTACCTTAGTTCCTCCAGAGATTTGACTCAAGCCAATCTTTCCCTGTTCTGGAGATGATAACTGTGGGCAGAATCTCTATGTTTCCCCTCCCTTCACTTTCAGTAGCTGCTCTGATAGGTTTTGCTTTTGGGAAATATAAAGGAGACAAGGAGAAAAAGTCTTCAAGTCCATGTAGAAGACCATGTTCTCCCTTAACTTACATGAGATATTTTTTTCAAATGGAACTTCTTTAAATTCTCATTAATACACCATGATTTCTTGAGCGATTTTTTTGAAACTTATTTGTGATTTTCCCTGCAACCTTTTAAAAAGCACTGAACCAGAAATTTAGCTAAACAAACTGTGGTAGTCTACCAACAGAATTTGAGTTGTCAGAGGGTGTAGCTCTGTATGACTCACCTCTGCTTTGGGTATGTTTTTCCAATTTCCAGGTTGTTGGTAAAGATATTGAATACCACTGCCCTAAACAAGACTCTTGTCAGAGTCCATGAAACACGTGTGGTTGAAGCTGTTGTGAATGCTGGTTGGAGCAGTTGTGGAGAGCAGCTGGTGGCTTTTGAGGGTCTGTATGTTCAAGTCTACATTTAGATTAATAAGTGAGAATTAGTGACAAACTGGGTGCTGTGCCCATCTCATAAGGATGCTGCAGCTGTGGTGGAGAGCAACAGATGCTGCTGGATGTGCACACTCCAAAGTTGCAAGATATAAAGAAGAAAAATCAGACGAGTGCTACCCTCCCTCTTCAAATTATCAAGCAAAATGTGAAGATGACAGTGAAAGTGCCCCATAGCAGAGGTTGGTATTTTCCTTTCCTTGCTGTAAAATTCAGCGTGTTTTTTTTCCCAATAATGCGGTTCAGTCAAGTGTGCACTGAGACCCTGGGTGGCTGCTGGCCCTGATGCTGCCTGCAAGTGCTTCTCCCTGGGGCTTTCTCATCCCGGCACCAACCTGGGCCATCCCTCCAGGCCTCAGCAAGAATTATAAGAATCATTGCATGACACTTATCCTCAGATGGAGACAGCCTCAGCATCACATGAATGAGTCAGCCTCCCATGTCAGAGAAGGTTTCTTAATTTAGGTGTACTGGGCTATAGTTTGTTCAGAACTTCATGCCTGTGCCCATTCTCTGTGGGCATCACAGAGCCTTTTTCTTTATTGCTGATTCTCTGATGCCCCCCTGGGACTTACCACAGATGACTGACAGCACTACTGTGGCATCAGCAGGTAAAGAGGGGCTGTGTCACGAAGCAAAAGATTTCCACAGCATGAGCAGATGAGCAGCATAAATTGCTTTACAAACATCATTGCCAGGACTATGCCCTAGGGCTTGGCCCAGATGTGATGCTTGTGTCACAGAGGTGTCACTGTCCTGGATATGTCCTACCTTAATTAGGGTTAAGGCTGCACTCATTTTATTATTATATTCTGTTCATTTAAGTGATGAGACTTAGTACTCAATGGCTCTCTTGCTGGCCACTGAAGCAAGAGTTGATGACTTTATTTTCAAAGTGAAATTTTAATAATGTCCCATAAAGGATACAATGGGATTGCTAACATAAATCCTCTTCATCACTGTTCAAAGTGGAAGCATGACAGCTATCAGATGTCCACCTTGTTTGGCTCACCTTCTCTCAAGGTGCTGTTTTTCTTTCTTATCTGCACTTTCAGATAGGTTAATAGTGAACCTACAGAGCAAGCCATGTAGAGAAATAAATTACATTTTAAAATTATTATTATTATTATTAATTATATTCATTATGATGTCTCCCAGCAGTGGAGGCCCAGAATGGGTCCCTGCTGGGGAAGGCATTCTACAGACACAATGGAAAGGCAAACCCTGCCCTAAGCAGCTTAAACATTAAGCAAAAAATATTACAAGAACAGAGACTAGCCCAGTATCATAAAGCTCTACTTGCTTTCTGCAACAGCAAAACCATGCTAATCAAAGATTATTGCCTGACAGATATTTCCATAAGGCAAGAATATCAGCAAGGAGAACAGCAGTCTTGAATGAAGACCAGAATTTCCCTGTGGATGATCAACTGCTCTTCACCAGGAAGATTTCCATGTTCCTCTCTACCCACCTATCTGGCAGTCTGTGAGCTTTCTATAAGCAGTTTCTTGAAGCCGATGAGAGATTTGGTGGGACACCTCTACAGCACACCTCTTCAACCCTGCACATGCTCTCCAACCACCTCTGCCTCCCACAGGGAAACTGCTCCCAAGGGGCTATTTCAGTACTCAACAAAAATAGCTTTCCCATGATCTCTGCAAGGCTACGTGTCAGAATGGCTCCAAATATTTTATTAATGGGAAAATGTGTGCCTGCAGTGTCATGCTCAGGTCCAGAGCCAGATCTTAGACTCTGCCTACCAGCACCTTATGTAACGGTAAATCATACCCTGAGCAGCTGAAGCTCTTGGATGCTATTTTCTTCTTAATAGCAGTTTGTGTGAGCTAGGGTCTGATTTTGGAGCTGAAACTGCTTATTTCATCCCCCAGAATTTCTGAGGCCAGTAGAGAAAATGCAGTAGTGCAAATTTCTGTTTCATGGTTAGAAAAGAAGAAAGCTTCATTTAGTAATGCACATATGTTGTTTAAACATTTATCACTTAGCTCTTTCTCAGAACCAGTTCTCATCAATTTATCATGCACCTTATGTTTTGCTACCTACATTCTCTTACTTTTGGTAATTTTTTTAAGGGCAACTTGATAAGGTAAAATATCAACTGCAAGTCACTTTGAAAGCTGGTGGCTGGGAGTCTGAATACCTCTGTTTCTCAGCACTGAGAAAAATATGCCTGAAAATCCCAATGCCTCTCTTCTGATATTAGCATCCATGACTTTGCCCAATGCTAGCACTCATCCTCTCCACCAGGACAGCCAGCTACACACCAGGCACTGAAATGAGACCCCAGGGAGGTGGAGGAAAACATCTTTGGATATCTCCCTCTTCTTCCTCTGTCCACCTTGGCAACCAGGCAGTGTGCAGCACTGGCAGGGGGCATGCAGTTATATCCATGGGATTGGAGCTGAACAGAGCTGTGCTGCAGGGCTGTGATGAACAACTGCAGTAGCGGTACTTCCTGCTCAGGCAGGGAGTCAGAGCATTCAGCAAATCCTTCAAGCTACTCTTCTGGCTCTGAAATCAGAGCCTGGGATGGTGTGCAAAAGCCTGGCTGACCCCTGGCCATGAAAAGTCCCTGAGCTACCCTCTTCTACCCTTTGTGGTTAACCACTTGCTTCCAGGTACCATAGGGGCAGTGGACATTCAAAAAGCCAGCAAGAAAGAATGGTTTCCCTCAATGGCATGTGAACAGAGGGCAGTGGAGCCCTCTCCCCATATTGACATAGGGACAGCTGGAATGTGGAATTCTTCCCATACCTATCATCCCAGAGGATTTCATGCTGCATCAAATTCCAGCTTTGATGGTTTAAGAGCAGGCTAGCTGCTACTCCCCACCATGTTTCTTTGCAATGTATGTTTTATTTATAGATTAACATTAGCATTTGCAAGAGGAAAGACTTGATCTTTGAATTTTCAATTCCTATTAACCTGCAATTATTGAGTGTCTGAAATGCATGAGGAGGCAGAAAGTAACAGAAAAAAAGGCTTCTTTCATTTTCTTGAAGCACAGAGAATAAACAACCTTCTCCCTTTGGAGGGCTGTGCAAAACCATGGAAATGTCAAACAAGGATGCCAGGCAGTAGTCTTTTTAGAAGAATCACAAATATTACATATTTTTCATATAATGTTATAAATTATGCAAAATTAATAATTTATATTCATTTTGATATCCAGGTGAAGATTGCTAATAGCTATGAAAACTGTTTATTAGCATTAAATCTCACTAGAAAACTAATATACAATGTTCAAAATGCATAGTTTGGATACTTTATACACAGAGAACAGGCAGAACTAGAACACTTTAAGAAATAACTAGCAAGCGAAATCATTAAAAATGGAAAGAGATTTTTAGTTTCAATTATACCTCTTGCCCACAAGGGGACTCGAGAGGCTCCTTTCTGCTACTAAGGCAGAAAGGCACAATAGAATCTAGTTACAGAATTTCTTAGAGAAAGACTTTGAATATTTACTCACAAAATAGTACCAGACAGTACCCAAAGATCAAAGGGAATTCTGTCAGTGTCTTGAAAGTCATTGCAGGCAAAACAGAGCATAATGTGGAAGGGCAGAGCAGGCAAAGCAAAAGTAAAAGTGAAAGTGCAAAAGTAAAAGTGAAAGCCCAAAAGCATGTAGCAGAAGCCTATTTATTGTTTTGCCCAAATGCAGTGGCTGCCCTGGCCACGCAAATACACCAATCAAAATGGCACTTTGCCAAACCTGACCTTATTAGGTGATGTCAGGAGCTTGCTTTCCCTTATTTGGGAGGAACAAGTCTGGGCAGGTCTTGGACCCTCAAAGTGGGTGTCTCCAAGCCTTTGTCTTCTCCCTGTGCTCTGCTTCCTCCCCTGCAGCAGAGGGAAGGGACCATGGGATCATGCCTGGGCAAGCCAGGACATGTATCTTCCGCGACAAACGTGTACATTTCTTAATATATATTGCATATCATGTACCCTATCAGATTCCTATTTGCCACCAATAACTGATTTTAGACTACAAAGAGGGACAGATCCTGCAGCTGCCTTCTGTGTGTCACAGCCCTCACTCCTATCTCACTCCTATGGAAATGTTTCCCTCCAGCAACAATATAGTGGTCCTGGGGTTTTGTTTGAACAGGCTTTGAAGGGGCTGAGTTAAAAAAAAAAAAAAGAAGAGTAGCCATTCAGCTATGCAGGGGTGAGTGTGGGGAGCTGCAATGGCTCCTTTTTCCTATTGCAGCGGTGCCAGCCCTAATCCCGTCCTCTCAGCAGCAGATTTCTGTGATGGCTTGCAGGCAGCTCGGCACATAGGACAGGACACATAGGACACCTACAATTTAGGCATCTTCTTAATCTGATTGCCTAGGTCCTTGATTTGTCCCACCAGGGTGTTAGGTGCCCCACTCAGAGGTTTCTGAAGAGCCAATAAAGAGATGGGCTGAGCT
Organism: Psilopogon haemacephalus; assembly: GCA_013396835.1. Lineage (NCBI taxonomy): Eukaryota > Metazoa > Chordata > Aves > Piciformes > Megalaimidae > Psilopogon > Psilopogon haemacephalus. Next base: position 172,305 of record VWZI01008715.1, on the reverse strand, counting down.
TCTTTCCTGTCTTTCTTAGTGTTAACAGTGACAATTTCACTGACTAGCTCATGAGAGATGTCTAACGTGTTTTTTAGGTGTCTAAGTGACAGAGCATGAAGCTTTAGGCTGTGAGGACAGTGGTCCTCATACCCTCAGGGTAACCTCTGCAATTACACAGAAAACCATTTGCTGTCCCTGAGCCCAGAAATTGGCGCAAGGCAAGCAAAGGAAGCTTATTTTTGTCATTTAACCTCCACATCTGAACCACAATATTTTTAGTGCCTCGTCTTCAAGCATTCTTCTTATTCATTCGTTCGAATCAGGAATAATCACTTGCATTTATGTAGCAACTTTCAGGCAGACGAAATCTAAAATGTTTTAAGGATCTGAGATAGCTATTTACTTTGCTTTTTATTTAATCCTTGTGCTCTGGTTACGGACAAATCAGTATCAATCAATTCCTTCTGTGCTTATGAACTTTCATGATATGTGACTGACAACTTTAATAATCTTCATTACGAAGCCTAGGCAGCATCCACAGTAGCACCTAAATGATCCCCAGGAGCTGTGATTAAAATTAAGCTGTCCATGAGTTGCTTTGATTACAACAGGACAGGCCATCTTAACCTTCAATTTATGCTGAGTTGAAAAATGGTTCATACCAACACCCTGTATGTCAGAGAGATATTTGAATTAATTGTACTGATTCTCTAGTTTTATTTTGCTATCTGATTAGGATTACAAATGAAATCACAGTTACCTTTGCAAAAGCTTTGTTGTGAATGCCAAGTTCCAGCAGGCTGCTGTGAGTACGTGTGAGCTTTCTACCCATTCTCCAGCGCAAGGGATGTGTTTGGGCATCTGCAGGAGGTGGTGATCTGTCACACACCCACTGCCAATTTATTGCTGTCTGCAGATACAAAGCTTCTAATTTGACCATATAACTGATGTGTGTGTACTGAGCATGAACAACCCCAGTAAACCCCAGCTCAACCTGATCCATCTTTTCCTGCTGTTACTCAGAAATGGTAAAGGCTTTTTGATGTTCTTTGTCTTCCAGCTGCATGGGAATAGGCTTTTAATTAGCATTAACTATATCTGAAAAAACTAATCAGAAAATACAGTTTCCTAAACAAGGTTATTTTCTAAATTCTGTGTACCAGCAAATAGCTTCATGTAGGGCATTTAGCATAAATTAAGCTGGGTGTTTCTCATGTGTAGTTTGAAAAGCCAGAACGGAAAGGTGGTGGATGTATTTCAGCAAGGCTATATTTTTTATTACAGGCATTTTTAGAAAATATAAAAATAGAGATATGAAACCTTCTCTCTCACTGAAATTTTACCAAACTCACTAGTACCAGAAGATTGGCATGTATCATACTTTGTGTTCCTGTGTATCTTATTAACAGCTGTGGTTTTGGAGTTTTCTTCCTTTTTCTTTCCTAAAAGTCTGTGTGATATCACCACCCAAACAACAGTCTCCCTCACACAGTATTATTTTCCTGTCTGTTGGCAAAGTACACTTGGAGAATTTCTTCAGATGCCTGTTTTTCCTCTCATGGTTTAACCTCAGTTGGCAGTTCATCCCAACACAGTCTCTTGCTCACTCCCCCTGTGGGATGAGAGAAGAGAATCAGAAAAGTAAAAGAGAAAATGCATGAGTTGAGTTAAGATTCTTTAATAGGTGAAGCAAAAGCTGGGTGCACAAGCAAAGCAAAGCAAGGAATTCATTCACCACTTCCTGTCTGCAGGCAGGTGTTCATCCATCTTCAGTAAAGCAGGGCACTCTCACATGTGATGGTTACTTAGTAAGATAAATACCATCACTCCAAAAGTCTTCCGTTCCTCCTCCTTCCCTCAGCCTTAAATGTTGAGAATGGTGTCTCATGGCATGCAATATCCCTTGGCACATTGGGTTGTTGTTGTGATGGACCTGACGGGTCAAAAATAGGCTTAGAGCTGAATCTGGCTAGGGACATTAAAGGGAAAAAGAAGAATTTCTTCAAGTATATATTAGTGAGAAGAGGAGGACTAGGGAGAACGTGGGACCCTTCCAGAAGGGAAATGGAGAGCCAGTGACAAGGGATATGGATAAGGCTGAGGTGCTCAATGACTTCTTTGCCTTAGTCTTCAGCAGCAAGTGCTCCAGCCACAATGGCCAAATTACAGAGGGCAAATGTAAGGACTGGGAAAGGGAAGATCTGCCCACTATAACTGAAGATCATGTTTGTGAGCACCTAAGGAACTTGAATGTGCACAGGTCCCTGGGGCCTGATGGGATCCACCCACAGGTCCTGAGGGAACTGACAGATGAAGTTGCTAAACCATTGTCCATCACATTTGAAAGGTCATGCGGACTGGTGAAGTTCCTGCTGACTGGAAAGGGGCAAATATAACACCCATCTTCAAGAAGGGAAAAAAGGATGACCCTGGGAACTGCAAACCAGTCAGCTTCACCTCTGTGCCTGGCAAGATCATGGAGCAGATCCTCCTGAAGGCTCTGCTAAGGCAAATGGAAAACAAAGCAGAGGTGATTGGTGGTAACCAGCATGGCAAATCATGCCTAACAAATTTGGTGGCTTTCTATGATGAAGTCACAGCAGCGGTGGACAAGGGAAGGACAACTGATGTCATCTACCTGGACCTGAGTAAGGTCATGTCCCACATGACACCCTGGTCACCAAGCTGGAAAAACACAGACTTGATGGGTGGACAACTCGCTGGATAAGGAATTGGCTGGATGGTCGCACACAGAGAGTGGTGATCAAGGGCACAATGTCCACCTGGAGACCAGTGACAAGTGGTGTTCCTCAGGGGTCAGTGCTGGGACCAGTGCTGTTTAACATCTTTGTCAGTGACATGGACAGAGGAATCAAGTGCACCCTCAGCAAGTTCGCAGATGACACCAAGCTGTGTGGCACAGTCAACTTCCTAGGGGGCAGAGATGCCATCCAGAGGGACCTGGACAGGCTGGAGAGGTGGGCCCAGGCCAACCTCATGAAACTCAACAAGGCCAAGTGTAAGGTCCTCCACCAGGCTCAGTGAAATCCCAAGTACAAATCCAGGCTGGGTGGCAAACGGCTGAAGAGCAGCCCTGAGGAAAAGGACCTGGGAGTCTGGGTTGATTAAAAGCTCAACATGAGCCAGCAGTGTGCACATGTGGCCCAGACAGCAACTGTGTCCTGGGCTGCATTAAGAGCAGCAACGTGGCCAGCAGGGCAAGGGAGGTGATTCTCTCCCTTTACTCTGCTCTCATCAGACCCCACCAGGAATGCTGTGTGCAGTTCTGGAGCCCCCACCACAAGAAAGACGTGGAATTGTTGGAGTGAGTGCAGAGGAGGGCTACGAAGATGATCAGAGGGCTGGAGCACCTCTGCTATGAGGACGGGCTGAGAGTTGGGGCTTTTCAGCCTGGAGAAGAGAAGGCTTCCAGAAGACCTTATAGTAGCCTACCAGTACCTGAGGGGGGCCTTCAAGAGGGCTCAGGAGGGACAAGGTCTTGTAATGACAGGGCGAGGAGTAACAGGTTTAAACTGGCAGAGGGGAGATTTAAATGGGATGTTAGGAGGAAGTTCTTTACAGTGAGGGTGTTGTGGCGTTGGAATGGGTTTCCCAGGGAGGTTGTGGCTGCTCCCTCCCTTGAGGTGTTGAAGGCCAGGTTGGATGAGGCCTTGAGTGACCTGTTCTAGTGTGAGGTGTCCCTGCCTATGATGGGGGGTTGGAACTGGATGATCTTTGAGATCCCTTCCAACCTAAACCATTCTGTGATTCTATACATGTGCTGGCTTGCTCTCCTTCCTTCTGTTCGGGGAGAGGCGACTGCACAAAAAAGGACAAAAGACCTGGAGCCATGGAGTCTGAAGACCCAGGCTTACCCAAACTTCTTTTGCTCCTGCTTGCATCCTGTGGTAAACAAGATACATGTGCTTGGCTTGTGCCAAGCTTGTGCTAGGCCTATGCTCTTTCCCTAATATGGTTATAGCAAGTCTGTGGCTTCACCCAGATATGGTAAAAACTTGGCTAACTGTCACTTTGATTGGCTAATCTATGTCCAAAGGCCCATCAGTCTCAGGCATTGATATAAAACCAGATAAGCAGGTAACACAATGTGCTTTGCTGTTGTTTCATGCCCCTGCTGTTATTCTGTGCTCTTGCCTCTGTATCTATGCCTGTACTGCCTACCATTGCTGCCACTACTGTTTCTGGTAGTGATAATATCTTATTGCATTATAGTATAATTTTCTGCTAAGCTATAATACAGCCTGAAACTCCTTGCTTTGAGTTTACTAGTAACAGCTTTAATTGCCTTTACGTGATAGGCCAGCAGCCAGCGTGACATACCTTACTGAGACTACATCACAAGACATGCTGCCCCTCCGAAAGTGTCACGTGAAGCCTGGGAAGTCTCAGCAACCAACAGGCCAATCAATAGAATTCTCTGCAAGCATTTTGATATTGTCTCAATGTGTTCAGCCTTGCAAGACAAGAAATAATATCTGTGAGTAAATAACTAAAGCTTCCTTTCATTTACCTAGCTTCTGCCCTAAGCAGAAAGGCACTGAGCCCATCTAGTGGGCAAGCAGAGTAGATAACTGCAAGAAACCTTCTCTTCCAGTTTAATTGAGTATAATTAATGTTTATGTATTGATAGTTGATACTAGATCTAGATATCCTTTATGTAATGCATTTCATGACCATTGCAATCAAACCAGATTATTATTAAAATTAGTTGTCAGGGGTGATGAGAAGTTTGAATATAAAAATTAATAAACAATATTAATTTTGAAAAAAATCAACCCACACTAGTTAATTACACTCCTCCATTACAGTTGTGTTTGGGTCATCTGTCTCAGATGTGTTCCATCCCAACATTTTCTGGTTCCCCCCGCCTGCAGAAAAGGCCTTGACTCTGTGTAAGCACTGCTCTGCAATAATGACAATATGTCTGAGTTATTATTACTATTTGCAGCACAGAAGAGCCTCACACTAGCTACTATAAAGAGAATTAACTCTGTCTTAGCCAAACCAGCACACTGACTAAATAACAAAATATCTTTTTAGAGGGGCGAATACATGGCATGTACTTTTGCTGCACCTGTGATAGATCCAGCCTGTGATAGATCCAACTGTCCCCTTTTATTTGTAAGGGTAGCATGAAATAGGGTTACACTCTTTTTCTTTCTACCTTTCATTAGACCATGAATGGACATGTAAGTTGAGATCAGAAAGTACAGTTCAACTAGAATTAAGTGACTGCCAGTGCCTTAGACCATGTTTATGTTGGTCCCACCATTGTTGGATCCAGTGTACTGCTGTCTCCAGAGACCATCTCACAAAGGCAGAACTGTCACTCGCACCTCTTTGTTAGGCAGCAGTCAGGGATCCTGACTTGGCTAAACAGAGAAGGGGAGATCTACATACCTCTTTACATCTGCAACATGTTTGGGGGCAGAGAGATATCTGTACAGACAGTAAGGACACCCTGTGAGCACATGGCAGCACCAGCACAAGGTTGGTGGTACACAGAAATCTTGTTGCCCAGCTTATTCCTTCCACACATTTTAAAAAAGTTTCTCCTTAAACTAATGCATTTTCAAGACACTACTCTGGCCAGTTCAAATTGTTAATATGATAATTTCTGCTGTTCTTCTATTCAGATGAGGATGTCCTTACAAGGAATTACTTCCCATCTCCTGTTAGGACCAGCAGCCAAGTAGTTCCTTCAAACACCAGCTTAAAATGTCTGTCACAAAGATGGCAGAGCACTGAGTGTTTTGGTAGACAACATTTAGAGAGTTCAAGTTTAAAATTCCTCTCCCATTTCAGCTTCAGGTATTGAGCTCTTGCAGTGAGAGCCATAGTGCTGGGGAGAAAATAAGTATTAGTCTGAAAAAGGTTGTTCAGGAACTTGCCAGATATTTGTCTTATCCTGCACTGTCTTCTGGGTGTTTTAGGAAGGCTTTGTGCCTGTTGTCTGAGCTTTATTTCTTCATTTCCACAAATTATTAAACTGTCAGTCTTCATATTGCTAGTGAAATCTTATTAAAATGTTTCAAATTATCATTACAAATTGAATCTTCTCTTGTGTGTCTCATATACTATGAATCCTATTTTATTAACGCTGCAATATTCCAGGTCTAGAATTAAAGTCAGATGGGTTAGTATAGTAATTAGTCCTTGAAATAATTTTATCTCCAATGCTTTGATGCCATTTAATATTTGGTGAGTTAATGTTCTTCCTAGCAATGCTTCTCTCTCTGCATTGTTGTGATATCACTACAAATGGAAACTGGTGTAAGTGGGAAAGGGTTGGATCCATGTTGTCTGCAGCAGTTGAGGAATGTCTTTGGGCAGTGGTTATAAATGTAAGAAATGGGAAGGGTGAGACTTTGCTTTCCTTTCAGAGAACCTGGGACACATGCTTAATATCACAGCCTGCCAATGATGGAGCATCTCTAGGGGACAGAGACAGTGGCAGGAGAGAAAAGATGTGAAGGAAGGGGCTCAGAGGGATTTGCTGTTCCTAGTCTTTGTAGTACCTCAAAGATCCCTGTACATCAGAGGAGCCCAGAGTTTGTCTTTGCCTTAGATGTTTGTGAACTCCCAAGGATGTTTTTCAGTGATTGGTTATAATGCTGCACCTTCTGGGACTACCCTACCTGCATACACACCTTTCTGCTAAATCCTCATCTGTGGTAGCTTGGACCATGTCTCCTTTCTAGAACAGCTTCTTGAAAAAGTTCCCTTCAGCACTGACTTGACCTCTAGAAACCTTAGCATCAAAATCACACCTGATTGGCAGACAATACATTTCAAAGACACTCTTAAACAAGCAGGATTGAACAGGGAGGAGGAGCAAGAACCACAGCCTCAAACTAAATTTGGAGGTGTGAGTTATTCCCAAAGGCAAATATATCACTAGTGCCTTCAAGTGTTTCAAGAGGGAGACAGCTGTTAGACACTCTTCCTGTTTGTATCTCAGTCTTCCATTGGCTCAGAGAGAATGGGAAACGGGCTTAGGATCTTCACAGGTATCTTGGTTGGAAAGGACTTCTGGAGGTGGCTAGCCCAGCCTCAAGAACAAGTAGGACAAGGCACAGTCAAGTTTGTCAACTTTTCCTATACCTCAATCTTGAGGACGTCCATGGACTTTGCTTCCACAGCCACTCTGGGCAGCCACTCCTTCACCAGAATGTAGCCCTACTACGGGTGATTGATTTGGTTGTGTATTAATTGGCTGAGGCAGCAAATGTAAAAGTAGAATTATTTTTATTTTCCCAAAAACCCTGCCCCCAAACTATGAACAGAGCTATTTAATGTTTATTTACAGGCTCTAATTCAGTCAGAAAATCTTCACAAGGATGCATATGGGCAAGTTTAGTGATTTAGGAAAGTCAGGAAATAGAAAAGGCTAAGCTACAACATAGCTTTACCCCACTTATAAATCAGGCTGAGCAGAGAATCTAGAGAAACAGCTTTTTACTCACAGAGGTGAGGTAGGAATTTAGCAATGATTGCTTGCTGAGTTTCTTTGTTGGTAGCCTCTGAAACCACAAGTTATATCCACATTGTGGATCCACATGGCAGAAGTCCAAGTGTCCCAGCTTCCACACAGCAAAGATTTGTGGAGAAGCACTGTCTCAGCATTACAGGGGAAAGCCAAACTGCTAGCTTCTTCCCCAGCTCAGGGTAGCTAGCAGGAAGTCAGGACACAGTGTGGCTCAAGAGAAGCTGGGTCTGGGTGCTTCTGGCAGCTCTCTCTCAAATGGACCTAAGGGCTTGCCAAGCTTGTAGACGTGCACAGAATGGTGCAGAAGTGGGGGACTGTCCAAAAGCAGGGACGGTGCAAAAAAAAGGGGAGTCACGCAAGAGTGGGAGTCATCCCAAAAGCAGGAACTCTCCAAAATGGAAATACTGCAAAGTGGGAACTCTGTAAAGGCAGGAGCATCTGCATTTTCTTCCTCAGACTGTTTAATATTTTCCTGGACAAAAGTGTCCACTTGCCATATATACTGAGCATGAAGAACTCAGCCTTCAAGCCTGCAAGGAGGGTGGAAAGCAGTTTTCCACACCTTCTTTCCTCATTCAAACCTCCTGGAATGGAGGCAGGGGAAAGAAGGGATTGAAGGGATTTGGAGTGCCCCACAACAGTGATGTGCTGAGCATCAGGCTTTGGTGTATCCTCTGCCACCAGCAAGCAGCTTACACTGCTGCCAGGGTGGAGATGAGGATTACTCCATGGAGGGATTCTGCTCCACTGCTTTGAATACTGAACCACAATTGGGTTTGATTGCTAAGACATCGTGTATCACTATTGGGAGGCACAGCTCTTAGAAATAGCCTAGAGATGCTGGCTTCTTTTTTTTTTTTTTTTTTTTTTTTTTTCCCCTCTTAATATCAACAGAAGATAAAAGCTGCAATTGTTACCATTAATTACCTGAATATCTCTCTTGTGCAGGTAGGATAAATTTTAATTTACCACCTGCTGTGACAGGGAAATGTCAAGAAGAGAAAGTGCATTATGAAGCACACATAGTGCCAAGTTAGATGTGGGAGGTCAGTGAACAGTTCAGATCCTTTTGAAATATTTTATTTTCATAATTCAAATTAATATGTCTGTTTTCACAGCTGCTTTTTAATATGTTGACGATTGCCTCATAGGGCTCTTAAGGCATTTTCGGTGTACAGATGGTAGGCTGATGTTAACTTATTAAGGGGTAGATTATCAAGTGTAACAGCTCTTAGACAAGGAAAATGGGAGAACCAAACAGAACAGAATTAAGTCAATTGGCTTTGAGAGCAGATTTCAGTAACTAAAGAAAGACAAGAGATAGTAGTTTGTGACAAAATAGTTCCAAAGAAGAAACAGTTCAGGAGAATTGTCAGCTCCTTGCAGAAAATAACGTTATGATGCAACTGGAAACTCTGCCAATGTGTAGGCAGGCTGGAAATTGCAGCAGAAGACCAGCTTGGATAAATTCCAACTCTTCAGTGAACTCACAAGAAAGAAGTACAGAGGAAAATGGGCAAAAGTTCAACAGAGTAAGGGTGAATACCAAACTGTGGTACATGCTGTAGGGGAGAAAATCAAATTTAAGTGAAAAAGAAATAAAGAATAGCACAACCTGCAGCCTATGGAAGAATTAGGTGAAAAAGAACTATCAGAAGACACATGGATCCACTACTCACTGTAGAACAAAAGTTACTGGCACGCAGGGCCAAGAAGGCTGAAATACAGAATGCCTCTTTTGCCTCAGCTTTCACTAAGTGCACCAGTAGTGATCAAACAGCTAATGTAGCAGAGGAGGAATGGTACAAATTCAAGCTGAAAGGAAAAAAACAGGAAACATGTTATAAAATACATAAAATAGTTTGGAAATGGAGGAGCCTGATGAAACCTGAAAGTTGAATGTTCTCCAAGGATACTTTAAGAACTGGCTGTGCAACTTCAAAGTACAAGTGAGGAACTAAGAAACTACATAAAAGAAAAAGGTATCTCCTGCTGAGGACAGGCAGAAGGAGGCTCTGGTAAATGCACGTTATTCACCTTAATTCTGATTCCAAGAAGAAGTACTGGAACAAGAAACATCCTATTTGTATGTGCTTCAAAGATAACAAATATACAAGTTACAGCCACTGTAGATTTGTCATACACTAATGATATGTATTGATGGTTTTGATACCATCTTACATGAGAGTTTCCATAGTATGTAGAAAAAGGTGAGGGTGAGCACAAGTTTGGTGTAGAGATCAACGGCTGCAACTAGGTCACTGTTCAAAGTAGCTTATGGATCAGTTGCAGTTTCAGAGTAATCTTACTGGGACCAGGGACCTATCAGCATTTCCACCCAAAACTTGGGCAAATAAAGGGTTTATGCATTAGGTGTTCAGAATTTCACAGAGGTGGAGCAGTTACTGAAGGAGCAGTTACTGTCAATGTTTTCCAAGTTTCATTACTCAGATGCAGCTAGCAAAGTGTGATCCACAAAAAAATTACTGTGCAATGTGAAAATTAATTCATGACCACTGTCAAGGAACTTGGATATAATAAATGAGAGAAAAAGTGTTTCTTGTAAACCTTTGTCTACTATTAAAACAGTGTTCTTCTGGAAAGAACATTTTAATGGGACTCTGTAGGTGAAAAATGCATTAAAAGCAATTATCTCTGTAATGACTGTCTTGCTTTCTTGACCTCAAAAACTACATTCCTGCACTCACTTTTAAGGAATTATTCCTGGGACAGATGCCTATGTAAATGGGGTCAAATATGAGAGTCATTTAAGTTCAGCAGATAACAGGAAAGTAGAGTGATAAAAGACAGCATGTATTTTAACTCGCTGAGGAGTTGTGCAGAGGCTGAGCTCTGCACAATTCCTCTGCATTTCTCACACCTGCAGCTCTGCGCACACACACACGATAACGATGTCTCTGGCACTGAACAGCCAGTATTGAGGCTATCTGACTGCAACAGCATTCTGAACGGCTTCCAAACACTGCATTATTTATGACTGCAAACAAGTGCACCCAAGAAACTGGACCTCACACTCCCACCTGCAATGGCACTTAGTAAAAATATCCTGGCAGCTGCCTCTCTGTCACAAGACGGATGATGAACCTCAGATGTGCATGCAAGCTGTAGCTTTCCAATGAAAGACATATTGGAAAAAAAAAAAATCACCTACCCTTTAAGTATGACTAGATTAATATTTATGGTGCATCCCTGCTACCTACCAGCAACAGCAATGCTGGGGAAAGCCAGTGCAATTCTGATCATACCAGGGCAGACATGGCTCTGGTTTGGCCCATGCATCTGGAGCAGTTACGGCAGCACTCTCATACCTGATCCAAGTGTTAAGGGCCTGACATGGCTGAGGCTTCAGAACCATTTGGATATTGGAAGGGTGCAGTTGCTCAGGTGCTCAGACCTAGAGGTTAGGATGAACTGTCCCCATCACAGCTCCTATTTGAATCACTTTTGTCATTGAATCTAATTAAACAAGAGTGCCTAAAGTACTGATAGCTGTGTCTGTCCTATAGTGTTTAACTGGGGAGTGTGGGGATGAAACAAAGGGGGCAACTAAGATGGTGAAGGTTCTAGAGAATAAGTCTTACAAGGAGCAGCTGAAGGAACTGGAATTGTTTATTTTGGAGAAGCAGGGGCTGAGAGGAGACCTCATTGCTCTCTACAACTACCTGAAAGGATGTATGACTGAGGCAAGGATTGGATTCTTCTCCATAGTATCAAGTAACAGAATGAATGGAAAGGACCTGGTGGTGGTGGATTGATGGTGTAAGGTCTAGTCATGTCATAAAGAGCTGAGATGGCAAGGCTGAAGAGGCTGCTCTGATTATTCCTTAAGGTTAAGAGCTTTAAACTGTCCCTAATATGCTGGGGCAGACAAGGCTGAAGGCCCTGGGGAGAATTGCAGCCCATCAAGAATGAGGAATCAGGAAACATGCAAAGAAAGAGATGCTCTTGGTCTCTATTTTTTATTTAAACTGAGGGCAGATGTTTGAAAACAGCATGTGTGTCATGATTTATCTATAGGTGGTATGACAGCTACCTGTAAGTAGGACCATATTAAGCATGTTAGCTTGACACAACATGGTTGCAGTAATCTCCTCTCCATGCAGCGAAGAGAAACTGCTAAGGAAATGATCTGCCTTCACAGATAACCTTGTTGTAAACCATTCAAAAGAAGGACATGGAACTGTTGGAGCAAGTCCAGAGGAGGGCCACAAAGATGATCAGAGGGCTGGAGCAGCTCTGCTATGAGGACAGGCTGAGAGAGTTGGGGCTTTTCAGCCTGGAGAAGAGAAGGCTTCCAGAAGACCTTATAGTAGCCTTCTAGTATCTGAAAGGGCCCTACAGGAAGGCTGGGGAGGGACTATTCACAGGGTCTTGTAATGATAGGATGATGGGGAATGGGTTTAAACTGGCAGAGGGGAGATTTAAATGGGATGTTAGGAGGAATTGCTTTACAGTGAGAGTGGTGAGATACTGGAAGGGAATGCCCAGGGAGGTTGTAGATTCTCCCTCCCTGGAGGTGTTCAAGGCGAGGTTGGATGGGGCCTTGAGTTCTAGTGGGAAGTGTCCTTGGTTATGGCAGGTGTTTGGACCTGGTTGATCTTTGAGGTCCCTTCCAGCCTAAACTATTCTATGTTTCTTCCAAGCAAAAGCACTGCTGTCTCCTCCTCAGAAGGAGAAAAAAGTTCCCAAGCAGTGCCTGCATTGCCTCCAGATGAGCTGTCTGCTCCTAAGCAGGAGGGAATTAGGTTATCCAAGTTAGAATTCCTGGGTCACACTGGCAGTAAAGCTGCTCATGGGTAGTGTCAAGGGGCTTTTCTAGTGACACCAAATGCAGATTTCAGAAGACTAAAAAACTCTTTCACTTGCTTCATCTGCTTAGTTCTTTTATCACTGGAGCATCTTCTTACTGTCCGAAAGAAGGACAGAGGCTGCCTGGCATTCTGGAGCTGGAGAGGACATTGCCAGTTCTGTTAATTGGTCTCACTTTTGAAAAGCTCAAGAGGAACTATTATTTTATTTCTGGTTACACTTTCAATCCTCTTTCATGCAGAAAAGATTTTCCCTTCACTCTGCCTGGCAGTGTAATAGTCAGAATCGTTTTCATAGACACCTTCATACACTGAAATTGGTTTTATAAGCAGGAACCTTGGCAGTTATTTTTTTCTCAGAAAACAACCAGAGGTATTTATTGTCTTTGTATTTGTAATCATAGCAAAATATCCTACCTTATCTTCTGAGATGCTCATGTGGCAACGCTGGTATTTTCTACTGGAAATATATCAATGCTTTTAAGTCGATCAACATTTTCACAGACCCTTTCTTACAGCTATATTTGAGTTCAGCAGAATTCGGGCTTTGTGTTTTGTAATAACAGTATTACATGATTGGGTCTAGAGATCAGTGTTTTTGCTTGGTAGATATAGAAGAGAAAGGAGTAACATTCTCCTGCCCCAGAAATGTGAATGCCTCCAAGCAATGCTGAATCCCTGGGGTCCATCCCCTGCAGAGAGATGTGCCAATAAAAAAGAACAGTTTTTGAGGGCTGAAAAATAACACCAAGGAGTAGTAAACCAAAAGTGTACAGGTGTGAGGAAATTGCATCAAGGAATGAGTTTTATCATAAGCTAAAGTACAGCATGAGAAAAGCAAAATTTGTAAGAAAAGGAGGACATATTCTAAAATATATTACCAGGCAATAAAGACTAAAAGGAAATATACTGGAGGAATACTACCTCGTTGTGTTTCTTGTATTAAATAATTATCTCCCATTAAGACCTTCAATGTAGCATATTTTCTTGCTTATATTTGTGACCTCACTCAATTTCAACCGATTAAACACAAGTAAATAAGTTTAGGGGAAATTTAAAGATGTTCTGAAAGGGAAAGAAGTCACACTGCTTCCGCTTCCTTACCAAGTAAGCATTTATTTTTTTTAATGTCACATGCAGGGTATAAGACTTCCTCTTGGTTCTCTTATTTTCAGTTCCTCATTGCTCTTTGGAGACTTCTAATTGATTTTCACAAGGCATTTATGTTCTTTAGGTGTATGCATGTGTAATCAGATCATGCAGGTAATTTTTCTGCCAGACTGGAGAGTGAATGAGTTGGTAATACAAAGAGAATGACAGTTTATCAACTGGGAGAAGCAGAGGATTTTAGTTAAACTGTTTGAAAAAGTTTTACTTTGTTTTCAGTGCTTTCTACCTCCAGCTTCCCCCAGTGATCTGGGAATATCACTGTCTGCAGGCAGAGTTAGAGCCAGAGAGTTGCACTATTAAAAGGTCCAGCACTGCAGGCAAAGGCAGTGTCTCACTTCACCCTCAAGCGTCTGCAGGGAAGGCTCAAGCTTCTTACATCTTTCATTATTGGGATGGTAGGTTTAGCCATTGCTATTTCTAAACTAAAATTGGTGATGAAAGAGAGTGACACAGACAGTCTCAACAGGGATGAAAGACTTGGAGGTGTCAGAGGGCAACCACAGTCTGCATGTGTAAACACCAACATCTGAGCTGGTCTTCCTTTATAGTCACCAGAGAGAAGCAGACACAGCCTCTGTGAAAACTCCCTTCATCTTACTGAAGCTGCCTGAAATAGTCCAGTTAAGTCACACCCGGCAAGAGTCCATTTCTCAGTCTTCACTAGAAAGGGAGCTCAGAGTGATGGACTGGTCTGTAGATATTTGCACCACAGACATCTAACATTAAGGCAGGTGAATTCTTTGATTCCTTCACAGCTGGCTTCAGTTCCAACACCTTCTGCCTCTGTGTGTATATTTTCCTGTCCTCAGATATACTCTATGACTTATAAAATGAGCTTTCTCGGGAAAAGACTGAACAAAATTGATCAGAAAAGAACAACACACTCTTTATACAGCCAATAGACTAAGATAAAATGTAGTGAGATGAAAATGTGTCAATATTTAGAGGCCTTATAAATGGATAATTTAGCACATTTGTGCTGATTTGCAGCCTGCCTGCTTCTGTAGAGTCCAGGAGTGGCCTCTTATTCCTGTTATTAGTAGTTGTTTACTTCTACCGTGCCACAGACTTGCAAATTGGTTTGCAGTCGAATAAATTGACCTTTGGAGGGTGTACATGCTTCAGAAAACTTGTTGATTGCCCTGAAAACTGAATCCGCTCAAGTACAGTCCAAACCAAACTCACAGCCACAGTGTGGTGCTCTCCTGGCATCTCTCTTCCTCTGGAAGTTTGAGACTATCCTACTCGTACAAGCTTTTTACTGTATTTCAGTTTTCTTCCATTGTTTGTTGGCTTTTGTCTTTGGAAGGACATTATTTAAGGGCTTTGGTGGTTCTCCAACTGCTCTGAACTCTTTTGGTGGAACTACTTTGATATGGTGAGACTGAAAGCTGAGATAGAGAACAAAGCATGTGGTATGTGATCCAAACTCCTTAGAATAAACAGCTTAGGAATCACTACTGAAAGGAAGTGGTCTGTGCAACTTGGTCCGTTGCAGTTGGAAGGAAACTTTACAGGACTTTGGGATTGCAAAAGAGAAAATCAAAATAGATTCAAATAGTAATTTAAAGGCAGACTTTTAATAGATGAAGGAAAAGCCATGTTGTTGTCCATGACTGACCACAAGTTTGAAAATTGTGTTCGCAGTTGATTGATGCCACAAAGGTGGGATTTAGCACAACACTTGGAGCCTGACAAGAACCAGAACCAAAAACTGCTGAATAAAAATCCACATATCAAGATTAGTGAAGTCCTCACAACAGAAGACTCCCCCACACTTGGGGTAAATGGCAGTTGGTGGGGCCTGAAGGACTTTCTTCCTGCAGCAAAGCCATGTGCTATGGTGAAGGGGGCAAGTAGGCATCACTCTGCAGGGGAGAGCAGGGCTCTCAAGGCTGCAGGTGAAGTCTTGATAGCACTTTGGGAGCAGTGAGCTGCAAAGATTTATTGTCTAGCCTGTAAGGCCTCTTTTCTGTTGTCAGTTTTAATCTGGGCAGGGGTTGCATTGTGCTTTTTCACTATATCACCCTGTTCTTTGGGGAGAAGCTTCAGAGAAGCACCTGATTTATCTTCACTCTAACACTTATTGCTTTGTGCCTACTGCTGCATCCCCCCTTTTTTTTTTTTTTTTTTTTTTTGTCTTAGCTAAAGTCTAATGGATCCAGCCTTCTTGGTCCCTTC
The DNA here is from genome assembly GCA_013396835.1 of Psilopogon haemacephalus. Taxonomy (NCBI): domain Eukaryota; kingdom Metazoa; phylum Chordata; class Aves; order Piciformes; family Megalaimidae; genus Psilopogon; species Psilopogon haemacephalus. The sequence goes on along the minus strand of VWZI01008715.1, from coordinate 156,633 downwards.
ACATAGCAGTCCCAAAGTATCGCTAGTAAGAATAAATCATAATTTCACATTCAAGTTTTTGAGATCTAGAGGGAGGTCTAAGGTACAGTAGTCTAGAAGATGTGTACTATCAATTTGTGCAATGACGTTTAAATTGGGCTCTAGTGACTGGAAGCTGATCCTGGATAAATTTAAGCTAGCAGGGGAAAAAGAACTTTCAGCAGAGTATCGTAAAAAGGCTGGGTTGGGGTGATGGAATATTCTGTGTCAACTGAAGACAACACACCCTCTTTTGGAAAGGTGAAATGCTTAAATGTAATTTCTGGTCTTCAAATCTGTGCAGGAATTTTCTTTTACTGTTTTTTTCCCCATCAGATTTGAATACTTTAGAAATTATTGCATTACCAGCAGGGCAAGGGAGGTGATTCTCCCCCTATACTCTGCTCTCGTCAGACCCCACCTGGAGTACTGTGTGCAGTTCTGCAGCCTCCAGCACAAGAAGGACATGGAACTGCTGCAGAGAGTCCAGAGGAGGGCCATGAAGATGATCAGAGGGCTGGAGCACCTCTGCTATGAGGACAGGCTGAGAGAGTTGGGGCTTTTCAGCCTGGAGAAGAGAAGGCTTTGAGGAGACCTTATAGCAACCTTCCAGTATCTGAGGGGGGCCTACAGGAGGGCTGGAGAGGGGCTGTTCACCAGGTCTTGTAATGACAGGATGATGGGGAATGGGTTCAAACTGGCAGAAGGGAGATTTGAACGGGATGTTAGGAAGAAATTCTTTACAATAAGGGTGGTGAGGCACTGGAACAGGTTGCCCAGGGAGGTTGTGTCTGCTCCTTCCCTGGATGTGTTCAAGGCCAGGCTGGATGAGGTCTTGAGCGTCCTGATCTAGTGGGAGGTGTCCCTGCTTGTGGCGGGGGGTTGGAGCTGAATGATCTTTGAGGTCTCTTCCAACCTAAACCATTCTATGATTCTTTGATTCTAATTGGAAAAATATTAGCGCAGTGTAGTCCACAAGGAAGTGCTGTGATGTGGGGCATGCTAAGGACAAGACCCTAATGGTTGCTATCTCCCTCCCATATTTGTAGGCCTCATGAAGGTGATGAACATGATGGTGTCAGAGCTGCATTTGGCAGGCTCATATGACCCCCGAAGAGCTGGTTGGAGGAGAGAGCTCCCAAAAATGTAGCCCATTAGGGCTTCTAATTGTTGGCTGATATACACAGAGCAATCTTCATGCAGTACTCTGTTAAATGCTCCTTCCTTTTTCTTTAGTCAAGCAAACAGATTTTCCCAAGAGCATAGAAGAATTTAGGAGTAGATCCATCCCCCAGTCCAGAAATGGGGAATGCTGATGCTATGGCACATGCAAGATCATGTTATACCACACCCCACTGGTCCACCTTAAATCTCTCTCTAGCAGCAGGAAGGCAAAGCACCTGAGTTGCAATAAACCCATACAACACTACAGACCTGGGGAAGAGTGGCTGGAAATCTGCCTAGCAGAAAAGGACCAGGGGATGTTGGTCAGTGGCTGGCTGTGCAGTATTCTCGGGTAGCCAAGAAGGCCAAACAGCATCCTGCCCTGCATCAAGAATAGTGTGGCCAACAGAACCAGGGAAGTGATTGTTCCCCTGTACTCAGCACTGGTGAGGGCACAGCCTGAGTACTGTGTTCAGTTTTGAGGCCTTTCCTACAAGAAAGCCACTGAGGTCCTGGAGGTGATCCAGAGAAAGGCAATGAAGCTGGCTAAGGGTCTGAAGAGCAAGTCTTATAAGGAGCGGCTGAGGGAACTGGAGTTGTTCAGTCTGGAGTAGCTGAGAGCAGACCTTATTGCTTTCTAATACTGGCCTGAATGGAGGTTGTAGCGAGGTGAGTGTTGGTCTCCTGAGCCTAGTAACAAGAAAAAGGACTGGAGGGAATGGCCTCAAGTTGCACCAGGGGAGATTTAGATTGGATATTAGAAGGAAATTCTTCACTGAAAGAGTTATCAAATACTGGAACAATTTTCCCAGGGAGATGGTTGAATTCCTATCCTTGGAGATGTTTAGAAAATGCAGCAACGTGGTGCTGAGGGACATGGTTTAGCACCATACTTTGTAGTGTTGGCTAATGGTTGGACTCAGTGATCTTAGAGGTCTTTTCTCACTAGAGCAATTCTATGACTTTATGTACAAGAAGTGAAGTAAGAGGACATTCGAAGGTCATTTATTTTCTTTTAACAACTGTTTTAGTAGAGATGGAAATTGTAAGGACAAGACAGAATTCTTTCATACAGAAAATTCCTGCAGTCACCTGAACCAGACTTCATCCTTGAACCTCCAAATGGAAAGGGCTCTGCCTCCCTCCATCAGGGAGAGATATGTCATGAAGGTGCAGATCCAAGTGGAAATGGCAACAGCGCTTCCTCCGATGCTTCACTGGGACTGAAGCGCAAACTTTGGGACACAAAGAGCAGCCACAAATATGTAAGAGATGTGGTCATTATCAGTAACACCTTCACAGCTCGAGCTCTGCCTTAACATTCACCTGCTCACAGCAGAGGTTGCCCCATTCTCCTTTTCTCCCAAACAGGGAGGCCAGCAGGAGACAGGCAGTGACAGTCCTGTGGCACAGGGCTCTCACTGGCACCCAAAGGAAACAATTGCAAGTCAGAGCTTAAAGGCAGATACTTAGCAGCATCAGTGAGTGAAAGATCAAGCAGAACAGACTAAACAGATTACGCTAATGAAGAGATGCAATATCCAGAGAAGAACAAGACAATATTTTCTGTGGGGAATATTACTGTTGCCCAGGTGAAAAATAAGGTTTTCCCAACTGATCTGTCATGAATAATGTCCTTGCAGATATGCTTAGGAATAAATTAAGCAAAATTATGGGTTTTGGTTTGTACCTACTCGGTTATCTCACACCCTCCAAGGCTTTTCCTATTTGAGCTCACTCATTACGAGAATGAACAAAAAATACACTTAGTAATTGAAATAAAAACTGGTACTGTTTTCCCAGTGCATGGGAAGGTGGTATGCTGTCTTGCATTCAGGTAAGCAAGAGCTAAGCCTTGTCATGTAACTACAGTTGTAAAGACTTTGTTCTACATCCCTCTGGCCAGGAAGCTGACTTGGTTGCCTTCAGATTCACTATTGCTCAACATAATTCATGGCATCACCGGAGCAGACTGGGATTCGGGCCCTGAGTCCTGAACCTTTTGGTGTTGCAACTGCTGACAACTGTGTCAAAACGGTGACTGCTGGTGCTGGTAACATCTGCCACTGCTTATGCTTCTTAAAAAATGGAACAGCAGGACATGAACATGGGGCAGGGCAGAGCTGAGAAGTGAAACAGCACTATCAGGAACAAGCTTGCTGGTTTATTCAAGACTTTTAAACACTTCTGGGTGAGTGGCAATGCAGTGTGCTGTGTGTGGATAAATACCAGAGATCTTTGGATCATAAGGTTTAGCGTTTCTCTCTGTTGTGCTGGAAATCCCACCACACTTGCCACAAACAAATGCAACATTAAGGGAAAAATCAGAACTGAAGGTCACTTTTCTGACTGAAAGCCAGAGGAGTTTTAATGCTACTGCTTGAACTCCCTCAAATATTGCAAAATCAGACTTGGCCCTGGTAAATCATCTCTGTGGGTGAGGAGCGGAAGGATGTCACTGTCAGCTGTCCCACTGCAGGGCTGTGAAGAGGTTGAGCACTCCTTTCCCCTCTCCTGATGCCCAAATCACTGAGCTGCCAGACTGGAGAAGGCCCTAGACTTACGATCACATCAGCTGCCCTGGCAGTGAGAGGCTTCTGCAGGTTTATTCCTGGGCCCATGGGGCTGTATTCACTCCAACAACACTAGAGTTCTGTCCTCCATCCAAGCCACCTGCTCCCAGCTCCATTGCCCTCATGTAAACTGATGTTTACAGAAACTACATGTTTTCCCTTTGGCCTCTTCTTTTCCTTTGTGCAAGGTCTTCTACTTTGGCTACTTAGTAGATGAGTCTGTTTAGATATTCAGATTGTCTTCAGCTTGTTTGTTTGGCATCCAAGTGTTTAATCAGTGATTGCACCTAAGGGTAGTTTACATTTTTATTATCTAGTTAATCAGACTGAGGGAGGCTCGTTTATGTTGTTTGGGTTTTTTGTTGGTTTGTTTTGGTTTTTGTTGTCATTTGTTTGTTTTTTACTTTAAAAGAAATTATTCTTAATTAAAAAAACTTAATAGACTTCTTGCACAAAAGGTGCAGAGCCCTGTACCTCCTGGGCAGGAGCAGGCAATGATGCCAGGGGAAATGTAGCAGATCCTTTCAGATCTGGTTATGAAGATAAGTGGCACTGACATGATCAAAGTGATAAACACCAGCTGCTAACTCACTGAATCCTCTGCCAACCTTGGCCATCTGAAAATGCACTTATTAGAACAACTTATCCCCATTTATTTTTATAGATAAATATATAAATTAATATGTGTCATTATTATATGGAGGCTTTGTTTCTATGGGGCTAGTATAGAGTTAAATAAAGCATAAATATGATAAAAGAGAGAGAGAGACAAATTATGTTTCATTGGGAATTAAAATCCCCTTGAATAGTGCCTGCTTTACTCAAGCCATCTGCTTCTCAGCTGGATTTCTCCTGCCCTTGCAGCAGGAAGATATTCCTGGCTGGACACCAGGCACTAGGAGAAGGACCCAATTTTACAGCAACGTTCCCACAACTGGTTTCAGGTCAGCAACAACTCATCAGTTTTATCACTTTAATATTCTCTTCACGGCTTTCTGTGGCATTGATACTCCTTTTGGGAACTGAGGCTGTGCCTAGTTATTTTCACTATTGCTACAAAGAATTAGACACACTCCTACAGTTTCCCTCTTCACTAAGTGAGCCCCTGTTAGCTACCTGCTCTCCCACATGATAGGGTCGCTGGGGAATAGCATCCAATGCTGACCTCTGTGAAATCCAGTATCTCAGTGATATGGTGCCCACAGGTCACTGCAGTGGTGGGGCTGCACTACTCTTCTTGTGCTGTATTTGTTCCTCCCACATCCCTGCCATGATGTCCACCACCATTACCCTCTATCCACACACTCACCTGGCCATCTGTCATTGATGTTCTGGCAGCCATCTGTTTACTGGCTGCAGGACGGCCTTCTGATCTGGGAAAGAAGTGATGGGAGGTTTTGGGTCATTTTGGAGGTGTAACTGCATTTGAAAGTTCTTGTGCTATCCTCTAAGCCCAAGACATGCATGCAACTACTATCACCTCTGCTCTGTCCTGCTTCAGAACCCAGGAAAACAGCTGAAAACTTCCAAGACAACCTTCTTGCATTGCAGCCAATGCTTGACTTGAGAAGGGCTTTCATCAACATCAGAGAGCACTGCTAGGACATTACTTCAAGTGCCAAATAGTCTATTGAATTTAAACCCTGGAGACTTCTTTGGAGAGGCTCCTTGCAGGCCAGGAGCCTTTGTGCAATCACTCCCTGTCCTCCAATGGCAATTGGACATCATTTGAGGCTCCAGGCAGAGACTCTTGTCACAGCCAATGAACAAAACTGCAGCTTCCGAAATGCCTCAGAGTGCCTCATTTGAGAAGTGCAGCTTTGAGGTCCTGTCACATGGCATAGGCTACCTCCATTCTTTCCACCTGTCAAGGGTTAGGGTTGGAATGGGTACTACATGTGTGACAGATGTTCTCTATCAACACCTCTCCCTTCCCAAAGGGAAGAGAAAGGGAATAAGGAAGAAATACTTATGGACGGGAAAAAAAACCTGAAACTACTTTAATGGAAATAATAAGAAGAAAATAAAATATATACAAAACCAATGTTGAACCTTTTTGCACAGACTTTTGTGACACTTGGCTGAGACCACCTATTTTAGTAGAAAAGAAAAATATTAAAGCAGTGATCCTGCAGCAGTGTGAAAATTAATGGTAGAGAGAAGAAGATAAATATTATGGTAGTATTTATCTAAACCAGGATTTGGTCTTCTCCTGGGAATAGTGACAAGTGGTGTCAATTAGCTGCACAGCAGCAGTGGCACTGATGTTGGGGCCTTCTGCGTCAACTTTTAAAGGCAGAATTCAAGTCAGCCCTCTCTTTGCCTAGCTAAGTCCACTGCAGATGCTCTGTTGTCAGAGCCACCAAAATCTAACTCTGCAGAAAGCTGTGTCCTAAGGACATCCTGAACTGAGTAGAGAATTCCAAGCACCATCCCACCAAAGGTGGCTTAACTGATGGTCTGTTAACAGCTGCATAAGTGCAGTTAGAAATAGCTTCATGCCTGACTCATTCAATGCTCTATCACATCTCATACCATCCATCAAGAATCCCAATTCAGCTACTTTAGCACAGACTTTGCTCCCAGGAACCAAAACTTGGGGCAAGAGTGGCTGGAATCTCAGAAACCACTCTCAGAAAGGGCTGTTAAACTGGGAGGGCTGGTTCTGGCCTCCCTGCCAGAAGGGACTTTTTAATCTGGGAGGTCATAATTTGTCCATACCATCTTCTGGGCTGGCTGCACCTACCGACAGAGGAAGACCTGGCAGTCCTCCCTACTGATGGGGCTCTCCCAGCCACCTGACCCATGGGTCTTCAGATGTCTGCTTTCCTTCTTCTGCCAGATGGAGATAATAGAGGAAACAAATGAATTCACAAAAATAGTTCCTTTCTTTGTGGCTTTGAGCAGCTGTGTGTCACTTGTGCTCCTGCTGAGTCTGGCTTTAGGTGCAGCTAGCTGCTCCGTGTAAGCAGAGCTATTACTTCTTCCTAGAACAGATTGTCCATATGATGGATAGACTTTGTATGTAATGACTCAATCTTTGTAAAAAAAAAAAAAAGCAACAAAACCCAAAGCTGTCGAGCTGGGCCGGAGGCAGTACAAGGCTGAGCGATCCAGATGACAGCCTGGGAGAAGGTCCCCACTGGCCTTGCTCCACTTATGCAGAGCCTCTGTCAGTCAAGCTCCACTGATCCCCTGTCAGCCAAACCAGATAATTGTGATGCACCAAAGAGTGACTGTCACAGTGATGTCTCCATGCTCCAGCCTTGGGCACGGGAGAAGGTCCAGGACAATCCATGAAGGTGGAGGCATGAAAACCATAGCAGAAGGAGGACAGGAAGCAGAGGAAGTTGTCGTTGTTGTGGCCCACTGAAGCTTTGCTTTGAGGTTAAACACAGTATATGAAATTCAAACAAACATGAAGGAGAGTATCCAAAACGTGTAGGGCCTCTTTCATTCTCCCCTGCTTCTGTGAGACTTGCCCAAGGAGAGCAGGCATGAGCATGAGCTGGCACGGAAGGCAAAGCAGTGCATCCAGCTCAACCCTGCACTCCAGTTCCTAATGAAATATATGCAAATTTTAGAAAGTGACTGAGATGGCTGGAGCTTCCTCCACCTGCCACTGGCTTATTTCTAATCAAAACTGTAATGAGGCACCCTGGAGGATAGGATCATTTAGTTTTCTTTACAGTAATCGCTGTTTTGATGCTCTGTAATATAATAAGAGCAAGAAGGGAATAGCAACTGGAATGGCTCACCAGCCTGTCAGGCCTGAAGAGCTTCAATACAGTGGCCAGGCTAGCCCTGTCCTGTCAAGCTGGGAATACAGCTTTGTAGTCCTGTCTTGCAATAGGAGCTAACTGTTGTCGTCCTGACTGGTTGAGCACAACTGGAGGAGCAGCTGCCCTGTGGCCACACACCTCGATGCCCTGATTGTTCTGTACCACCTCTTGCAGCATACAACAGCACAGCAGACAGTGAATGCCAGCAGCTGCCAGAGGCAAAAGCACATTATTTCAGCTCCTACTGACTCATCCAAGCCTCTCCAAGAGCCCTTGGCCACCCAAGTGTGTGCCCAGCACAGCCTGAGCATCTCACAGCACTAAACCTAGAGCACAGAGGCACATCTATCATTGGAAAGTACTGACTTGTGTCACTGAGCATCACCTTTAAGCTTGGAAATTTTACCTGCAAACCATGATCACAGAGCATGGTTTATGTATTTTATACACAAACTTCCCTGCACCCATCTCTGCAAAAGAAATAACCCTCCTCCAGCAGTGTGCTGACCAGTGACTACTTATTTCACTCCCTTAACATCTGAGCAGGGCTGGTGTTCATCAGCTGCACAAAAGCTGCATCTCATGTGTGTACCAGGTAGAGAGCAGAGCTCACCCAAGCTGCACCCTTACCTACTCCTCCTCAGAGAAGCAAAAAGCCCTTTTTACTGATTAAAAGGTCAGCAAAGTGCCTGGTCTTTCCTCTTCCTGAGCAGCTGCCTCACACTATCAGCACAGGACAGCTCTGCTGTTTTGTCTTTTCCTGCAGGAAAAAGAACAGAAGTGAGGAGAAACCAGCAGCTCGCATACACCTCTCACTGGGTTTCTTGGGGGTTTGCAGGGACGAGCAGGGCTTGAAGAGAGCAGCTGCAGGCCACATGCAGTCTCTCAGGGGCAACCAGTGTAGGGAGGTTTAGTCTCCATTCACCCCCTCTCCAGCACTGAGCACTGGCTGCTGCAGGGATGCACATGGGATCTGGGGCTTGTTGCCTCCAGCCCTGCAGGAAGTAAATTATTTCAGGCACCAACACTGCTGCTGCCTTCTCCTGGCAGGGACTCTCATTCAGCTGGTTTCACCTTCTCCAACACTCGCATTTGCAGCTTTGTCAAGAAAGCAGCTTCAGTACCATTTGCCTCTGCCTTAATTGTCAGCAGTGGTTACTTCTTTATGTCTCTGTTGAGGCACCCTTCCCTGCCATGCTCAGCCATTTCCTAAAAATCTGGTTTATAATTTTGTGGAAACCTCATCCACCTGTGAAGCGCAGCAGGAGCCATGCTACCTAGGTCTAGCAGCATGCATCTATGAAGGAAGTAGTCAAACAGGATACCCCATGCTGGGAGATGTCCTGGAGGAACTATAGCAGGCAAAACATCCTTGGGCCAGGCCCTGGTCCCAGTAGCTCTGTGGCAGGTAGCCGTGGAACTTTTATTTGGGCTGTCAGTTCCAGCAACATTGAAAGCATGAATTTGGTCTCTAATGACACAAAAATATTTCTTAAAAAAATTGTGTTTTCTTTAGCAGCACTTTCAACTGTCATTCGTACCCCTCTGAAGTAACACCCCCTCAGCTCTCTGGCGTCTCTCAGCTGCCAGACATATGTAAGGTGCCTGATAGGCTCCTGGGAGGGATCTCTTTCCATCCCTTGGTCCCTCCTGCACTGCCCACAGCCTAGCACTGCTGCAGAGGAGGGCTGGGCTCTTGGCCTCTGGTTCTCATTGCTTGGGCAAATGATGTCACAGGAGGGCCCAGTTCTGATGTCTCAGATACAATGAAGCTAGCACCGGTTTTGCAGGTCACTGCAGCAGATAGAAGGTAATGCCTTGTTCTGGGGTACTTTCCTGTATCCATGGTGGTTACTACTTCATGTATTTTAAAACGCATGTTACAGTTGTAGTATTAAATTAATTAGGCTTACTGCTATGATCTGTCATTTGTAAAACTGCACTTGAAAAACAGGATTGTTCCTCTCAGAGACGTGGGTGGGGGTATGGCCCCTCAGCCCCCATTGCCTGGACAACCATGGCTTGGGTCAGGACAGCAACAGGGCCACACAGCTCCAGCCATTGCCAGGTGCTAAAGTCCCATCCCTCATCTGTGTGCATTCCTGAAGGATTAAACTTTCCATTACCTTTTATCTCACTCCATTTTCTCTCTTTACAAACCTAGACTACTACCTCATTCTCCAGTAATCGCAGCTAGTCACTCTCATTTAGCTTCCACCCACAATACAAAAGCAAGTCCTGTGTGCCTTGTTGTGCACCATGGTGTGCCTGTGGTGATGGTGGATAATTTTCCCTTGCTTCACTAATGTCCCTGCCAAACCAGGATAGCTTTAAAGGGCACTTTTCTGTGAGAAAATGGTTCAGTGGCTGGCTTTTATGTTATTTGCTGTGATGCTCATGTGAGTATCCTCAGACCTGAGCACTGTCCTGCCCTTCCTAAGCAGAGCTGGGGGTTTGTACACTACCTAGGGCACTGGCTGCAGAGCTTTGGTAGTGTGGGATGCCCAGGACATGTGTACTGGGAGGGAAATGCAGTTCTTAGATTGCCATCCAGACTTTGGGACATGACTTGGCAGCTCTGCTTGACACAGCTTCACACTGGCTGGGTGCCTGAGCTCATTTAGCACATCCTTGACCGTCCCTGCCTGAGCTGCATCTGACTCTGCAAACACTGCCACCACTGCAGTGTTGGGAGAGGAGCTTCTCCTTCGTGCTCTTGATCCCATTCAGCACATCAGTGGCATCACCTTCAGCATTCATTTCATTTCGTTCACCCGGTGTGGGGTGAGGGTAAAGGCCCACACAGAACTGTGTGGGAAGGGACTTGCCTGTGTGTTATGGGCTGGGGGTGGGAGAGAAGGGAGGAAAGGGAGGGAGAGGAAGAAAGCATCTGCCCATAATGTACACCAATACTTTAAATACCACCTCTTTCCCATTTCAGTCCAACAGGTTTTATATAAAGCAACATTTCAGCTGTTGTTGCTGTTGTTTAAAAGAGGTTTTGGAAGTCTGGTGCTTCCTTGCAGTGACAGGTAATAGACAGATCTATAGATAATGACAGTGCATGCATGAACGAGCATGTGCAGTCTCTCTGTACTGTGAAATACCTAACAATGCCAGAAAAAAAATATCTCTCTTACTGTGGGTGTGTGCTAAAACGTGTATTTCTTTTCTTGCTAATCCTTCCAGGGCAGTGGGAAATGTTACAGTGCAGTTGACAGCATCTTTCAAGCCAACAGAATGCTGCAATTCAATGGCTTTCCAGACTTGCAACGGCATCACCTTCTTCCCATTTATATTCCTCCAAGAGGCTTAGCAAGATGAGAAAAGCTACTTCAAAAGCAATTGCAGTGTGTCTGCCGTTGTCTTGTGGGTTTTCTTAAGGTTTTATCTGCTGTAACTCCTCTTATGCTGGAGGGAACTATTGAGGGACAAATAGCTAATTTCATTAGCAGATGTAATTTCTCCGTATCTGAGTTCTGCTGATTGACTCGCAGAGTAAAATACTTAATAGAAGTTTCACTCCAAGCTTTTGGAAAGGCTATGAAAAGGACATTTGCAGATGAGATTTGTATAAGTCTAAGTTAAATGCGACAAGTTTTGAGATCTAGATAGGAAAAAAAATGAGGATGACTCAGGTTAAAAACAGTGGGGTTTCTTTTATCAAATACTTGTCACGGTTCCAACAAAAGAGTGTCTGCAATTCTAAGATGAGGGGGGGAACTATTAGCTTGAAAAAAGGTCAGTGGGGGAGAACATTATTAACCCACAGCTTGCATTGTAGAATGATTTTTCCCTCCACACTAAGGAGGCATTTATCTTTGAATTTTCACATGATGAGCTTTGATAATGTTAATCCAATTATAGCTTTATTCCAACATCCATTAAACGCTCCTTCAGTTCTTAGAGGGATAGTTATCTGTTACAAGTGAGTGAAATACAGATATGAGAAAAACACTAGGTTTGTTACTGAAGAAACTGCCCAGTGCTATGAATCTCAAAGATCTAGTACCACATTCTGTGACCCTCTCAGTAAAGGAAATGTAGGGAATATTTTTCTTAAGCAGTACTTAGAGTGTGAGTTCTATCTCCCAAGCTATTATGCATCATTCACAGTAATATGCGTGATGTTAATTTGTTAAATGACAGGTAATGATAGCTCTCTGAGCACGTTTAGCCAAGGTATCGTGATTGTAGAATTGGCTGTTCTTAATTACCGCGTGGGAATTGAAGGCCATTGACATCAGTAGATAAAGTACACACAGATTTTGGTGCCCAGTTGGCAATGCCAGTGATTTGGCTTACCAGAGTACCCAGCACCATGTTGTAGGCCACACTGGACACAGAGACCCTTTTGGTTCCACTGCTTTAAACTCTTTTATGAGACTCCCTCCCTGTACAGATGCTTTCACACTCAGCTGGAAACACTGAGGACAGTAGAAATCTGCCCATGCTGCTTGCCTTCTCCACCACCCATTTTCCATGAGCCTCTGTAAACAGTCTGATAGACTCATGCTGCGAGTGAAAAAAAGGGAGCTAAATTCACAAATGTTGTTGGGAAGTTAAACTCACAAATATTGCAGGCAATAGCATAATGCATGCGCTTTCATAAACTCATTTTTCTCTTGGAAACAAGGCAGGTTTACTACTGTTCCAACACCACAATGGAGTTATGCTTAGACCCTTCAGGTGGGCAAACAGGGACACTTGTCTTGTTGTCTTCTTGTACAAATGCACTTGGTGTATATTACTCCTTATCTGACATTCACCATCCTAGTGTAACCTCTGCTATCTTCTAACCTTTGGTCATTCACAAGGGATGGTCATCTCACCTGTGCACTGAATGGAAATCTCCTAAAAGCCTCTCTCTTCACCAACACTCTTGAGTCCATCATTGAAAATGGATGACAGAAAGCATACAGGCATTTCAGATGAAATCTCACCAGAGCCCTTCTGGTGCCTTCCTACCCACACACCCAATGTACTATGCTTGCCTCTGTCTTAATTAGGCTTCCCACATTCATGGGACTGGCAAGTGTGGCTTTGGGATATCATAGAATCATAGAATGTCAGGGGCTGGAAGGAACCTCAAAAGATCATCTAGTCCAATCCCTCTGCTAGAGCAGGATTACCTAGAGCAGATCACACAGGAATGTGTCCAAGTGAGTTTTTAGTATCTCCAGAGAGGAAGACTCCACAATCCCCTTGGGCAGCCTGTTCCAGTGTTCTGTCACCCTTATAGAGAAAAAAATCCTCCTCATGTTTAAATGAAACTTCCTATGCCTCAGCTTCCACCCATTGCCCCTTGTCCTGTCATCAGGTGTCACCAAGAAGAGCACTCACCTTTTGCATACTTAAAAATGTTGATGAGGTCACCTCTCAGTCTCCTCTTCTCCAAGCAGCACAGCCCCAGCTCTCTCAGTCTCTCCTTGTAAGAGAGGAGTTCCATTCCTTTCATCATCTTTATGGCTCTGTGCTGGACTCTCTCAAGCAGTTCTATGTCCCTCTTGAACTGGGGGTCCCAGAACTGGACACAGTACTCCAGATGTGGCCTCACCAGGGCAGAGTAGAGGGGCAGGAGAACCTCTGTCGACCTACTAACCACAGCCCTTCTAAGGCACCCCAGGAATGGCATTGTCCCTCCTGGCCACAAGAGCGCATTGCTGGCTCATGGTCATATTTAAGCATTTAATGTATTATTTCTCTGCTTGGAAGGAAGCTACACAACTAGGCTATCCCTAGTGCTTCCAGGCTGTTCTGAACAATCTCTGAGACAGAGAAGATGTAATTTCCCTGAGATGCACTAGAATGGGCCTCTAGTTTGTTAGGGATTTGTGTCTCTCAGGCCCTATAAGCCTTCCTTGCAGCCAGAGATGTCACCTGTCATTGCTGACCTTTGAGAATAGCTCATTATAGCACTCCTTTGCACAGACAGACTGTTAGCACATTCCCTCTTGTCTTTTGCATATGAGGCATACCCAAATACCTTAATTTTTTTTCCTCACAGATTTAAAACCAATATTTTTACTTCCCCTGAGGTCTTTCAAAATTGTCTGCATCATCCTGAAGTGTGGCCCCCACAGTACAGACACAATGTCAAGCGAAGGTTCAGCATGGCTTAGCCTGGAGCAATGATTATTTCTTTCCCCATGCGAACACAACCACTCTTAACATCTTCCAGGGTGATCTTTGCTTTTTATGCAGCAGTATCACAATTTGATTCATATTCTGTTTGGTGCCTAGCTGTAATCTGCACATTATTAAATCCAGAACTGCTGTTTATCCAGGTATTTTTTCATTTCCATTTAATTTGTGCTTATTTATTTCCCTCCCAAATGCTGTATTTTCCACTTTTTTTTTTTTTTTTCCCCACAGCAGTTTTTCTCACTGATTCCTGACTTTCCCTCCACTTAAGCAAAGACATTTTTGAATGCTAATCAGGCATTGCAGGCCACAACCTTGGCAAGCCAACATATTCCTTAGATTTATAAATATAGCCTCTAATACTTTTGTTAATTGTATTAATGACAACAATTGCCAGAAACAGCCATAAGAGACTCCTGTTGGGCTCCCGTTTTTTCCTCCAGGTTTGACAAACTATTGATATTTGATGTTCCCAGAAACCAGTCAAGGCTGTATGTTCAGTCCCCTAGTTTTGGGGGCTTTGTGGCAGTGCCAGTGGAAGTATTTAATGACTTTGCTGCAGAGAAGTTCCCCAGTCTGCAGTACTTTTCTGCTTACAGAAACTTGTCAATTCACTTCTCCATGAATTCCCTTTGGCTGGTGATTGCATCCTGATGTCCCACTCAGTTGAAGACACGGTATTCAGTGCTAATCACTTTGCACATGCAGTCTATTGCTTTGATTTCATGATCAGCTTGAAGTACACATAACTACATAACAGCCTGTGGCACAGGGACACACAGGAGGCCACCCAGTAATTATGACAATCATGTCCCTCTCTAGACTTGGTAGAATTTTTGTTCCCTGGGCAACAGACCAGTGCAGAAGTGATGGAATTATTCAGTGTTCAGGCACAGCCTGCTGTGACTTGGGAAGGCTGTCCTACCTCCCACAGCACAGGGAATCACACTGCATCCTTGTGGGGCAGGTATCTCACAGCAGTCATACACCTGCAGCAAGAGAATATTTATCTGAAAGCTCAGTCACATCCACATCTTTGATTGTTTACAAAATAAAATCACCAATTAAAACGCCTAATAATGAAGTTTATTATTGTCAGATGTTTGGCTTTAGTAGGAAATGTAGTACTCAGTACCCTATGTTTTTGTGGTCATCCTGAATACAGCTGTCAGCTACAGTTACTGTCTCTCTAATGGCAATGAGCATAAATGCACAATGTTGGCTTGAAATAAAACCTGAAAATATGCTTCATCAGCCCAGTGGAAAAGCAGCAACAATCCACCACAGTGCTACAATAATCCACCATATGTACTACTGCCATAAAACATTTTAAAAGAAAGTTAAGAGTGCATTTTGTATGAAAACCATAAGCAGCCTAACAATTTGAACAGACACGGTCAGTTCCTTATTAAAATATTTCTGCTGCAATGGCATCAATCTGCTCCCCAACAAATACCACCATGAATGGGGCTTATGCTGATCTCACGCAGTGACCCTCGCTGTAGTGGTTCATTGTGGTCACAACAAAAAAGAGTTGGAGAGCAGACAACCTCTAGAGTGAAGGCCAACCCCACAGAAACCTTCCCTGATTATTTGCCAAATTTGTTCCAACAGTCCTTGGTGACCTAACGTTCCTTAGTGACCTTTTTCAGGCGCCCTACACCTTATTTGAAGCCTCAGAACTGAACCTGGTACACTAGCTGAGGCCTTACTATTTTGAGAACAATGAAAAGGATTGCATCAGCTGGCATATATTCAAAACTTCCACCTAGACACCTTCCTCTCAATGCCTGTTGTGATCCACTATAAATCAATGTTTTGCAAAATTGCTGCACAGTCAGAACCTACTGCAGCTGCGTACTAGGATTTTTGTTACATAACTCCTCTTTTTCTCCCTGATTGAATTTCTCCTCTTTTAGGTATTTTTTTTTTCTAATTCATAGAAACAAATCCAAGTTTTAACCTCATCCCTGGGAGTGATTAAACTATCTCTAGTATATAAAAGCTGCTAATTTAATAACAGTTTTAAAAAATACTACATCATCAATGGAAATAACTGAATAATACCAAGGGCAAGACAGGTCTTTATGGAATGTCAGTTGCTGGATTTTTCAGTTTAACTGATAGCATTGTTCTCAGCAGTCTAATCAGTTCTGTATTATTTCGTAACACCTCAAACGAGGCCTGTTATCTTCAGATTTGTTTTTAAAATGTCCTGTTAAAGCAGCTCTTTCTCATTTTTATCCTGACGCTCAAGAAAACTATTTCAGAAGTGGGTTTTTTTTTTTTTTTTGGGCAGATGTAAACCAAGGTCTAGAATGTATTTTTCAATTGACTGCTTAATTCAGTGATTATCCATCTTCTGTGAAGTCTGAAAGAAAAAAGACATTGAGCATTTCAGTTTTCCCTGAGTTTGCTAACTGCTTATTCTTTTGTTAAATCATGGAATCAAATTTCCCTTCCTTTCTAGCATGGGTTTAGTGGGCTTTATAAGTCATAACTTACATTGTGTCTTCTATCTTTCTTCACACCTTTTACATGTATCCACAGCAACATCTTCTTCCCCTCTATTCTTGTTTTTTCCCCTCTGTTCTTGTTTTTTTCCTGTTACTATTCCATTCTCCCTGGTTTGCCACTGCGTTGGCATAATTTGTCCTTTTATTAGTTCTCAAAGATGATAATCAATTATCATTCCGGTTGTTTCAGCCATTTAATGAAGTGTTCTGGAGTGAATTTCATCTGTCCCTACTTAAGTCATACACATTGAAGAATCAAGATGTCAAACACACAGGGATTGCCACAGGACTGAAGAAAATCTCCTTTTCCCACTGGTGTACTTAGTCACTGATCACAGCTCTTTCTTTCCATTAAACGTTAGACTTAGAATCCAACATCAAATAGAAATAAAATCAGCAGTGCACAATAGAAAAGGCTGGTATGAGATTGGAGAGAATAAAAAATATTAGGTAACCCCTATCTTTAGATGTTCCCTATTTGTCAAATTAGTTTTCCAACTGATCTTTGGATTATTAGCTGTCATTTAACCAGAACCTACTGTTAGAGTATCTTAAACAAAAAGCAGTGTTTGTAGTTTCTGCATTAGAATGAGAACGCGTTAAGTACGTGGGCCAATGGGACCCAATACAAATGCAGGCATAAACGTTTCTCTAGCCAAGGGAAACAGGATTATAATGTTAATTCAGTTAATTCTAAAGTGCCAACAATGTAAGTATGAAAAAGAAATGCAGAAGATGGAAGGAGAACACCACCACCATTCAGTAGATTTAAACTTTATGATGCACTTTCATCAAAATTTGTAGTTGCCAAGTATCAAACTCCATTCATGCAACATCAATCCACTAGGAAATACATATCTTGGTGAGAAAATTAAAGTCCATATTTATGTAAAAACTGTTTTCAAATAAAAATAAAACAAGATTTATTTTTACAAATTCTTTTTACTAATAGAATAATTACCTCAAAAAAGTAATTTTCCACGTAAGATAGCTAAAGGAAGTGAAATATATTTAAAAATGGAAGATTTTGAATTTACACAGTTATATGCCATTACCATTGAAGATATGCTTTGTCAAAAAACTCTTCATGCTTAAAAAACGCACCTTGATTTTTTACTGTACATTACAACATACAGTGGTAAGAAACAGAAACAGTAAACAGGTTATTTGCAAGGAAAAAAAAGTTCCAAGACAGTTACAACTGTGACACAAAAAAATTATAAAATGTTCAGTTTTAACAGTACTTGAAGGCAATTCACAATCATTTCAGGAGTTTTGTGAAATTTAAGGCCATTAGTTCTAAATAAAATATACCTGACACAAACTCACAAACCT
>VWZI01008715.1:123253-138999 GCA_013396835.1 Psilopogon haemacephalus | reverse complement strand
TATATATATATATATATAATATATATGAACAGGCATATAATAAAATTTCTGGGTAGTTCTGTACACAAATCTGTGCACAAAGCAACACGGTTGTGCAATTTTTAAACCAGTTAATTAACATTATCATTCATGCATCCCAAATGGAAATGTGATTAAATGACAATATTAAACCCAAATATTAAAAGCCAGCANTAAAATTTTAAATCAAGTTTTAAATGGTCTGTTATAAAACATCTGCTGTAATCACTTCAAAAGACTTTTCTGATGCAAAATTTCCAGCACTTTAAGGAATGCATGATAAGATTTAACAAGCTCAGTGAGTCAACTATAATAGTCTGATAGTTCTGATTTGAGGTAATTTTCTTTAATTACTTATAGCAAGTTACTCTTTTAATTTGCTTCAGAAACTAGTTTAAAAAAAAATAATCTGTAAACTTAGATAAACTTAGAAATTGAAGAATCTCTGAAAAAATACACATACCTCCCCCTCAAAGTTTGGAGTTAGTCATCAGTCATATGAAATGATGTTGCTATTCACATTTTAGGAGTGTATTCTTAAACTGTGAGATAAATGGATTACTGAGCACTGACTGAAGCAATTCAGGTATTGGAAAGGAAGTGTTTGTCCTTTTCCTTAGCTTTCATTTGTATTTGTCTGGACAAACATTCAAAGAGATATTGCTTCTCTTGTTACCTTGTGACCAACTATTGCAAGTTAGAAGACATGTGAGTCAATATTCCAAACTTTTATTCTTAAGAATAGTTATAAAAGTACTGAAATTTAAAAATAGTAACATGTAAACATTGATACAGAGTAACAGCATTCCTGTACATTTATATACACACAATATTTAGAGAGGACAGTATCTTCTGAGCTGAAATCCTGACTTGTGCTTTACCCTTCAATAAATACACCAAAAAAGGGGGTTTGTCAAAAAACACAGCCAACCAAAAAGAAACCCAAAAAAACCCAACACCAAACCCAAACCAAAAGACTCAGAACGTAACATTTGCTCCTAGCTTTTAAGCTTTCCAGTTGCTCATGCAACCATAGGAGAATTTTGGTATGTGAAGACAACTTTTCTGGCTCCAAGAAGTTATCAGAAGCTACTGCTGCATCCAGAGACACTTGACTTGTGACAATTGCTAAACGCTATGGAGCAGTCATATCTGAGTTTGCAGCACATGAATTGGAGGTGTATAGGGTGGTGGTGCAGGTGATGGCTTTATTCCTCTGACTCTCATGTAGGACAGAAACTGCTCTGGGATCTCAGCTAGAACATCTTTAGCAAGTCTTGCCATGCTTAGCACGTGGTTTCCACTTCTGTCAATATAATCTCGGAATGGCACAAACTACAAAACAAGAGAGACGTTCACACAGGTCATTATGCAGACACAGAACACATTAAAAAAAAAAAGTTTTATCTAGCAACTTAGAGTACATGAATCTGCTACCTTACATATTTTATATATATACATTTTGTACTTAATATTATGCATTTTATGTATACTTATCCATTAATATAGAAATCTGTTTTCTAATAGAAATAGTACCATGTTTTCGCTTGGATGAAATTCTTCATGTAAGCCATGACTAGCTCAGATTGCTAATTATGTGTTTCATTAATACAGCTGGTTTATCTCTCAACCCTTTTCATATAAGAAGGTAATTCTGTCTCAGAAAGCTACTCTTAGCTTGTATTTCCTACTTGTGAGGTTCCCCCACCAGACTGCCTCTGCTCTGGCAGTTTGTGAAGAGAAGTTTTGCCATCTGAAGTGAGTATTTTTGGCCATTTTGCATTAGACCTAGTAGAACTACAAACCACTTGAACACTTTTTATATGCTACTAACACATGGGTAAAGAATTTAAGCAAAAAAAATTGACTTCAAAAAGGATCTCGATACTCATCTGCAACACCTATCAAGGTTAGGCACCCAGCTCTGACTTGGATGTTGTAATAGCAAATTAGATGCCTGTGGTACTACTACAGAAAAAACAAACAATTTAGGCTCCTTAGTTTTTATTCACAACAGAGAGCATGCAGAGATATGGAAAGAGTTAAGGTGGCTACTAAATTATGCCGAAAGGAAGGACTGGTTTGAAATTCTGCTTCCTGCTCAGAATTTAGAGCCCATCTCTCGGCAACAGCATTGCAATTCAGTGTCCAAAGATACTTCTGATACTGATACATTAAGCTATGCTATGCTGGAATTCAAAGCCTAATGATGCCTTCCCCCCCGTTACAAACAGGGAAGATTTACTAACTGCTGTATTCCAGGATAAAACTAGAACTGAGTGAGAAGTCAGACCCACAAATCTCTCATCTTCTGGTTGAACTCTGTCATTGAACCTGCTGCTGTTATTCATACCATGCCACAGTCACAACAGCTTCAAAAAAGCGAAGTGCTAACTGGAGCAAAGTATGATGTGGCTTGAAGTTCACATTGCAGCATGGCTGGCTTCCTGCTCTGGTTGCTGTATCTGGGTTCCAGGCTCTTGGGTGTTGGTCTTTTCTGCTGGGATGTTGGTGGGACAAGAAGGTATGGGGGAGTGGATTTCTGGCTTGGGCTTTTGGCTCCATTGCTTTTGCTTGCTGCTGCTTTGCACCCTGCTTTTTCTGCAAATAGGCTAAGGTAATTATGCATTTTGTACCATGTTTATCTGATTTTTTTTATCTGTAAACTCTAACCTCACTTTTTTTTTGTCTCAATCTTGAGTTTTTGTGTGTTACTTTTCCCTCACTGTCATGTTGGTAAAACAGCCAGGTTAATCCTCTGGTTCAGTTAACACTTTTTGTTCTCATTCAAACCATCACAACTCTAATACTTGAAGACTCTTTTGCCCACTATAGCAATCAGACAAATTTTGCAATCTTGAATGAACAACCACCAATACTGCTGGCTAAATTCCACCATTGTAAAATGCATTTAAGTTCTCAAGACTAGGAGATCACTGAATTACAGTCTAGCCTACACTGTATTTTAGAGATCCTAAGAGTCTTCCAAAGAGGACAGAAATAAACAAATCTACTAATTATATTAAACAAAGAAAAATCTCTTGGGAAAAATAAAAAAAAACAAACAAACAACCCACAAAAAAATCAAACTCAAAAAAACTCACAACAAAAACAGTAAATCACACAATAAAAAAAAACAATCAAACCCAACATTTTAGCAATAACAAACGTGAACTTAATTAAATCATTTTTACAACAACTTTGGGAAACACTTTGCACCCTTGACTTACAAAATCTGTTTAGGCATTGATCATCTACTAAAGGTATTTTTAATTCAAGTAAGAGATGACTCTTCGCGTAACTCTCCTGATAAAGGATTTCGAATTACCAGAAAAAAGGCCTTGGGCATTTGAACTATGTTAAATCAATCTGGAACCTGTCACCAAACGAAGTGCTACTGCTTGGGGCATTTCTCCAGGAAGCAGTAGATCTGCAGTTGCTTAGATGATGACTACTCAGTCACAGAACCATTTGAGCTAGAAGTGACCTCTACAGTGAGATTCTTTAGTCCTACTTTGCTGCTCAAGAGGATCCAGCTAGCACAGGTTGCCATAGTCAACAAGACTACAAGAGCAATCAGCCACTGCTCAATGAGAGCAGCCTTTATTCCAGGTAGGCACATCCTGTACCTCCTCATTGTCTTATGTTCAAGAATGTATCAGGCATAAGAGCAGGAGAACAATAGGCAAAAAAGAACCTGATTTTTAGGGTATTAAGCCAGGAAGCAAGGTATATGCAGTTCCATAATTAACTGCCTTCACTATTTCAGTGTTCATTCCACGACTTTCCAATACAAGATCTAAGCACATCCTCTGACATTTATCAGTACTGATTCCATTTCGTTAAAAAACCCTGAAACCTCTGGCAGTTTTCAGAAGCAAACCCAATCCTACCCTGTTTCAAGCAGTTGTTCCTTTTGTTCCTTCTTGAATGTCATCAACTTTCTGTAAGAATACATCTGGCTGAACAAATTCAGCAAGAATTGGTATGTAATACAATCTCCCTACAATAAGTATGTATACAAACAAGGAGGAAACAATGAAGGTCATGCCTTTACAGGAACTGCAGTTTGCAGTAAATATAATAGATAGTGACTCACTATTAGCAGAAGAGTATTTCCTTTACTAGTTTAAATATTTCACAATACTGTTAAAATTAACAGTTAATTTCACCAGCTAATTTTAACTAACCTAACACACAAGAAAAGTCTATATTTGAGTATTTTTTTTAAATGCAAATCAGTTTTATCCTGCCAGATATAAAATAAAGGTCACATTAGACCTAAAGAGTTTGATATTATCCCTTTTAATTTATTTTTAACTATTTGTTAGCATTTTGAAAGAAAAAGAGCACAAATAATACTGCCTTCAGGTAATTTGATATGGCTTCTGGAAAAGTTCTGATTGAAACATTTGAATAGTAAATAAATGTTTTATTACATTTCTGTTATGCAATGAATTCTAAAGAAATACAAGAGGATATTTATTGCATTTTATTATTTATTTCCCAGCAGGAACTAGAATATTTCCAATGCAAAGCATTTTAAAAAATCTTATTTATAACATTGAAATAACTCTCTCCATTTACTCTCTTTGATTGTAAAAACATTCGATGCTTGGAGAAATTATGTTTAAATGCACACAACATAATTATACATAAGTGAACTAGCTTTAAAAAGTCTGATGTGGCACAGGGCTTTGCAGAAATACTAGTTTGGGGTCCAGAAACACTTCAAGTTCTGGAATCAGATCTCCACATATTGCCCCATTGAATAGTACTGACATATATAAAATAACACATTACAGATAACCCCATCTCTAGCCCAGCATGGCTTACCAAGGAATATCAGAAAGGCTTTGACAAAATGAGGAACATTATTTCTTGCCTCATGTTCAGCTATCCAGTTCCTCCTTATCCCTACTTCTATAATTACCTCTTTAACAACACTGACTAGCAGCTACCATGTCTTACTCTTATGTCAATCCCCATCAGCTGTTTTCTCTGTATGTTGCAGAAATATTTTTTTAAAAATTAGATTTCATGCATTAGGAAAGTAATTCAGGAACATGTGACTTTCTTTAATGTATATCCATATAGATTATGATGGTAACTTATTTAGGAAACAAAATAGAGAGGGTATTTTAATGTAGCACTTATAGAATTACAGAATCACTTAGGTTGAAAAACTTCTTTAAAATCAAGCCCAACCATTAACTTAGCACTGCCCACCACCAAACCATGCCATTAAGCATTGTATCTACATGTTTTTTAAATGCCTCCAGGGATGGTGACTCAACCACTTCCCTGGGCAACTTGTTCAATGCTTGACAAACCTTGTGGTAAAGAAACGTTTCTGAACTTCCAATCTAAACCTCTCCTGGCACAACTTGAGGCCATTTCCTCTAGTCCTATTGACGTATTACTTGGAAACTTAATCCCCATCTCACTACAACTTCTTTTTAGTAGTATCAGAGAATGGTAAGAACCTTTTATCCAGGCTCAACAACCCTAATTCCCTCAGCTGCTCCTCACAGGACTTGTGTCCCTTCACCAACTTAGTTGCCCTTTTCTGGACATGCTCCAGCAACTCAATACCTTTATGGTGAAGAACATCTTCCTAACATCCAATCTGAATGTACCCATTTCTAGTTTTGCTACATCCCCCCTAGTCCTATCACTACCCAACACCAGCTTTCTTGTAGGCCTCCTTCAGATATTGGAAGGCCACAATAAGGTCTCCTTGGAGCCTTCTCCTTTCCAGACTGAACGGCCCTAACTCATAACTCACTTAGTCTGTCTTTATAGGAGAGGAACTCCAGCCCTCTAATCATTCTCATGGCCTTTCTCTGGACATGTTCCAGCATGTTTAGATCTTTCTTGTAATAGAGGTTCCAGAACTGTTCACAGTACTCCAGAGGGGATCTCATCAGAGTGGAGTAGAGGGGAAGAATCACCTCCCTTGACCTGCTCGCCACACTTGTTTGTTTGGCCACACATGTTTTGAACATTTCCTCTGATTGTGATGCTGCATCCTCAAGCAGTTACCAAATCCATAAACATTCACATGCCAGTATTTTTAATATGAAACATTTTAAAAACTTTTGGTTCCTGTATATGCAAATGAAATCAAACATTCCCCAAAGTTTGGCAGTTGCAATCTGACCCTTATTACTACTAAAAACATATGACCTGCAATATGACCTATTCATATATCTCAGTTATTTGATATATATATGTATTCTAATAACCAGTAATACAGAAAACCAACCTGGCTTGGAGAGCAGAAAGTGAAAATAAGCAAGAAGCAAAATGAAGACAATGAATTTTGACGAATAGGAGGAATAAAGGATGAAGAAATGACAGATACATGGTAAAGTTTGAACCTGATGATTGTCAGCATGTAAGAGGTATTTTGACAATGTCTTTAATAATATGCTTTAACTTCTGGTCAGCCCTATAGTGGTGAGGCAGTTAGACTAGACAGCCTATTGTAGGTTCCTTCCAACTGAAATAATGTATTTTATTCTGTATTCTGACACTTTCAGGAAAATGTGCCTTCCGTAAAAGATTTCGTTTTAGACAGATACCATTCTTTATTTTTATTTTGATAAGGAAAATAATTATGAAACAAAGTCTGTCCGGGGGCAAGGTAATCAGGATGCAAGATGGGATGCCTGGAGCATGGATGGAATAGCTCCTTTGGACAACCTGCAGAGGTCTAGAAATCTGTAGCTCTCAGGGGAAAAGGAATCACGGTGGGTGTGTACATGCATCCAAAACTGCTATACCACCCTGACAGTGGTTGCATAGGTTTGAATGACAACTACTGGGTTGACTGAATGACTGCAGACAACAGTAACAGAACCATAGGACTTTGGCTCTGTTCAGCCATATGAACAGAATCACAGAATGGTTTGGATTGGAAGGGACCATTAAAGGTCACCTAGTCCAAGTGGCCTTGCAATAAGCAGGGACATCTTCAAACAGATCAGGTTGCCCAGAGCCCTGATGAACCTGACTTTGAATGTTTCAAGGGATGGGACATGAAAAATCTCTCTGGGCAACTTGTTCCATCTATTATCTGAGGTTCCCTAAAGAAAGAGATATCTGCATGGTTGTATGTGGCAGATGCAACACAGGCACTGTGAGGCAGTGATAGTCTTTTGGACCAGCAGTTACAGGCAAGTGAAGACACCTTAGGTATCTCAGATGCACTTGCTAGAAGTCAGGGCATCTGCAACTTCCACAAAAGCCAGAGGTTTTCTTTATGGAATTACGCTGCAACTGCTGTACAGAAGCAACTCAGAACAACGAATGCAGCTCCACTACTATGTGTTATATAAAGACTTACAGGTATCCACATTCCAAGATAAAGTATTCCAGTGCTAAGGTTAAATGAAGGGTAGTAATATAGATAGAAACAAGAATTCCCAATAATAGGATCACTTAAATCTATTAGACTAAATTTTCTCTCCCACCTGCACAATGTCTCTTTCTGCAAACTTTCCTCTTGAAGAAATCCTCACTACGTCACCATCCAGTTCTTCCATAGCTTAAAAAAGAAAACAAACCCAAAATTAATTTATCTATAAGTTCAGCTACACAACAAAAACAGGCTTACAGTGAAAAACTTTATCAGTTTACACTCTAGGGCAACAAAACCAACCACCATAATTGAAGCAACTCTGTAAGATCACTTGAACCATAAAATACATCATGCTTTGTAATTATTTTGCACTTTTTCATGATAGCAATACATAGTTTTTGACTTCATTGCCATCTTCAGAACAAACAAGACAATGATAAGGCCTTATGCCTCCAGCTCTCAAACCAAGTACAGCTGTTTTGGCAACGCTATTTATACTTTCACAGGTGGAGCAGAGTTAATCTTCAGTGATTATTCTTACAGAAGATATCATAGAATACAGCACAAAGAATTAATAATGTACATTCATACTGGGAAAGTGATGACTCCTAATGCAAAGCAATGAGGAGTTCTTAAAAAAATAAATATAAATTTATTGAGTAACTTTTGCATATTTCCAAGGAGGATACTGGATAACTCTATAAAATTTTCCAGATAACCAAAAACCATTTAGGTAGAAAGGCATTATGTAATCTCTGGTCAATGTTGAAATGGATGGACTTGGGATCAGAGATTATTGCTCAGCCATTGGATCTGCAATTTTACAATCATTCTTGCAGTATTCACGGTGAAAATCCAACCCCTCCATCACTGAACTTCTCAGAGGTCTACAACCTGAGATGAGTTCACTGAAACAAGCACTTAAAAACCTAGCTCCTCTAATGCATGATCTAGAGAACGTAAATGATGCTATCAGAAGCCAAACAAGCAAACATAAGGGCATATTTGTTCAAAGCAAATATCAGTAGGCCTGTGGTGTACAGATGATGCTGCTGATGCAAAAGAAAAATGTACATGTGTTCAGATCAGAAGGCTGAATAAGTATTTGAAGGAGAGATCCACTGATTATTTTCAAAATAGCCATGAAGCACATCCTGCTCAGGAAACTAAAAAATAAAAACAGTATTCAGAGAAGTATCACATTTGCTTATTCTGTTTTTAATGGTCTCTAGATACCCAGCCATGGCCACGTCAGATACAGAATACTGGGCAAAACAGCCTTCATCTGACCTGTTGTAGTCCTTAGGTAAAGCTCTGTCAAATATATGTGCTATCTATCTGAGGTCCATAGTTAAGAACCCCTTTGGGTGGATGTGAGATCTAGGAGGCAGTGGTATCTTAGAGAGGAGTAGCTCTGTCTCTCTACAGTAGAGCTGAGGCTTGACTGGCATTTGAATAGTAAAGCAGTATGCACACACCCTCCCACACCCACACGTCTTTAGCATCCATATAAGACATAGTCTTAGTTTTTCCAGAGAGAGTTTCTGCAGATAGAAAAGTGATTGTTCTGTCCTTGGAACTACAGATTTTCCAGGTGAATTTCTCTTAGGCAATACACTTGAAGACTGTGGGTCCAAAGATGTAAACTGTATCTGCAAGTACAAAGAGAATCCTCCCTTAAGAGAAACAACAGGGAGGACATGCCAAGACAGAGCTCTCCAAAGACAACATTCAGAAGTAAAGACAGAATCTGACTGAGTTAAAGAGAGCCTGAGCAAAGCAACAGACTGGACAATTGGGGAGAAAGAGAAAAGGCAAAGGTGAGGCGAGAGAAAGTAATATGTATTTAAAGTTGTAATTCTCAGGGGTAGAAACCAAGGTTGCAAATTTCCCTCATATGCGTTTATGAAGATAAACTGTCTGTTCTCATTGCATGTGGCATACAATCACCTGAACAATCTCTTCAAGGAATAAGATACTTAAAATTATCACAAACATGCTATTTACAAAAAAGAATAGGTCAGTCAGCCCTCAATAAATCTTATGCATGTGTGATATTTTCCCCTCTTGTTTCCATACTCTTAGAATATTTGTACAAGAATTAACATGTACAGTTATTGGTGACTATTACCTTTATACATCTCTGGTAGTACTAAGTATATTTCACATTGAAAAGCATGCATACTGCTTAATAAGAAGTACTAGAATGAAAAAGAAAGAATGTAGGACTTTGAGGAATGGATATACAGGGAATACCTGCACTTGACAGTGCAGTAATACACATGATGGCACTTAATAAATTAGTCGAAATAACCAAAGCAGCTTAATTACTGCAATGGAGAATGGTATTCCAGAACATCACATTAAAGAATATGTAAATAATCCTGGAAATTTATATCCTGCTGTAATATTCTCTTAATGCTGCCACATGAGAAGGCTCTCTAGCAAAACTCAACTTTAACCCAGATTATCTCCTCAAATGTATTTAGTCTTCTCGGTACTTTACTGCTGCAATAAGTACAGACAATCAATAGTTCCAGTCAACTGACACTTCACGGGGCAACTAAATATCCGTGTTGAAGAAATTCAACATTATCTGTGTGTAGTTAATTTACTGTGTTGTTGGGGGTTTTCCCACTCATCCTCTGGAGCTCTGTAAATGCTGAGCCCCCATATGGTTCTGTGACTTGAACAGAGAGCCTGAGGGCCTCCACAGCTCCACATGGTAGCTCGTAATCATACTGAGTCATCAATCAATCCAGATGGAAATGTCAACAGTGCCTACTGCTTGCTCCATGTTATGTTCTTTTAAAGAACAGTATTTGTTTGAAAAGCTACATATTACTAAACTGTAAACAAATATAATAATAATCCAGGCAAAACACTAGAACACTTACCATCAAACTCTGCTGGTCCTACTCCAACTATAATTATTGACATTGGAAGTCTTGAAGCCTTCAAAAGGATAAAGAAAAGTTTTAAAATATTGTATAAGCTCTGCCAATAATATGTGAGATCTGAGAACACTGAATAAAAAAATTTGCATAAGTTATGTTTTAAAGACCAACTGCTGAAAGTGGTAAAAACATCTTGGAAGACAGATGATTATTTTAATTTACTTTATAAAGTTTTTGAATAGTGTAGGAGTGTAATTAAATACAACAAACTACTTTAGGACTGAATATTAATATGACAACTAACAACAAATTTATCTTAGAAACTTCTATAAGCTGGCAATAATTGCAAACATGTACCTAGTGACATTCCTTTAAATGTGCTTTGCTGTTTCTTGATATTCATTGTCTGGTTGGAACTACGTAAGTCTTATGTCATTTTTTATTAAGAGAATAAATAAACTATTTGAGCAACATTTATCTAATATTTCTTCTATGAATTAAATTTTATTCCAGTCAGTCATTCAAAGTAAACAAGATCGATCTTGATTTGGCTTACGGTAAGGTTTTTTAATTTTACTTAATCTTTTTCATCCAATGGAACAAGGCCAATTATATCTGGCTTTCCCTGACTAAACTCTCTGTAAAGCCTTTAAAATTACAAAGACAGTATCATAAGTATCAAATTCTCCTGCCCTGATAGTAGCATCAGATATCTGCTTGGTTACAGAAATAATCTGAAACTGCCACTGTTGAGCAGTATAGCAACTAAAAAAAAAAAAATTAGCAAATGTCAGAGTTGAAAATTGTTTCTTTTTAAGATATTCTTATGAATTTCTGAAATGTCTACAGAGATTTGGCCAAAAATAATAGATGCACACTTTCTGCTAAATTAAACTCTGCTTCACCAAAGTCTGAAGTCAAGTGGCTTTAGAACATACTGTTATATTTTTCTTTTGGAATACAAAAGTGGTTTTCTCCCTCATTTAGAAAATATGCTCATTTTAGTTATATTATATCCATTTCCCATTTTCCACTTGCCATAATATTACATATAAAAGCATATTTTTAAAAGCAGATTTACAGTTAATTACTGTAAACATGTTATTTAAAGGAATGAAAATACACCATTCTATTCAACGTTCTACAGCTCTGTGCATACTACAGTGGATACCATACATTGGCTGCAAAATCATCACAAAGCGTTAGAATATAGTCTATCTCTCTGCTAAAATTTTGTAGTAGAGTAAAATAAGATAAGATAAAATAAAATAAACTAAACTCTTTTTAGTTAAATGTTAATATGCTACTGAAGATAACAGTGGAAGCCATTTGGCTGTGGTCCTGGGCAAATATCTTTACATGGCCCTGCTTAAGCAGAAGCATTGGCCAAGATAATGTCCAGAGGTCCCTTCTCACACCAACCAGTCTGTGATTCTGTGATTAAGGGTCACACATACAGTGTAACAGTAAGTGAGTTACAGTGCACTGCTTAAGCCAATAAGAGTACGCATTAAATATTTTGGAGACATGAAGGCACATCTTAGAACAGATCATAAAGAAGAAAGTCCTTTTAAGAGACTCCTACTCAGAGAGACACAGTATTATGTAATGCAGCATATATGAAACAGTGAGAGAAATGACTGCATAAAGTGTTAAACTTTTGCATGTAAACTTAAGTGTTGGCATTTCCTGAATGACAACATAACCTTTAAATAGTTTGGTAAAATAGAATGTGTCTGACATATATTCTGTAATGAGAAAGAATCCTAAAAGCATAATTAGTGCTAAAAATGAAATGTACTTTTCCTGAGTTTTATACATATAAAGTTGCATTGAATAGCACTGCTCTTTTTATTATTTGGATGTCATTACAACTAATGCTATTGAATCACATTTAGTACTATCTGTGCTTGTACTTCAGGAAGTATCCAGGAAAATGAATGCATCTTCATTAAAAGACAAGACAGGAAATATTCCCAAATCTCCACTCAATGCAGCAAAACAAGGCATCTGCTGTATTTTCAGAACACTACAAACTAACCTGGAAATGAACTATTACAGGAAGCAAGATTTTTTTCTGTATGCCTTAGTGGCAAGTGACTTAATCTTACAAGATACCAGCCAGCTGGACTTGCGGGTCTCTTATTTGGGGACGTGGAACTGACAGATCCTTTTTTTCCACCTAAAAGAATCTGTGTTCCAAACTTCTAAATTATATTAGATGATGAACTTTCAAGCTAAAAGCTTGTTTATCTCCTTCAAAAATGAGTGTCAGTTTGTCCTATTTAAATAACGAAAGCTGGAAGAGGAGAGGAAGTAAACCGGTACCTTCACACAGAGCTACGGCTCTGGGTGCAAACTTATCAGGTGGGCTGTTCAAAGTTCTTATTGACACAGATTCTGTCTACATGTTGCTGCCTAGACCCTGGGGGCATCTTGCTCTCCAGTGAAATAACAGAACATTCCAGTAACATTTTCATGACCACCCTACAAAACAGATCAGTACCAAATCTCTACAGGAGGTAGAGAAAATGGACTTTCAAAAACAGGACACCTAACTCTACTCATTTTGACATGATGCTTAATTATTTTTAACACAGGCTTTTCATCCACTATTTCACTATTAACTAGATCTACTGCCACATGTTCAAAACTATTGCTATACGTATTTTCAAACCCTATCTGGAAGTTGTTTCTATATGTATTTTCATCTGACATTTCCCAGGGGAAAAAGCAAAATTGAACTTGTTCATAATACAGAATATTACTTGTATGCATAATAGTTTTGTTGAGAACAATACTGAAAAATAACGTAGAAACTAAGAAACTGTTAAGAACTTTCAAAAATGCAGTGGACAGTTCAGATGGAAATCAGATGACTAGTATGCTTATCATTTGGGATGAGAAAGTTAAGGGTAGTTTTATAAAGCACAGGGTAACAAAGCTGTTTGCAATTGCTGCTCACTATGGAAAACTATGTGGTAGGATGTGCAGGAAGGAGGAGGCAAGAAGCAGAAAAAAGTATCAGAGAAACACAGTGTTAGAAGAGTACAATTTCACACACAACACAGTCTAATCATGCTGAGATTCAACTTTTGCTTTCTTTTCATCTTTAAGAATAATGAACCTCTGCTATTTGAAAAATTAGTTAATTTCTGGAAAAAAAAAAAACTGTGCCTGAGCTATTAACTGATTTAGTTTATTGCCTAAAATATTAATTCATAAGAACATATTTCTTTTAATTATCCATACTTTCAGCAGAACTTACATTCACTATGGATTCTTTTGTCTGAGCCATATCGGAAATAACTCCGTCTGTAACAATGAGAAGAACGAAATACTGGGAGCCATCTTTTACTGAAGCAGCATATCTAAGGGAAAAAAAAACCCCAACATTATAAGAGTATTAAAAACACTTTATGCATATGAATTAATAGGAAAATAAGCTGTTAAAAAAAAAAAAGGCTTTCCTACTATAATGTAATGCTATTTGCTACCAGAAAGAGCTCCCAAACTTTGCAATAGGTTTAAATTTAGACAAAAGATAAGTAGAAGAACTATAAATGCTGGTGACAAGCTCCTCTAATTCTGCAAAACTGACAAATATTAATGAGAAACACCTGGTGAGAAAATTTGCGTCAATGCTTTGATGGTACTAGATTGAGTAATTCAATGCCTGCAATGAACTTGAGATTGATTGCCAAATCCTGAACTAGCTAGCTCATCTGATATAACCAATTCTAAAGAAGAAAGAGCCAGAGGTGTTGAAGGGTTGGATTTCCAGTTAACATGGCCCATTAAGACACGGAATGACACAGATATGGAATTCAGCTGTCATAAGGATTTGCATATTTCCTTACAGTTTGAAAGCTGCTACTGGAGGGATCCTCTCAAAGGAAAGATTGAAAGGATATAGATAGTTCCTAAAGACAGTCAATGAAATATACAGGTGCATAATGTGAATGGTCTGACTTGAAGATGGAATAAATAATCCTAACAATAAATAACTGAAATTAGCCGTCTAATCACGTTGGGGTGCATGGAAAATTATTTGCCATATCAAATTTGCTGATTCTTTTTCATTGGACTGTAGAACTAACAACAGAATGAGCAGATAGCGAGTAACTATTTCTTGCTACAATAATCAACTATTTTGCAAGCTCATAAATAATACATTAACATTACAATGATTTACATGTCTCTATTGCTTTGTTTTATAAATATTAGTTCTTTCTCTGTATCTATAAATGAAGTTAAATTTACTCAGGTAGTTACTCAGCTAAATTATCCAAGCCATATACTTTCCCTATAGCATTGCACGAAGGTTTACTGTAAGTCAAGATACTGCCTGTCAAAATAAGGCAACATTACCCTTCTTAAGAATCTTCTACAAACACAAGAGTTTTACTTTGAGAAGTTACATGAGGTGTTGCATAACACAAAACTATGGCTCCTTAGCATCAGCTCGCAGCATCAGCTGGGAATTGCTGCCACAGTAGGTGCTGGAAATTCTCTTCATGTTTTGGAAAATTTCAATCTAAAAGGACTACACGTGTCTAATTTTTTTAAAAAACAGATTTATCTTTCCTATGAAGGAAAAATCCCATGCTCAAAAGGGCAAAATGTCTTTGTGAGATCACTCTGTCCTGTTTGGTGTCTCCTAACATGGGGTGGATCAACTAGATCACTTGTATTTCTTTTTAACTGGAAATTAATTTCTTCATAATACTAGCACATGATCTTCAGATCTACTCAAAGGTACAAGTCAAGCATGTTAGACTAAATAAACAAAAACTGTATACACCTTTTTCAATGGTTAGCATCATGCAACTGTTAGCCTTTTGTAAGTGAAAGTTGTACTGACAAGAAGATGCTTCTGCAAAGTATGTTCCAATGCTTACCTGGCTACATGATTAATTACAGGGGCAAAGTTTGTTGGTCCATAAAGCTGTACTGATTTTAGACTCCTGTAATATGCCTCCATTACACCATCAATTCCATGGCAGTATGGATTTTGAGGGTTTCCATTCTAATGAAAATAAAAATATGATTAATTATAAAGTAATTATAAAGCAAAAGTGATGTAAGTTAAAGTACACTACCTAGTGTGCATTTCTAAATAGCAAAGACCTAAACATTCTAGGATCTATTCATAGAGTTTACTACAAATGCCCAATATAAGTGCCCTGGCTGGTTGTGAGTGTTAACTGCCTAGGGAAGGAGGTTCTAGCAGCCTCATGTTACATGCAGTTTGAATCACTGGAACTGGTTCTTAGACATAAATACCTTCTTAAGATGAATTAAGCAGCCTTTCTTACCTGCACCAGTAATGGGTATTTTCTTGTATGAAACAGAGGGCAGATGTAAAACAGGAATTATGATATTCATACTATATGTGAGTGCAAGGTAAAGTCTAAACCCCTCACTTGAAAAATTATCTTCAATCTGGCATAAAGAACTGAAGA
>VWZI01008715.1:64520-123240 GCA_013396835.1 Psilopogon haemacephalus | reverse complement strand
TATTTTTTTTTCTTTTTTTTTTTTTTTTTTTTTTTTTTTGGGAACCCACTGAAATGTTTGAGACAGTGAAATCCTTCATTAGGCATTTTACTACCTACATCCACAACACCTCTATAATGAGGATACTTATTTACAGATGTGTGGTGGGGCAGGGCACTGCCCCACCAGAGGTTTAAATGAGGTGTGAACTTTGGCAGGGCACACCCCAGTCCACTGCCCCACCAGAGGTGTGAATGGGGCAGGAAATGGTCTTCCTCCCTCCCCACTTCTGTCACCGGAGGCTTAGTACAATAGGTGTGAAGTGCCTTCTCCCACCCTCCGTGGGCTTGAACAGGGAGGCAACAAATCACCTCAGTATATATATGGCAGCTGGACAGATTGGAGCAGGACTTGCATGGACCTTCACTGGGACTTGCTCAGACCTTCACTGAGACTTGCACGGACCTTCACTGGGACTTGCTTGGACCTTCACTGGGACTTGCATGGACCTGCACTGGGACCTACACGGACCTGAACACAGACCTGGAGACATGAACCTCGCACGGACTTTGAGACAGTCTCCCATTTGTAAGTAGGGCAAAGCTGTTTCATGCCCAAACCTTTCCACTTTTCCTGATTTTTCCTGAATTACAAAAAAGGCATCCTCGTGAAGACTTTTCCCAACCGAATTAGAACCCGAATTTAATCTACACACAGATTGTGGGTGGGGCTTTGGAAATTATAACAGCTACATAACTTATAATTTCAGCCTCTTCAATCGCCCCCAATCAATACAAGATGACAACACAAACACAAGCAAAATCCCCGAATAATGACCATGAAAATGATCCATGTAATTCTTCAAAACCTTTCAGATCACCTTACTTTTCTTTATATGTTAACATCTCATTGACTTAATGTGCCAGTATTGCATTCTAAGGCAGTGTATACCAAAGGGAATTAGTCAAGAATATTAAAACAGTGCTGAACACATTGCTTTAGAATTAAATGGGAGACGCATATATATATATATATTTATATATGGAGGAAGGAAAAAAGACCATTTTTTCCTTTGTAAGACTCCATGAAGCCTCATGAATTAACGGAATTAATTAACTGAAAGTAGCCAAGAATAAATCTGCTGCTTTAATAGCTTCAAGGTATGTGTGTGTGTGTGTGTGTGTGTGAGAGCGTGAGCTTGCTATGCAAAAGTCCAAAGAGAGTCTATGATTCAAATTAATTATCTGTAATTGCACCTGTTTTAAATTACTGCCCATGTGGTAAATGTCCTCCCTTAATAATACAATATGTGGCATTGTTTCCAGCACAGGCTGACAGAAGAAATACAATCATCAGTCTTCTGTTATGTCTTTGCTGATATCGAATTAAAAATTACCTGACATACCTATACTTGTAATTCTGACAAAAAACTCTAAATATTCAAGTAGATAAATATCCACACTAATCAAAAGCATAAATTATAAATGTATCAACTTGTCAAATTTTCATTTTATAATTTAACTGGCATACGGCCCAGTCTTAGAGTTGTTCTTGTTACCTCATCTTCTAGTTCAGTTAGTTACATCTATGTCTCTAAACTAGCAATGTGTAAAAGATAAAGAAATCCCCCAAAATGAGAGAGAATGGTAACAATAAACAATGAAAGATTATGGATCATGACTCACTTGCTTCTTAAAACAGGTAAGTTTCAATCTGAAGTCTTTTAAGTATCTGTTCCTCATGCTGCTACAGCTGAAGTTAAAGACTACTTTTCTTTATTACTACTTCTGGCCTACAGGTACTTCTTGAGTCTGGGTTTTTCTTAGTAAATTCATTACGATGAAAAATTTCAAAATATTTTCTTAGATAGAAGAATGATTACATTCTCTGTTCTGTTTTACCCATTAATTGCTTAAGACTCCAACCTAACTCCCAAAATGTTGTTGCAGTGAAGAAATTAAAACAATATGTAAATATTTACTTACCAGGGCAAATTCATGAGATACTCTTCCATCTGGAGGCAGTCTAGCTCCAAAACCTAGAGCTGGAAACATTTTATCGCTATCATAGTCCTGAATTATTTCACCTACTGCTTTCAGTGCCATGCCATAAGCATTCAGCTGGTAAGGATTCATGTAGTGCAGTGAAGTAGGTTGTGAAGGGTTACCTGTTGAAGCAAGGACCAAATTACTCTAAAACTGAATCACTTTGAATGTTCTCTCTTAAAAATGACAGACACTTAATAAAGCAGTAATTGAAAATACCATTAAACTCATGAAAACTTCTCTGCTTCACTCCACTTCAGCCTCGCTCCCCCTGAAACTCCTTTCTTTTGCCCTTCTCAACATAGTCTTCTAAGTTAGCCAGAAACAGCAAGCATCGGTACACAGGTACTAGCAAACTGTTAATAACTATTCAGTTTTGTATTTTGTAGTTTTTTCAGGTTTTATTTGCTATGTTTGTCCTGCCTTCTTGGATAAGAATTGGCCTCTGGTCTGTTGCTCAGCAAAATGGAATCCTGATTCCAGGTGGTGTCAGGCATACTGATAATCAATAACACCATGGAAGTTAAGCAGAATACTGATGTAGATATGAACACACACACACGTAGACTTTCAGCTGAACACAGTACATACAAACACAATACATTTCTTTTTATTCTTACCATTTGAGGCTGTGAAATCAATAGCTACTGTGAAATTGATTTGGGTTCTGCAGAAAAAGCAAATGCAAATCCTATTAATAGATTCAGTGTTATACGGAAAAATAAATAAAAGAGAAAAACACTGTTTGTGGACAAACTGTAGGACACTCATTTTATAACACAGGAAATAAACACTAAAAATACTCTTTCATATTGTTTCAGCCAAGAGCTACACAACACTATTTTATTAATACACTGAAAAGAGGGATATATAAAAAGTATCAGTAAGAACAAACTATTCTGCTAAAAATGTATGTTATTTTTCTGCAGAATGTAGACAATTAGGTTTATTAACTTGTATTTGACTTGACACCTCAGTAAGAACTGTGATGAATCACCCTAAAAAGATCACAAATGCACCCACTATATTCTTTTCTTTACAAATTCATGTATTAAACTTAATTCCCTAGTTCCTTACACATACCCTCCTTGTAGAGGCGAGTTCTGAATGACAAGTAAGATAGTTGCAGCATACATGTACAACACATTTCAAAGAACAAACACAGGTGAAAGGTAAAACTGTGTCTTCATGCATTTGTGTATGTATGTGTGTGTACATATATACATGTATATATACACTTTGCTCAGTCAAACTGGGTAAACACGGATGGATGAACATTATCTGCTTTTTGTAAAAGTTCACAACAAGGATGTTCCTAAGTAAGGTAACAAAAACCCTAATAAGTGCAACCTGAGAGACCAGAAGATTGCACAAAACAGAAGGGCTCAGTAGCAGATTGACCATGACTGTTCATATGAAAATCTCATCCAAATAAATTGCTGTCTTATCTGTTACAGTGACTCAAACCAGGCATAACGAGCCATACTGATCACTGGAAATAAGACTCAGAAACATAACTCAGAGCATTGTGATCAGTGGTAGAGTCTATTCAGACTGTACCTAGTGGTGTCTTATTCAATATCTTCATCGACAACCTGGTGAAGGAACAGAGTAAACTCTCAGTAAGTCTGATGATGATATTAAACTGGAAGAAGTGGCTGGCATGCCAGAAGTCTGTCCTGCCTTTCAGTAAGACTTGGACAGGTATGAAGTTCAGCATGGGCAAGTGTACAGTTGTGCATGTGGGGAAGAAAAACCCCATGCACAAGTATAAGTTAGGTGTTGACCTGCTGGAAAGCAGCTCTGCAAACAACCTGGGAATCATTGGCCATAAAGGCATACTGCTCACTAAGAAGGCAAACAGTATCCTTGGAGGCATTAAGAGTGTGGTCAGCAGGTCAAGGGAGGCTCTCCTCCCCCTCTACTGTGCCCCAGTGAGACCACATCTGGACAACTGTGTTCATTTCTGGGCTCTCCAGTTGAAGAGAGACAGGGAACTACTGGAGAGAGTATAACAGAGGGATACAAAGATGATTAGGGTACTGCAGCATCTCTCTTATAAGGAGCCTGGAGAAGAACAGACTGAGAGGGGATGTTTTATCAATGCTTATAAACATCTAAATGGCAGGTTTCAAGAGTATGGGGCCAGACTCTATTCAGTGGTGCTCGGCAATAGGACAAGGCAATAGGCAATTGACACAGACTGAAACATAGGAAGCTGCACCTAAAACAAAGGAAGAACTTTATTGTGAGGCTGGCAGAACACTGGAAAAACCTGCTCAGAGAGGTTGTGGAGCCTCCTCTGGAAACTTTCAAAATCCACTTGGATGCATTCCTGTGCAACTTGATCCAGGCAAACCTGCTTTAGCATGGGGGTTGGGCTAGATCATCTGCAGAGGTTCTTTT
This sequence comes from Psilopogon haemacephalus, assembly GCA_013396835.1. Taxonomy (NCBI): domain Eukaryota; kingdom Metazoa; phylum Chordata; class Aves; order Piciformes; family Megalaimidae; genus Psilopogon; species Psilopogon haemacephalus. Next base: position 118,810 of record VWZI01008715.1, on the reverse strand, counting down.
CTCAACCCTTACTATCCTATGATAAGCCTGCCTGGCAGCCACTCGACCTGATCCTGACCTGGATCTGTGGTTTGCCTTCCCAGCCTGATCACTTCTTGATTATCTCTAGATCACAGAGCAACATCTCTGGGCCTGCCCTGCTTGCCTTGCCCATGTGGTATACAACCGGGAGCTAGCTAGTGAGACACTGCCAGCCATGCTACCAATCACACACCCAGCTCCTCAGCCATTCTGAGGAGTGATAGTTGCTCCCTGGCACGGCCCCCTACCTCCACTGATATATTCCACTACTTAAATGTTGCAATAATGCTCCTATACAACTCCCTGAGAAGGCAAATCTATAACCCCTTGTGTATACCATATGACACTCTAATACCAATCATATCTGAAATGTTGCAGCTCTGGGTCCTATCCAAACAAGAAAATATCTTGAGCTACCAAAGAATGGGCAAATGAGCAAACCAAATCACACATTTCTCAAAGGATACTGAATAAGAATTTCAAAGAGAACATATTTCTATCAATGTTAAAAACCTAACAAGCAATTCCCATTTTTTAGTACTATGGATATTCTTGTCATGTTTAATCTCAAGTAAAAAGACACGGTGTTTTGAGATACGTAAACTGAATTAATCCATAGTGAAAATACTTTTTGGGGGTTTTTTTGGACAGCAGAGACTTTGGATTTTCTATCTTGAAAATTTAACTGTTTGGAAGAACTGAGACAAAAAGGCTGAAAGTCCTTGGTAGAGAAAAAAAATAATTACATTCTGCAGCTGGTTAGGGTCAACAGTGTGGAGTGCATCTTAATAATGATCTACAAGCTATCAGTTCTGTAAGGCATAACCTCAAGTTCTATTTTTTCAAAACTTTGAATGCAATGGCAGGCAAGTGATTTTACTGACAGTTTATCTGACTGGGGGTGTCACTTAACTTAATGAACTTCAATGATGGGTATTTTAGGAATAAATCTTAAGCACATTTTCATCTGTTGGATTACCACTGTTGGGAATAAAGGTCATGTCCTGTATTTCAACCACCAAAACACAACACAGACTTTTTTCAGTTCAGCTGATGCCTGGTATAAGACTTCTTAAGAAATTATTTATTTCCAGATAATCAATGCTCTAAAATTAATGTGGAATGTATATTCAGACCATCTACCTCAAAAATCCATATTAAGTGCCTAGCAACATCTAACAAATTATTTCCATCTATCTTTGAGATTAATTGGCAGGGAGGGTAAGAGCCAGGAATTTCTGAGATGTGATCCTATTTCAAGGCATATTCTAGGGTAAGCCATTTGATACTTCTGTCTCTACTTCCCTTTTGGGAAAATGACAATAAATGAGAAACTGAACATGGTATAAATTTTCCATAATTAGTATTGAAAAGATGCCTTTGAAGGGAAAAAGCTCTAAATAAAATATTAAATACATCAAAGGTCAGTGTAATTAGAGAAAATTAAAAGGCATTTTACTAATTTAATAGTATAGAGTTAATTCCCTTTTGGGTTATCCAATTTTCACTGGCTGATCAGATGTCATTACTCAGTCTTTTAGTACTAACACCAATTCCAACATTGTAAGTGCAGTTCCATAACTCAACATACGTCAGTAATCATCTGCAGGTTTTATTTAGGAAAAGTACAGCCTCTAAAATGAGGAAAAAATACAGCTCTTTACAGATACTACTTAGAGTCATCATATACAAAATACATAAACAAAGTATTAGTGGAGCACAATGAGACTGTGAAAACAAGAAAGGTTTGTTTCCAATCACATACCCGCCTTTAATATAGTCAAGGAATGAAACTTCTGTTTCAATTAGGAAGGAAAGCAATGTTACCTGAAAGCAAATAAAAGAGAGTCAGACATGAATTGTCATTTCCCAGTTGAACAAGTAGAGACATAAGCATAATGTGTTTGGAGTTCTGCTCTTAAGATGCAACTTCTATAATATTGGTGAAAACAGTACTAATAATAATTTAAAAAAGGAGTAATTTCAATAGGCAGATCTTGAAAAGGAAGAAGAGACAAATCTGGAAGTCTACTACAATTGCTGAGGTTGCCTTTTGTTGGTTTTTTTTTTTTTTTTGTCTTTTTTTGTGGTGGTGATGCTTTTTGGTTGGTTGTTTTTTGTTGTTGGGGAGGGATTGTTTGTTTGCCTGGGGATTTTGTTGGTTTNTTTTGTTTCACTCTCTCTAATAAAGTAAGAATGGAAGATTGTATTACAGAGCAGGTTACCATATGCATGTCTTCTGATCACTGTGCACTACATCTATAGCCAAATGGGAGAGGACAGATGATAACGCATCTATTCAGTGAGTACTTCGACACAGTTTGAAGAACTCAGTTACAATTATTTGTCATTTCTCATCTCACATGAATAGTAGAATATTGATACAAACCAGAATAAAAAAATAATTTAAAAAAATTAGTAAATTCTACATATATTGACCTAAAAAAAGTCTGAAGTGAAATATATTTTTAAAATTATAAAGAAATTTCTTTAGACCCAGTTTTTATCATTCAAAAATTCTATAGGTCCAAAACACAGTGTTACTGGCATTTCCAGCACTGGAGTCAGAGAAGTGTAAATTCAAGTGTAAAAGTTCCAGCATTTAAGAGTTTCATACATCAGACATCATTTATGAAACAAGCAATTCAAATTAACTTTACTGACAAAGTGACAGAAAACTCTCAAAAGAAGAAGTGAAAGCAAATTTATTGATGATACAAAGAATATAAATGGGATGAAAACTTGCCTCCAACTGCAGCAAAATATAAAAACGGAAAATATTCTTATGTTGTAAGTTTGAGAAATTTAAAATTGTCCAACTACCCTTCTCCTTGAGAACAAAGTTCTACCAGTCTAGCAGCAGCACAGTATTATCATGTAACACTGAAATTTCTATGCATTTTCCCATTGGACAGCTATTTTAATGGTTCATCTATTACTAGAGTTGGTCACCTTGTTGCTAATTAGGTTTTCAGAGACTGATTAAAAACAGTAAAAGGAAACAGACAACACCTTTCCAAAGTGTCCAAAGTGTTTACTCCCACATTTACTTTACAGTGAATTTTAGATTTCATTGTTTCACTTTATTCAAAACTAATAATCTATTATGAAACATTTCTGCTAAGAATGTAGTTTGTCTGTCTGAATGTAAATAGATCCCTTAAGTAATAATGAATTGGATGCATATAGCCTTAAAAGCAGCAGTGAGAGAATAGTCAATGATCTGCATTGATTTTAAAGTTCTCCAGAAGCCAGCTTCCAGTTTTGGCATCTGGATTGAAAATTGTTGTATTTGTGAGATAAAGAATGTTTTGTCTGGATGGCAGGGATATAAAATAAAAAACTACAGGCAAACACACAGGAAAGTGAAAATTTAGAAAAGTATAAGGGAAGCAGCCTGTAATAAAGAGCAAAAGGGGGCAAAGAGAACTTGGTAAACTACAAACGCAACAGAAGAGAACACTGGTAGAGAAAGAAAGAGGAAAGAAAATGTCTGTTTTTTGGAAGATCCATGTAATTCAGACAAAGGATAACAAGACAGTTGGTTTTGTCTGTTCTAATAAGAGTTAACTAAAAAATAAAATTAACTGGAAAATTGAACAGGTTAAACAAAATTTTTGCTTGTCTGTACTCTGTGCCACATTTCATGCTTACAGTTTTGAGTACACTTATTTGTAGTACTGATTTAAACCAACAACTTTTTCTATGTTTCTGACACCCTAGATTAGCAAAGTAGAACTTTATTTTAACATGCTGAACTGTAGTAAAAGGAGCATCAGAAAACAAACAAACAAACAAACAAACAAACAACCCACAACCTAATTTACATTTTAAAGCAGATGCACAAAATATTTGTTATTTTCCACGTTATAAGCAGACTTATACAAGAATGCCACAATGATAAAACATTCCTTCAAGGCTACAGTTCGGAATGAAAGTAGCCTTACTCACTTCTGTGACATTGTTCATATGGAAAAACCCCACATGCTGCATGTGCTTTCAAAAAATGTCTTACATGTGATTATGTTTTACAATACACAATTCTTTTATAAAAAATCAAGATAAATATTGCAGAATCGAGCATCATGGGTGCCAGAACACCAAAGCCGAAAAAAACACTTAAGGGAATTATTTGCATTGCTAGCAAAGGGTTCAAGAAACAGTATATAAAAAAATGAACAGACAAAAAACACATTAAACTTTAATCCCAAACTACAAAAGCAGATCTTTTAACATAAATGCATGAAAATCTGTTGGTAGTAACTAATATTGACTCTTGGTTTAGCCATGATAAGCATATTAGTTTCTACCGATGCTAGCTCAGCAGTTAAATGCAATAAGAAAATTGACTTTTTAAGGTACAGATAAGAATTAATAGCACTCAGTTCAATAACTTCAAGAATTAGACTTTAATTTTGGTGTAACTCACTCTGGAAGTCATTGGCAACTTCAGCAGTGCACCTTGACAGAGATTTTATCTCTTTAAAAAAAAAAAAAAATCTGAAAATAAATGCTGTTGTAAAATAGTTTATTTCTGTGACATTCACAGAAGATTCTGTTCTAACACTGCTAACTTACAAGTAAACTACACTCTGTTTCAAGAGAAAATAAAAGCATGTGGTAACATAAAATATATTTACTTACTGTTCCGGAATTAACATACTTTTTCTTTTTTCCTTTTTTCTTTGGATTTATTACCTAGAAACACAGATACAAATATTAAAGCAGTATGATTTACAATTTAACATAAAGTGTTAGATACTATCAACACAGAAAGGAGTCTGATTTCAATGGATTCTAAGTTTCTTCAGCATCTTGTTTACTCATGTACCTCACTGTCAGGATATATCCACATTTGAAAACTGATGCTTTTTTCTTCAAGGTACCTGTCAAGCAACCCAGAGCTGTTACTTGCATTAGACAAATAGGGGACTGAGGAAGCAGGTGAGAGTGTTCATTAAATCTGAGTGTTCAGTGAAACACTTTGAATTTTCACAAGATTCTCCATTTTTCTGCCATCCTGATTCTAGTGTTCCAGTGCATTTTGACCACTTCACCTCACAAGACAACTTCTTCACATTCCACTTAATCTGTTTCTGTCTTTTCCCTGGGATTATCTGAAAAAATGAGAGTTGTTTCTCCTGGTTTCTTTATTTGCTGTAATGACAGGATCTGTCTGACAGAAAGTGCAATTTGAAGGGACAGATCATACTGTGCCAGAAGAGGAACTAGTCAGTAATTTAATGAAAATTGCCAGACTAGCATACAGTTGTGGAGGCTCAATCCCTCAATCCACTCCCTATACACAAGAATCTTAATGGAAATGGACTACAAATAATGAAACAGTTTTCTTAAAATATCTTGAAACCACACCTGAAAAACTTCTTACTGTAACCACCAATAACTGTCAACTTCATCACATTGTTTTTTGTGGTTGTTTTGTTTTGTTTTCCAAAATTGCACGTGGAATTGGAAGTAAAACATTATTTTGTTAGACTGACCAATATCTTGTATAACTAGGAAATTCAAATCCTTACAGCTTACTGCCAAGTTTTACTGTAAACTACTCACAGATGCTCTGTGAGCAACAAGGAATTAAAACATTCCCAACTGAAATCTTAAGTCACTTAACAGTTATAAAATATTTATCATAGAATGGTTTGGGTTGGAAGAGACTTTTAAAGGTCATCTAGTCCAACTCACTCACAAATAGCAGGGACATCAACTAGATGAAGTCTTTCCCAGCCCTGTTCAACCTGACACTGAATGTATCCAAGAAAGGCTCATCTACCACCTCTCCGGGCAACCTGTTCCAGTGTTTTACCACCTTCAATTATAAAAAATTCTTCCTTATATCTAGTCTAAATTTACTTTTTTAGTTTAAAACCATTATTGTTTGCCCCATCACAACAGACCCTGCTAAAAACTCTGTCCACATTTTCTTTTAGGCCCTCTTTAAAGTACTGAAAGGCTGCAACTAAGCTCTCCTCAGAGCCTTTAATTCTCCAGGCTGAACAATCCAAACTCTCTCAGCCTTTCTTTGAACGAGTGATGTTCCATCTCTCTGATAATTTATGTGGCCCTCCTCTGGACTTACTCCAACAAGTCCACTTCTTTCTTGTACTAAGTAGTTTGGTACTAATTTTCTACTACTTCCAGAGTAGTAAAGTAGTACCAAAGTACAAAGAGTTTTAACATGGAGATGAAAACATGAGATGATCAGGAAACGAAACACATGTTATTGCTGGGGTAAGGTTTTGATAATACATTTAAGACACTGCAAAATTACATAAGATAGAATACTCCTGGTAAGGTAGGAGTAACATTATCAACACAAGAAGAGGACATTTTCACTTGCCACAGCAATCTGTGCTGTAACATTATCTATATGAAACTACTGTAAATTACAGTAACTCTGAAGTTGATCTTGGATCAAAATAAGAAAAAGAACCTTGCAGCTTTTAGTTATCTTTGTTCTTCTTTGCACAGCAGCACCTTTGCTCATCTCAAAACAAAAGTGAAGCACATAATTGGAGCACCTCTCTCTCCTTCCTTGTAACAATGCCTGCCTAAACCATACATGTGTTCATCTATATCAGGAAAACAAAATGTTACAAAATACCGAAGTTTAATGGCATTAGTCCAAGACCAATTAAAGGATAACTTAAGGAATGAGAAAGGTCTGCACATCATACAGAAAAAAGCCCAGGCTATAGCCACATAGGCTTGTCTTGTCATTATTATCAAGAATTTTTCTGTGAAGAGTCAAAACCATGCTTCAGTTCCGAGAGACACCACACAAGCAAACAGCATGACCCTGCTATTAATGGCGCAAATACAAATGCTGACCTAAATCCTTTAAAACAACATACCTAACAACTTGGGAAATGCATCAACTATTTACTCTGAGGGATGTAAGTGGTCTTGAAGTTAAACTGCCGAACCTAGCACATTTAGATTCTCTGGTCTTACTTACAAAAAAGAGAAACGTGAAGTAATTCTGAAGCTTGATTTTGACAAACACTGTGCAGATTTGACCAGTTTGCCATGAAAATTTTGGAAGTGTTCTCATTAGTTTCCTGAAAGTGAGGAAATACTTGCCTCATATACGTTGAACTGAGATTGTCCTCTCGACAGCTCTCTGTAACTTGTTGTGAATTCCCCGATGAAGTCATGGCTGTATAAAAAAAAGTTTCAGAGCAAATGGACAAGATTTACTAATTTAAACATGTACTTCATCTATCTATAAAAAGGAGAAGCAGTCAATATGCACTGACACCCAAGAAAGGAGCAATGGCAAAACATATAATTTATTTTAAAAAAAATAAATTAAAAGGAAATACTATTTCTTCTTCTGTTCTGTGTTCGCTCTGTTAATAATAAAAATCCTTGAGATCAAAACTATTAGCTTAAACTTTTCTGATGACTTCTTAAATTAGCTGCACAATGAGGACTGGATTGTAAGTTAGCTATCTGATTCCATTGTAAGCTTACAGAATCTAAAAAAAAAATGCAGGCTATCAAAGACTATCACAGTTTTATCACTGGATGGCCACTGGCACCACAGATTCTGAACTGTATATGAGATTATACAAGAGATAGGGAGGCATTAAGTGTGAAAGGACTCAAATCAGAGAAAACCAGCCTCGACAATTTTTGTAACATGACATTAAGGAGTACTTATAAGGGGAAGGCTCAAAGCTTATTTCAACTGCTATGCCTTCCCATATGGGAGGAGAAAAGCAGTCCACTGAAGCTACTCAGCTTAGGATATTAGATACCATTGGAAATGACATCTTAACCTAATGCTAAAGCAATTGTCATAATGTTTCTCTTTTATAAATTCTATTTTTGCTCCAGGAATACATTCAACACTCCTATGCTGTCACCCACATTATTATTATGGTAAACTAGAAAGTCAAAGTTTTATGACTTTGTGACTGGCAAAATTTGTTTTTAAGATATACAGCACACTTGTAATTAATCTATAAGATTAAAAAAATAACAAATTTAAAGAAATCTGAACAATATTGCAAAAAATAAAAATTGAAACAATCTGTAGCAACGTTAACTTTCTTTCTGATCAATCATGAAAGGAAAAAAATCCAAACAAACAAAGAAAAAATACAAATACCACTTTCTGAAACCAGCATAAATTCAAAAATATGTAAACCAAACAACTAAAATACCCAGTCATCACACTAATGCACATGAAACAAGCAAAGCACCCTGCAAGGAAGCTTTGAGAAATACAATATGGTGAAGATATTTCTGATTAGTCAGATTCAGAAGGAACCACCTCTTATGAAGCACTCGCCTTCCACTTTGGAGATCAGGAAATTGATTCCGACATACAACGTATTTTCTTTAGAAATGTACTGATTAAAAAAAAAACCCCACAGGCGTTACAATGACTTTTAAAGAAGAGGAATAGAGGCTATGTAGCATAACTCATGCAGAAAAACACAGCACCAATCTCTCCCATTATTAATGCTGACGCTTTACCAGGTGGATCTCTCTGGACTAAGACTTCTCTTCACAAGTGACATGACAGAATGTAAAAGAGACACCTTGAACCCCATCACCCTAATAATTCCACAGTTTTTTAAAGTGCTGGAATATCACTTTTGGAATTCTACTTTTCTTTCTTTTTTTTCCCCCCTAACAATCTAGGAAAAGGACCCAACAAAACCAAATAAAACCAAGCAACAAAAAGAAATGGCAATCATCACCAGAAATACGTCAATGAGTAAGGTGAAAAAGTGCAGTAGCTTAAAAATAAACTATCTGCCTGGAGGAGGAGGAAAGGAGCATGAAGATGGAGTTCAAGAAATATGGTGAGAGAGTCTGTAATGTGAGATTTACAGTCTCCTGCACCATTCACATTCTCAGATGCATGTTCTGATGGCCCCACCACAGCAGGGTAATATTTACAATTTTAAAATTCAAGAATAAATGCTAAACATTTCTTGTAGGTTCAAGATTACAGAGGCATGGACATACTGGAGAGGGTCCAGAGGAGGGCCACAAAGATGATAAGAGGGCTTAAGCACTCTCCTATGAAGACAGGCTGAAAGAATTAGGGCTGATCAGCCTGTAGAAGAGAAGGCTTTGGGGAGACATTTCCGTATCTGAAGGAGACCTACAGGAAGGCTGGGGAAGGACTGTCTAGAAGGGCTTGTAGTGAAAGGATGAGGGGCAATGGTTTTTAAACTGGAGCAGTCTAGATTTAGGTAGACACAAGGAAGAAGTTCTTTACAATGAAGGTGATAAAATACTGGAACACGTTACCCAGGAATGTGTCTCTCTGGAGACACTTAAGATCACACAGGATGTTAGAGGTTGGAAGGGACCCAAAGAGATCATCAAGTTCAATCCCCCTGCCAGAGCAGGACCATAATCTAGCTCAAGTCACAGAGGAATGCAGTACTCAAAATGGGGTCTCACCGGGGCAGAGTAGAGGGAGAAGAGAACCTCCCCTGATCTGCTGGACACTCTTCCTCATATACACCCCAGGATCCCATTGCCTCTCTTGGCCACAAGAGCACATTGCTGTCCCATGGATAACCTGGTATCCACCAGGACTCCTAGGTCCCTCTCCACAGGGCTGCTCTCCAACAGATCACCTCCCTATCCATACTGGTGCAGTTCCTGCCGAGGTGCAGGACTCTGCAAACTTGATCAGATTTGATGTGGCCCAGTCACTGCCACGTGGTTGCAACCAATGCAACCTATCAAATGGCTTTTGCATCATGTAGGCTAAGTAAAAAATTCTCTGAAATTAGTGAAAAAGCCTTCAGAGATAAATAAAACCAGGGTATTGCTGGTGTGCTGATGGGAAGTTGTGCAACTTATTTTTCCTTCTGTAAGACCTGCCTCCAAGTACTTCATTGTTAAAGACGGACAGGAGAAAAAGTAGCCACTGTTCCACAAAAGTGAGCTTGTCCAAAGTAACAAAAACAACTTTTGTGACTTTTTACAGCATTGAATATTTTCAGAGTTGCCACACCTCTTACAAACAATAAAAGGTACTGTTTAGAAAAAGTGTTTCACGTTTTGAGGAAAAATTGGTTTGAGACACCTCAAAGGTCCTGTATTTCATCAAGAAAATTTAAGTGATGTTTGAAAACAAGAGAGAGCTAAGAATATACAATTACTCTTAACAATGTCATTTGTGAATATAACAGTATAAAGCACAGCCCAAAGCACCCTAGAGCTATTTTTTCACAGCACAGGTGGGTCAAAAGAAAAAAAAAAAAATCAAGACCCAAGAAGTCAAGAGTTTAGTTAAGATTCAGAAATCAAGTATAAATCAAGCATGTGCACAGGAATGTTTCCTTACTGATTGCAGAATAACCTGCAATATCACTTGCTTGGCTATCCAGCAGGCGCTCTCATCACCTTTCAAAAGTTGCTTTTGCCTAGTCTGCTCATCTCTGGAGCAAACATTCAGCATAGTGAGGTGATCAGCTAGTGTAGCAACTGCTTTTAAACAGAGTGCATCAGAAATGGAAATTAATATAAACCAAGTAATAGCAGCATGGTACTACACTAATACTTGAATAGGATTCACTTCAGATACATTTGGTAATGTCGCATTTAAATTAGGGACCTAGGTTCTTGCCACACTCACTAGTGAGTCATACTGGAAATTATTCCAGTTCAGATGGAAATATTCAGACCATTTTCTCCTGTAAGCTACTGAAACAGCTTAAATGATTAGTTCAATCCAGTTGTCTGATTTTTACATTGTTTGAAGTTACATGAGATGAGTGCTGCCTCAGTTCTGAGGAATTTAACATGTAAGATGTCAATGTTCTGTCTTCTATATTAAAAAAAAAAGGCAAAAAGCAAAAGACAAAAAAATCCATACAGTTAGAATAACAAGGAATATATGTAAAAAGTATCCTTAACTTTGTTTTTCAGTTATTCATGTATAGATATTCATAGAAATATTATTGTTCACATCCCTCTAACTGCTTGGGAGAGCAGAGAGGCTAATCATTAACTGAATTACACAGGTTGTTGAATTTATTGAGGATTTTGCTTAGAATGGCAGCTACACAATACTATTTATCAAAATCCTTCCTTTCCTTTTCAATTATGCCTCACTTTCAGATTGAGGAGGAAACATTTAATATGAAACACATGGGGTTTAATAAGAAATACAGGTTTTGTTTTAGTCAGATTTTATTTACTGGCAATATAATTTCTTTTTTTTGTTGTTGTTAGCTTCGCCAAATCCTTAAAAATATATTTATACTTGATTGCACTACAATATTTTTTGGAAACTAATCTAAATTAGGAAGAGAAATTTTTCCTAATATGACATTGTTAGTTTAAACCTTCTTAATTACCAGAATATGGTATTTTGTCTCTTGAGCAAATACCTAATAAAGAAGGATGAATCTTCACTTGCAGGTATTTACAGAGGATAAATGTGTTAAGAAATCTTAGAAATCATCACGCTTCACAATGGAACCAAAAAGAAAAACATATAAGCTGAGAAAACTGAAATTGGTTTTGGACCTCGTCAACAATGAAATTAATGGCAGCACAGGATAAATTTGCCTATTATCTTTACAAGATCTTTTGGGATACAGAAGCATGGTATTAGCTATAATTCTCAAAGGAAACTGTGTGAGCAATATTAAAGACATCATTGTACAATAAATACTATACTCTTAAAAATCCAAATATAAGTGTACATCCATATATGTAAAAATATAAATTAAGGCTAATAGAAAATAATTAAGACAGACCAATTTAAAAATAAATAAACATCAACTTATTCTGCAATTTTGATCACTAATAGGCAGTTTCTACACTGCAATATTGAGGCAACCATGAGATAGCGATTGCAGGCTCATACATTTTACCACACTTGACAATCAACTTTTATGAAGCAGTGTTTTAAGCAAAAGAAAGTAAATTATAAAATGGATATGTCTCTTTCGTATATGTGCTTTAACTAATAATATAATGAGATTTATGAAACTGATTTTAAAAATCACAAAGCACTCAATCTTTCTTGCTCCATGCATGAATACACACACATACCTGAAACAGGCTCATACATCAACATTTACAGCTACAGAAAAAAACAGATCTGCAACACAGCAAAACTTTTTTCTCTACTACCTGCCTCTACATATTGATAAATAGTATTCACTAGTGCTGTTCTTGGCATTGTATATATATTTTTAAATGTATATATAATTAAAAACTTGTATGCATGGATAACCCAAAACAATTAATGCCTTACCTTCCATCTCTATCCCAATCGTATACTTCTACTTTTATTGTCCTACATAAAAACACAAAATAACAAACATATTAGAAAATATATTTAAATTACCTATAAAACCTGTATTTTAATATCATATGGGTACAATAGTTGTGCTAAATCCACAAAGCAGAATTCTTTAAGCCTTAAAGTATTAGCAAAGTTTCAAAGAACATTAACAAACTGGAACTTATTGTGGAGATTTCTTTGGTACATGCTATTATCTGGAAAAACAGGAATCTACTGTGAGGTAATAACATCTTACACCAAAAAAAAGGGCAATAGATACATATTTGAGAAGTGTGCAGAGCTTGAGAAAGCCTTAAGAAACAAAATTATTAAGCAGCAAAGTACAGATTAAAAGCAATGTACACAATACAAAGTAAAGTACATCTAAAGCAGAAAGGAATTTTAGTCAATACATTTTGGTTCTTAAATGAAAATAGCTACTTCAGAATACAATAAAACTCTGGTAGACAATATTAATACCTTCTAAACATTATGCAGTGGTGAAAGATGAAAATTGTGAGACACACCCAGGATTTTGTGAAGGCCCTGTACGTGGCTGCAGATCAAAGAATTTGTAGTTCTTTAAAGAACACATTTTCCACCTCTTAAACTAGGCTCTAGCTTGCAAAAGAGGAGGAAGTTGCTTGGCTAACTCTCCAAAAAGGACAGAAAAGAGCAACATTTTCTAAAAAAAATTCAATAAGGTCAACAGCATAGTCGTTTAGTTTCTCAGACTACACTAGATAGGCTATCAGGTTATACCACACAACCATGAGCCTGACTTCCTAGAATGAAATGTGGCAAGTAGGTACTGGGGCATGGGGGGAACAAAGCAGAGGCAACCACCAGGTACCATTTTTTTTCCCAAACTTGCCTTGGACACAGTGGGAATACTCACTCTGCCTGAGAGTCAGTAGCTGGTGAACAGGCTGGGTAATAAAATACCAAACTCTGGAAGTATTCAATGCAAATACTTTTCCAAGAGGAAAACTAATTAGAATTAATTTGATTTAAATCAGAATTTAAAGCTAAATAAACATATTATTATACACACAAAATACATCTATCTAGAATATTTTCATAGTATAAAACAATAATTGGCAAATTTCCAGAAGAGTGCCTCATGAAAAATGTTGGGTATGTAATGGCTTCCGACAAGTTTCTTGAGCATCCCTCTGGTGAACCTGCAACTGGCTGCTCTGTGAATCAGGATACCGATGGGACACTGAAACAGGTTAACTAAAAGTATGATCAAATAAGCAGGCTCATTTACCACCTATGCATTACTTCATATTTATGAGACTATACCTTTCTTATGCAGAAAGGTTCAAAGTTGAAGTTTTTCTTCCTAGAGAAGAGAAGGCTCCAAGGAGACCTTGTTGTGGCCTTTCAATATATAAAGGGGGCTTCTATGAAAAATGGAGATTAAATTTCAACGAATCCTACCTGGCCTAAAATTAATTGAATGTGGCATAGAAAAATAACACCTCCAGATTTTATCTATTTCAATCAACAACTTGCTAACTTTTATTCTTCAGAACATTTTCACGTGAAGTCATCAGGTCTGTGATATTAGAGAGCATAGGAATCCATGGAAATTACTTTTAAATTAGCTTCTAGAGAAGCTGTTCTTAATTCTTCCTGTGAGATACAATTTAACACATATTAATTAATTTTATTTACTTAGAAGGGACTCATTGGGGATAAGGTTTATCAACCCCTGGTATTATGTATACCAATAGATTCATGTTTATGTTTTTTCCACATTTTTTGGTGGTGTCTAAAAAAAACCCAAAGGAGCAGTTGCTTCACCTTGACGCTTTCCTTTTCAACTTGAAGTTAATGGTTCTGATCATATAATTTGTTACTTTTTATCCTGCTTGCAAAATTTCAGTTAGGGGTTAAGTTACTTTAGAACGAAAACTGGTTAAATTGTGTGGAATGAAGTCAACAACTTCAAACCTACTTCATCCCACTGAGTTTTTGACCCTTGAAAGGAAAATGCATTTAATTTAGTAAAAAAGACAGTATCACAGAGGTCTTTTTCCTTAAATCACCATTATTTGATTTATGTGTTTCAAAAATTGTTATTGTTAAGCTAACCAAGACATACTAGTAAGTTACGAATTACCTAAGGTTTAGACAGACTTAAGTTTTGAATTGTTTTATAAATCTGTGTTCAAATAGCCAAATAATCTCAGTAGTAAAAAAAAAACCCTAAATCAAATTGAAATAAATTCTTGAGAAAGATCTTCAGACATGCAACTTCAGTATGAGTAGCTCTTCCTTGAATAAAGGTCCTCTCCCAAAATCTCTTCTATATTAAAAGGATCGATCATAGATCTTGAGTGTTACCTATTTTGCATGACACACAAGATATTAGAAGGTCTTCATTTACTGATATTTTACCTTTTCTATCCTGCTGTTTTAGTTTAGAGGATGGGTTCTCCACCCTCTAATTTTTTTTTAAAATCTCTGCAATTTAAAAAAAAATAAAATCAATGTTAGAAAGTCTTTTGATTTAGAATATCTCCATTTAAAAATCTTCATGCAGACAGTAACTGTGTGTGAAAGCTCATATTAATAGAAAAAAAAGAAGAGGACATAAAATTAGAGATACTATGTACTACTGTATTACTGAAGTCCCATTCATGTGATGGCTGAAACAAAAATCAGGCAGATTCTGGCTTTTTCACAATGAAAAAGTAAATGGAGTTCACCCAGAAGCATAGGCTAACTGAAGATTTACTCTTCCCCAAAACAGAAAGAATATTTACTGTGGCATATTCTTAATAATTACATTGTTCCCACGCTTTACATCTATCACAGAACCCAGGCTACCAGAAGCTGACCTCTGAAAACAATTATCTAAAACAGACTTTTCAGGTTTGTGTTTTTATGAATTACAACACTGATCTCAGGGATCTAATCCTTACCTTTAGAAAGAAAAGTTTTCAAAAAAAAAGAACACCAAACTTTTGATGCTTTTTCTGGACTACCAGCAAATATTAATTTGAATTAATCTGATGGCTACCAAGCATTTCTTAATTTGAAACATGATTGTTTTAAGATGGATTATGAAGTTCCGTGGAGCCTTTCATTCATAAGGCATTCACTGAACCCATTATGGTGAAGGCATTCAAAGTAGAATTAACATGAAAAAACAGTAGTTACATAATAATTTTAAGCATGCGATTATACTTTTAAATTATCTTTTGAATTGCTGGAGTTATTGTGGTTATCTATCTTTGATAAAGATACTGAAACCTCTTTAATCATTATGAAAACCCTTTTTCTTTAATATGATAAACAGTGCATCATCTAGAGACGCTAGTTTCATGAGCACTATTTTGTTTATGCATTATGCACATAAACACATTATACACATATAAGTTAAAAATTCTTTTTGATTAGAATATACTAATTTTGAAGCTGCTGCACTTTGATTTGCATCTAATTGAAAGAGTAACCAATGTGCCCAACAACAACTGCGTCAACTACTTCATATGGAGAATGTTAGGAACATACAAGAAACCTTTATCCTGCAGTGGGAAGGACTATGACATCAAGTTCAGGAAGAGCACCACAGCTCAAAGCAGCTAACATTTTATAGGAAAGACTAGAAGTGGCCACTGCCCCCACAATGGTTTAAAAAATACCACTTTCCTAGAGAAAAAAATCCAAGAAACCAAAAAACCACAGCAACCCTCCCACCAACCCACTCCACAACACACCTGCCCCCCCTCAACAACAAGTCAATTAGCTTGTCTTTTTAATAAAGAGCTTATAAAGAGGGCTTTAAGTTTATTATTCAGAAAACATTGTCTAGCTTCATGAATATAAGCACTTCTTAGTCCTTTGCTCCTTCATATTGCCCACCAGAATCCAGTCAGTGGATTCAAGAGCTGGTTTTTTTAACCTTTGCGCTTAACATAGTCATTTACAAGTTCATGGAATGCCTTCCTAGACAACCGGGCTTTCATGGTAATTTTTGTATACACCTTCTACTGAGTAATTAGCTTGGTAAAGCAATGCAGTGGAGTTATTTACATGGCAAAATCGTGTACTGCTTCATGCTAAAATGTACACGAATGGAGGGTAATCACACACAGAGAAAATGAAAATACTACCCAAAGAACACAGATCATCAATGTTTTTCATTGAAACGTCATTAAAACTACCATGCATACTAGTAACAGTGACTGTTTTTCAAATTATTCTTGTCTCTCTAATTGCTTCTTAATCACACCATAGAAACCAAATCACCACTACTACCTTCTGCAGAATTAGTATATTTGCTTTATTTTTGTAAATTCTTTAACGTGAGGAATGGTTTTGAACATAAGTCCATTCAAAATCCTGATTAAATAACCTAAGTAACCTCAAGAACTGAAATGCATAGAAACACTTTCATATGAAAGAATACCTGTGTTAGAGCAGAAAGGAAGTTCAATCTATAGCTTACCGGTCATAGTCTCCATTACACAATGCTCTGACAGAGATCTTGAATGCCTGCCACACTGGATTTAATGTATTTTTTACCACTTCTGTTTTGTGGCAGATTGTAAAACTGTAATAAAAAAGGATATATTTTGTATTTACTTTTTTTTTTTTTCTGTGTATCACCAAACTCAACTCAGAAGAGCTGTAATTTATATTTGCTCATACAATGTCTATAAAAAATTTAAGATAAGAAGAACAGAAATGCAGTGAAACCACAGAAAAGGGAGGACTGCAGAGGACAGACGTGTTTGAGAGAGATTACAGACCAGGGTGCTAAACAACTCTAAACAAAATAAAAATCTTTTTATTCAAAACTTTGGCATGAGTTACAACCATCCAATGAGTTATTTCAGGCAAAAGCAGTCTCCACCTCACGTGTTTAAATGGGCCTTGTACAGTCAGAAATCATTCACAGATACAGAAAAAAACCTGATCTGGTAATGATTTGATTCTTGCTTAGCAACTAAACCAGAGGAGTAATGGATTTCTGATTCATATTCCTCATTTTGTCTGATATTTTAACCAGGAGCATTTTCAAGTAACATGTAAGCCTCACCTTCTATCAAGTGAAATACAATGAACTGGTTTAATGTGGTCTGCTTTCTTTAAATGATGCAAAATTAAAGTACTCCTTATGAATCCTAGCATTGGGAACAAATTGTTCAAAAGAAGATACAAGGCATGGTTACTGGCGAAATCACTTCGGAAATTCTACACATAATTAAAGCTGTCCTTTGAGGGAGTCTCTTAAGTTCCAAAGGCCTATGTTTTCAACTTGGATACATGCCTGAAGGCATGCCTGAAGCTAAAATGCAGAAAAAGGGAGCATCCTTCTGCCCATGAGTGGCAAATGCTGTCTCAATCTCCTGGTGGATTCAGGAGACCAATAAAATAATCAGTGGCTCGACACTTGCCTCCTGGAATACAGTGAAGAAGCATCACACTCAAGGCTAATAGAAACTGCCTATAGCAGTATACTCAGTAATGCCCAGAGAATTTCCACTCATGACCTTAATGTTGCTCACAAAGGAGCCATAACTCCTCCAGGCTTGAAACTGAAAATATTCAGGAAGTTGTTCCTATAATCTGCCTCCAAGAGGAAAAAAGCAGGCAACAGACACATATACCCATAAACAGGTTTACATTAACTGTTCTAGTTAAGCTGCTGAAACACGCAAATATTACATTTCTAGTCTTTAGTTACAGTGTTATGCAAGGATAGTCAGCAACCAACAAAAATTACCCTCCTACTAGACCCCCATGTAAGCAGTATGTGATGAGAAATGTGCATATAAAGTCTTAGCAATGGAACAGGGAAGACCGATATACTTTAACACTTAAAGCAGGAATATAGAAAAATATTTTTTACAAGTGGCTATTTGCTGTTTAGGGTATTTCTGAATTTGTTTTCCTGGAACTCTCTCAAAATGATATTTCCTAGTTAGCAGTATTTTTATCTTAAACAATTTATAACCATTTTCTGCAACTACAACTCTGAGAATTCTGATTAATTTAAAGGCATACAATCTCTTAGCAGAAGTATGTCACTTAACTATTTTAATTACAATTAACTTTTATAGTGCTCTATTTTAGACACATTTAACTCTTAAACCCCTGAACTGCAATATTTGGTTTATTTGTTACAACAGTTTTATTCCTAAACTACTTAATGTGATATACTGAAATCCAAGCAACATTAAAACTGTATTATCACCCACAGATAAGCAAGTTGCCTACTGCTTAGCATGAGAAATATTTTAAAGGTACTGTGCTCATTTGAACTAACTGATGGATTTGGATTAGGAATAGGGACTACAGGCTGAGAGAGGAAAACACATGATGTCACTTCACTCACAGCTTTACTGAGAAAGAAAAAAAAATTGTTTTAAGAGTTGTAACAGAAATATAGATAAGTCAGAGTGCTTGAGGCCTCTCTGGGCTGTGGCTGCTTTCTTGCATGGCTCCTTTGTCCCTGCCTTTTGTAGCTGATTTTCAATAATTCCACTAACTTCTTTTCTACTGCTAATCCCCCCTGGCGGATCTACCTACGCCTATCTGCTTCATCAACAGATGGTGAGATAAGATTTGGAAGGGGGAAAAGGAGGTAGGGGTGGTTAGAAACCCCTCTTAGGGATTTTGACCTCTGGGAGGGGTGTGGTGTTTCTGTATTACCTTTTTACTGTATATATCTGTAAATATCTGTTATACATTGTCAATATCTGCTTGCATATTGTGCACAGCTGTAAATATAAAGCTTCATTTATCAACTTTCAGCTGTTCTGAGTCCTAGCCTGGGTTATTTCAAAGGGTAGAGGGGCAGGTAAATGCTAAGCCACCACAGGTACCTACCTCCCATCTTCATTGCTTCGATAGAATACAAGGAAAGGGTCAGATTTCCCAAAGAAGTCTTTCTTGTCTAGTTTGTTTGCACAAAATTGCATTAGAACTGAATCCTGAAGTGGAAAAACCAAAGAAATTACACAGAGCATATAGTTTACTACATTAAAATAAAATCTGAAAAACCCAACCAACCAAAAAACCACACTAATAACCATACACACAGAAGACAAAATAAACCAGGATTTCTGCCTTCTAGACACCCTCTATGTATTTGCATTATTGCAATGTCTGTATAGTACTGAATTAAAGAATTCCTTTGTAGGAGAAAGTAGACAAAGGCTAAATTTCTATTCTTAAATGTCTCTGAATTTTCCCAATTTGGAGGGCTTGACTAGATGACGTTTGGAGGTCACTTCAAAGCCAGACCATTCTATGATTCTATGATACGTTGCATTCTGAGGGAAGTAGGAGACCAGGTGACAAAGGAGGTGGAAAAGTCCACATTTGAACTAGTAATCATATACATTAAATTAGAGTGGGGTGAATCTGGAAGAACATGAAGGCCTTGGAATGCATCCAGTATCTGTCTTCATTGAAGAAGAAAGAAAAAATAAATCCTGTTCTGATTACAGATTTAATGAGACATCTACAACTTTTAAATAGCTTGTTACAAATGTTGGTCTTGGAGGACAAACCCAGAATATCAGGTAACCATTACCTTTAGCCTCTTCTAAGATTACTACTAAAAGCTTAGGGTGATGTCATGCATCTCTTAAAAATTATATGAGCTTAACTTCAGAAACATGGAAGTACAGTTTCTACTGAAAAGCAAATAAATGATGCACTCCTTTTTCATATGATAGAAGTGTGAACATTTTTATCATGTACTATGTATAAAAGTTTGAGCCAATGAAACAGAGGGGAAAGATGGATTTTCCTTGACCATACTTATTAATTTGTACTAGTAACACAGAAATTTCCTACTGTTAAATGGTAGTTAAATGACACTGAGTTGGTGCACCCTATCAACATAACTGCACAGATCAGCAGGTCCCCTGGGAAGGTAAATATGCTATTGAAATGTACCACTTGCACAGAAATAATGCAAAATTCATTAAGATGGAAACAAGGCACAAAATTAAGAATTTCTTTTTACTCCAGGTATCTAATGAACTTAAGAAAATAAGGTCTAAATGGATTAGATTAGTGAAGGTGCTTAGCAAGAAGTTAAACATCACTATGGCATAAAGAGAAAAAAAATTAACCATTTATGACATGGCATAAAAGTTAGAAGTTACACAAAAGGTGAAGCACTACCACCTTAACACCACCCAGAAAGAAATCTCTTCAAACCCCAAGGTATTTCTGTAGGTTTATGTATCTAAGCTTGTACTCTCCAGATCTCAATGCCTGGTATTATTGCTTTCTTAAGATCTCTGGTCTTGTAATTGCAAACTCTGTTCAAAGATACAGTCTATGGCCCCATCCAATATATATCATGCTTTGACAAACTAACCCCTTCCTCAGATTCTAGACAGTCTTTATTAGTCCAAAACTATAATCCTTCCTTTGTCCTTCCAATCCCTTATTCTCCATAATTTACAGACTGCTGCTAGCTCATTCAGTGTTGGTAAGCAACCGAGCTGGCTGTCAGGTGCTTTTTGAACAAGCCTCCTCCTGTGTCCAATCCACATCTCCATGAACCCCCAGGAGGCAACGCAGCAGCAACCTCACAGGGCATGCCCTGACCACATCGTACGTCTCCCCTTAACCGTCAAATTCCTCTCTGCCCTGCATCCCTCAGATACTCTTTTTGTTTTTTACTTAATAAGTAGGCATCTGCCATTAATAGCCCACTTAAGTGTTTACTTTTTTTAAAGAAAGAATTCATGGCAATATCTTACTATTTCTTCCCCATAAACATTAATCTCACTTTTTAAAGTAATATGACTCACTATTAGTATCTTTTATTTTAAGGTTAAAAATCCAAAATTTTAAATTAATGTTCATGCAGTATCAATATTCCATAATGGAAGTACAATTCCATGGCTGAAACAAATAGATCTTTGTTAAAAATCTGACAGTAAGAAGTTAAAATGCGATTAATGGTCTGGGGAAACAAAGACTAGATTTAAAACTCATCTAAGAATCAACATTTTTATGTTTCATATTGTTTCCTGCTTCTTCTATCTATAACTAAGAGTAACTGATAGTTGAAAAAGTATGCTAATTTCTCACATAAATTAAAAAATGCAGATAATACATTATAATTACGATAATCTGACACAATGTAAATCCAAAATTTCATTTAATTAAAAATGCACAACAGCACAATGAAAACAATACACACAAACTTACTCGGCAGCAGCCTAATTCCTCTGCTGTAACTATGACTGTTCCACATTTCTTCCCAGGAATTCCTCTGCAACAAAACACAAACTACGTCACCTCTGTTCCTAATTATTGCCTATGAAAATTACAGTTGACACAGACAAGCACAAGGCAAGCCTTCAAGACACAAAAATGATGGTGTGCTATACAGTTTACCCTTTTTATCACTTGTCCTGTGTAAAAAGTTGGTTTATCATAAATAAGTTGGTAAATCAGTTCTAGATTTATCTTAACTAGCAAGAAACACGAGTTGAAATTTTCCATGAAATCATATTAAAAGTTTAAATGAAATGAAATGAGAACATGAGAATTTTATTTTCCATCCCCCTATTTTATTTAGGGGCAATTCTACAGCTTGCTGCTTTGTGAAAAGCATCCTTTTGCAAAAAT
Organism: Psilopogon haemacephalus; assembly: GCA_013396835.1. Classification (NCBI taxonomy): domain Eukaryota; kingdom Metazoa; phylum Chordata; class Aves; order Piciformes; family Megalaimidae; genus Psilopogon; species Psilopogon haemacephalus. The sequence goes on along the minus strand of VWZI01008715.1, from coordinate 96,870 downwards.
TCCTTAAACAAAATATCTAAGATACATTGAAAATATACATCAGCCCTATTTCACAACATTTTTCAAATACGCTAGTTGCAAAATAAGCAGTAATTTCTGCAAACAGACCTTAAAAACATGCCTCTGCAGCAGCAGAAAGCAAAAAAGAGACCTTAGCATAACGGACAAAAAGCCATGTGTAATCTGACTGTATTCAGTGCCAGTAGCCTTTTTTGAGGGTGGGTAGAAACACTAAGATGAAACATTTTGCATGATATCATACTATAAATGAGAAGTTCTGCAATATCCTAATGTCCGTTAGATTGTTCTTCTATGACAATACATTAACGTAAGCAGTTATTATTGGTCTTATTTTGATTATTAATGCATATGAATTTTGGTACAATGCACTACGACTTTAAACAAGTTCAGTAAGACATGTATAATAAAGAAATTGTAAGAAAACAGTTTCTGGAAGCAGATAAAAGTTTAGGAGCAAATACCAATGCAAGCTTGTGGAAAAATGTGTTTAGAAGTTGATGTTTAAATCTAAGAGGAATACCTCAGTGAATGCCTCTCCTGGACTGTTGGAGTCATTTGTCGGTTATCAGATGGACACATGACTGATCCCCCAGACCTCCTCAGTGCTACATGCTAAGTCTGAACTTCACGAGTTAAACAGATATAGGGAAACTATTAAAGTTTCTAATGAGAATTTTAAAATTACTATTTAAGTACATACAAAACTTCTGGTACTCTTCCATTTACTGTGGTATGATTTACAAAGTGCAATACCTTAAGACCAAGCTGGAGAATTTTCTTGAAATAAAATTGTCATGTGTTATGATACACAGTTTATCACCTTTCAGCAGCTCAAGATCAAAAATTACCCATTTTAGTCCCTGTAGTAATGGGATGTTGAAATAGAAATCCATATTTTCAAAATATGAGAAAACAGCATTTCTTTTGAGTTTTCTTTTGAAAGTTCGGTACTCACAATCAGTAGTATAAATCACTTAGTTATCAGGGTGATATTGACTTCATACAGTAAAGGTTTCAAAGAACGAATATCCATTACTGGATTTGGCAGGGAAAGGAGAAATAAAAGTCTGAGAAGTGCACATTAAAACCCCCAAACAACCACCTCTACGATTCTGTAGGTTATGCCAATTAAACAGAAATCACTGGTATCAGAGTTACAGTTAGCGAAACCAAAATTCTTCCTACTGAAGATTTTTAACCCTGTTAGCTGTGCCGTTGCAGACATATTTGAGAGTCTGGCTGTGACAGTACTTTGGAGAAAAAGCATTTAACCTGTCCTTTGGTATGAAAAGTTTCATAGGTTCATTCCATTTCCCAATGACTGTGCCAGATAAAGATACACTGTGAAAAAACAAAACTCTGATCATGGAGACCTGAAGTAAACTGTTGATAAGCAAGCCTCATTTATGACAAACTGGTCAACAGTTGCCATTTGATAGAGAACCGTGTGCCAGCTGGCATGCAGTCATAAGACATGGCAGTCATTATCTGTCTCAAACTGAGATTTGCATATGAAGACATTTATGTGAAGACATGCTTCATTTCATCTTATGAACACAAAGGCCAAGGGATGCCTAACCCAAGAGATAAATGTGTCTGGCATTTTCACCCTGAAGGATGGGAGAAAATGGAGAAGAAATCTCCTGAAGACATTTGGGTATATATGTCAGATAAAAATTAAAAATTAAATTCTTCATTGTGGAGTAGATGTGAAAAGTACACACAGTATAGTCTTACCTCAAAGCACTTGGGGGTAAGGTTTGCATTCATGTATAACTAAGGCTCTCAAGGACGTGTCTTATAAGAAGTACAAGAATACTATGATGGTCAGCGAAGAGGTGAAATGATTAATTGAGATTAGCACAGAATTTCTCCTCAGAACAAAAGGTTTTATTATTTAGGAACTAAAAACTCTACCAAATGATCTTTACAGTTTGTTATGCTATTAAGTAGGAACTTTGTATGCTTGTCTTGAGACTACAAGCATGGGAAAAAAGTACTAGACCATTTGCAGACACTAATGAAATTGTTCTCTTGCAAATTGTCTTACAAACTACTCATTGGGAAAAAGATCCGTAAATGTAGAGTCGGCACAGTGATAAAAACTTCACTGGTCACAGATCAGACCTAAAAATAATGGCTTGTGAGAAAACAACAACATAATTTCAAGACGATTTTATCATTGTACGAAAATATATTTCTTGAAGATTCAACATGACAGACCAGTCCAATTGCCAGAGAAAAACTGACTATTACCCTGAAGACAAGCATGTAGCTTCTGCTTAAACCTAGAATAGCGTGTCAGTGCCCACCTTCTTTAGCCTTAAAGAACAGCTGGTATTGAGCTTCCCTGGAATTGGTTATATAGTACTGAAGTAACAATACAGAACTGGTGTTTAGGCAACCAGCTTCTCAGAGTAAGCTTCTCTGGAAAGGGTCACAGATCACAGTTTATGGGGTAATAATGAAGCAATCTGTGTTACATAACCATTGGCAACTTCTGATAGTTATCTGATATTCAGACATAGAAAATTTGTCAGTCCGACTGTGGCTAAGGTGCAAACTGATTAAAGGAAAACAAGATGTGAGGAAGAACCACATTTCAGGCAGTCCTACTGGTTTGAGACCCCAGGATTTGAAGGTGTTTTACAGCAATCACTTATTTTTGGACAATATTTGAAATAAAATATCTGGACAGTATTTGAGGCGTTAAGTAATTTGACTATCCAGCAAATAAAAGGTCCTCAACAATACTTGCATGTCTCTAGAGAAGATACAATCTCAAGGAGTAATTGTCTCCTTTAAACAGTTCCACAATTGAGAAACCATATCTACAGCAGCCACAGAAGTTTGAAATGACCCTCCAAAGACCACCTGGGCTTTAATAAGGACTAAAAGAACAACCTTTCCAAAGCTGCTGAAAAAGAGAAAGATGACAGTTTATCTGGGAATTCAAACCTGAGAGTTAAACTGAATCTCCAATTTTACAAGGCAAAACTGTAAGACACATTTTTCAGGTAATTTTAAAATTTACAGTGTTATCCCTGAATTTACATAACTTCGGTCTCTGGCAATCACAACCATAGATAAGAAGAAGGCAGTCCCAGTTCCAGCATTCAGATGTTTTTCTATCAATTATGTTCACAGACAAATTACAGGAGAAAGAACTTCCCAAAATAGGCCAGCTGGCTCCAGTACAGCCTCATTAACAGGCAATGCCACTCAGATGGAATAACTAGCACAGAATGCTCATTAAGCTTTGCAATGAGACTGCCTCCTCATTAAAGGGAATCCCTACAGGAATGCACTTAGTAGATCCTGAAAGAAGCACTGCTGAGAGTTATAAGTGTGGGTAGCATCTCTGTGGGAAGACAGAACACATAAATATCTCATTTTGAATAATGTCTGGGAAGATGACACCCTCTTGAGGAAAAAAAAAAAAGCTGTGTAATTTTTGGAAGTAGATACATCTGCATCTCATGCTAATAAAACCAGAGCAGGTAACACCACTCTGAGTAAATCCTTGAAAGGATTTTAATGAATCTAGTAACCCAATAGGTAAAGAGAGTGAATGTTACTGTTAAAATGTCAGATTCTCCATTTCCCGTGCTTTGTGTGACTAGATTTATTTTCCAAGAGAAATTACCCAGAGAAAACGTTCAGCTCAGCTTCTGGCCCGTCTGTAAAATAGAGTGTAACACTAACGTTTTTGAACAAAAGAACTCATAGTCACACTAGCACACTACTCTACTCTGAATCAGCCTTCTGCAACAGACTGCACTGAATTCAAAGCCCTTAAAGGTGTCAGAAACAGTGAGAGTGGTTCAGAAGACATCCTCATACCTGCCAAGACCAAATACTATCAGGTTCATTTGTCAGAGGCATCTACTGATGCCTATAAAATCAGTGAAGTGCAAATCATGCCTGTCATGAAGACAGAAAAAATATGTGTGCATTTCCCTTTCCTTATGCACTCACCCTGAAGGCTAGTAGCAAAAGTATGTCTCAGCCTGGTCAACCAAATACTGTAGTGGTGACCCTGTAAGCTTGAGATGTTTTGCCTTAATTTTGACAAGACAGGAGCATCTTTTCATGGTCTTTTACGGGAACTTTTCCAGGTTATATATAATTTAACCTGAGTTGGCCAGCTAATCATGGTAATCATGGAGTGGCAGGGGTTCGAAGAGACCTCTGGAGATGATGTAATCCAAATGTCCTGCTAACACAGGTACTCCTAAATCACATTGCACAGAAACACATCCAGGCAGGTTTTGACAGTCTCCAGAGAAGGAGACTTCTCTGGTTGTTCCAGTGCTCTGTCACCCTCAAAGTTTCTCCTTAAGTTCAAGTGAAACCTCCTGTGTTCTAGTTTGTGCCCACCACCTCTTGTCCTGTCACTGGCAACCAGTGAGAACAGCACAGCCCCATACTCATTACCTCCACCCTTTAGGTAGATATTCATACGAATTTATAAGATCCTCTTTCAGTCTGCTCTTTTCCAGGGTAAAGAGTCCCAAGTCTCTCAGTCTGTCCTCATAAGAGATAAGATCCAGTCCCCTAATCATAATCTTGGCCCCCTGTTGGTCTCTCTCCAGTTGATCCCTGCCCCTCTTGAACTGAGGAGCCCACAACTGGACACAATACTACAGAGGTAAGTCTCATCAGGGCAGAGTAGAGGAGAAAAAGAACCTTCCTCAACCTACTGGCCACACACTCTTCTTAATGCACCCCAGAGTATCATTGGTCTTCTTGGCCTCACAGCACATCACTCGCTCCTGGTGAACTTATTTTCAACCAGCACTGTCAGGTCCTTCATGAGGTTCACCTCTACCCAGCTCTCCAGCTTGTCTGGTTCTTGCTTCATGGCAGAGCAACGTTCTCTTGTGCCAGCCATTCCTCCCAGTTTTGTATCATCAGCAAGCTTGCTGAGTGTAGGCTTTCTTCCTTCCTTCAGGTCATTAATGAGGATGTTGAACAAGACTAGACCCAAAACTGACCCCTAGGGAACATCACTAGCCACAGGCCTCCCACTAGACCCTAATACATTCCTAATACTGATGTAGTCAGGTTTAGAGTTCAGAGTTCTGTCTGAGGAGGAAAGAGCAGCAAGAGACAATGCCTGATGAACTGACTGCAATTGCCATTCCTCATCCCCTTGTACTGCTATTGGGGTGAAGATAGAGAAAATCAGGAATAAAGCTGAGCCTGGGAAGAAGGATGCAATTACTATTAAAAGAAAATAAAAACAAAGAAAACCCCACAAAAATTCCAAAACAAGATACACTGTCATCATATGAAAAATCTGGCTGTACCTTTAAGTCTTTGCTTTGTTAACATGAATTTGTAGCACACATTTTGACAAAAATTGTAAAACATTGTCCATTTTATTAAAACATTATTTAGGAACAGAAAATTAAGACTGTTCAAATAATTTTTATTTTAATTATCTGTACATCTCTGAACATTGGCTTGCAAGCATCAAAACCTTTTCAGTGGTCGAAAAAGCCAAGAGCATATGAGCATAAGAAATAATAAATAGAAAATATTTTATAGTATGGATTGCCTCATTGCTCAGAAATTGTATTATTTGAAACAGCAGGAATACAAGTAGGAATTTCTGGATTTGGAAAACTGAGAGTTTTCTTCCTTGATGTTTGAACAAAACCAATAAATATTTGTAATGTCGTAATTTGTGAACTAAAAGGAAAAACCTTTTAAAGATTAGTATATTCAAACTTATTGCAAAGCATAATTGACAAAAATTTTGGAAGAGTCAATCCCTTTGCTAATTGTCTATAAAGATTTCTACTATTTCTAATAAATTATTCTCTCTTAGAAGCCACATCTGTCAATTCCGTATATCAAGATACCTGCAAAACACTCCACAACTCTCACCTTGTGGAGCAGTACATATTCATCCAACATTCCAGAATGAGATACTCACACAATTGCTTTTTGCAGTCTGCTACCCTGTGATCCAACTATTTCTCCCAGCGTACAAAACATTTGTCCCAAAAAATCCTGAAAAGCAGTAACATAAAACTTCAGAATTCATATTTCACTGCTGTAGAATACATCCTGATGAACACTGCATCTTAATAATAATTATTCAATGATGAACCACAAACAGACTCACACATTTTACATAACACTGTGTTACATCTACAGAAGTACTTCTAATGCACTACGCTCACTGTTTTTTATACTGTCTTTCTTGTCAGCAAAAATTAGGTAGAAAAAAAATAGAAGTGTTAAAAACATAATAGTTTACCTCCTTTAACTGGAGAATTTTCATAAATTTCCTGTTTGTGAAAAGATTCTAACCTGATTTTGGAAGTTAATTACATTGTCAGAAATTCAAGCCTGTGCAAGACATCTATAAGAATCTTGGACTGACAATTATACAAAAGCACTTCTTTGATGGCAGATTTAATTTTGATGTATTATTTAACTATACCATTAAATATCAGCAAATTTTCATTATATCCCTCTGTAATATGAGTAGCATAAAAATATTAATGTGTTTTCAAACTGCTCTACATATATTGAAAAATATTTATGCTGCTATCCAACTCCTTATCCTTCAAGAGGAAAGAGCTTGCTGGCTCTTTTCTCCCAGTATGACTGGCAGAAGTAGTAACAGTATCCCGCGATATTTGTTCATAAACAGCACTAAGATGCTGTAATTCCAATACCATGACTTTATGAGACTCTGTATAGTAGCAAATATCTGTACAAGAAGTACTGACTCTTGTCCCAGCCCAGGCCACACATTCCCATCTCCGAGCTGTGTTAGCTATGGGTGCATGTAGCAAAAAGGATCTGACAACTAATCCCACTGAAAATAAAAATATTCCTGCAAAAATAATACTTTTTAAAGCTATGTCCTGACACTATGACACTGTTTCCATAAAAATTAAGTCTTTTGAAATGGCTACAATTAAAATAAGCAGCTTCTCATTCATTTTTAAAACACTGGGCATGACAACACCATTGTCTACACTGAAACCATGTATTTTGCAATGTTCTTATCTGGTTTTTTTTTTTTCTTCAGTTGAATTTCTATGTTTAATTCCTATTAGTTCCTCAGTGTTATTATTTTTTAATATGTTGTTTTTTAATTAAATCAGGGAGTTACCATGAACACGAAAGTCTAATTTAAGGTAGCCAGTTTTATAAATTTTACTAAAGATGATGTCAGCAATGTCTGGCCATGTTACTTCACACATCCATTATAAAACTTGCTTCACTTGCTTCCTGTTTTCCCAAAATCAAGCAATTAAAATTGACAACTTTCAGGCTGTTATTTTTATCCCATGAACTGTTCAGCTCTCAAGTGATACTGCATAGTATTTCCAAAGGAATTGGCTATCGGCTATTTTTGAGGAACAGGAAAGATCCTGTTCCACACAAGATGTTTATAACAACACACAAGTGGTCTAGCTATGAAAATACTACTGGCCTGATATTTCTATGAAACACCAAGATCCACATAAGTGGATATGAGCAAAGGTCTGCTCACTTTCTACCTACCAACTGCCCACATTCTTAAGAGCTATTCGAAAGAAACACACAAAGCTGGCAGAAAAATGAATAATCCAGACCAACCTTGTGCACTTGGGAAATAGCAAAATGAATTGCATTTCTAGCTACCATCTTTCACATGGTTCTCAAAGCTGTCTTCTTCAGGTACATATTACATGGAATAGTTTGGATGTCTTCAGCAGGTACCAAGTCTACACCAACTTGTACACATTTCCTCTTACAGACAATGAAGAAAAATTGGCATTTCTGATATTAATGTCTAATGAATAAAGCTTCCTTCTACAGCTGAAAATTTCAGAAGACTGACACTGTTTAAAAAACAGGATCTAATGCTTGTGAATATGTTTAGCCTGTATTAACCTGTACTAATTAGAATGTAACAGGAACATATGTAACTCAAAACCTACTTGAATAGGTTTCAGAAGAACATCGGTTTATTTTCTCCATGTTTGTCCTTCTCTACCTGTGGATTCAGCTAGACACTAAAACCTTCAACTCCTGTTCCAGTAATCAAACGATGTATAGGTTGTATATTTGCATATATATTTGTTCACACTTCCACAGAGAGTTATCTTGTGTTTTATCTTTTTTTTCTTATAACTTAATTACAAGGCTTTTCTACAAAGAACTATGTTTCAGGGGAAAAATAATTCAGAAAAACTAGTTACTGCAGAAAAGTACAAACAATCTTGGGCAGAAGCTCAGAATGAGGCTTTATCCTTGTTGAAGACAGCATGTGGAAGACTTCCACTTCCTGCATCCTCCTAGTTAGCACTGTAGTTATTCAGAACAGTTTTTCATTATGACAGAGACAGAAAGCAGTTTGACTTTAAACCTTTACAGGGAGAATCTAACTGGAGATCAATAGCTGAAAGCCTTTTCACTGTGAAACAAACACAGACACACACCATTCCTTCCATTACTCTCTCTTCCTTTGTACCAGGCACTTACAAAACCCCAAATAAAACACTCAAAATTGCCTCTAAATTGTAAAGTTGCAATTTAATTCCTTTGTCCCTGTTTTGGCTGGAATAATGTTGATTTTATTCCTAGTAGCTAGTGCAGTGCTGTGCTTTGGATTTAGGATGAGAATAATAATTGTTGCTAGGCAGTGTCTGTACTCTCATGGACTTTTGAGCCTGTCACACAGCCCTGGCAGCCAGGAGGCTGGGAGTGCTCAAGAAGTTAGGAGGGGATACAGAATGAACAAGCTGACCCCAAATGACCAAAGGGGTATCCCCTACCATATGTTGTCATGCCCACTATATAAACTGGGGGGAGATGGCTGGATAGCACTGCAGTTTAGCAATTGGCTGGGCATCACTCAGCGCGTGGTGAGCAACTGTATGGTTCATCACTTGTTTTGTATGCTCTATCAATAGTAGTAGCACTAGTATTAGTGTTACTTCCCCTTCCTTTCTGTCCTATTAAACTAACACAACCCAGGAGTTCTACATTTTTCCTTTTCCCCACTCCCCCTCCACCACCCCCCCACTCCCCCCAGTTCTCTCCCCCATCCCACTGGGAGTGGGGAACGAGCAAGTAGCTGTGGGGTACTTAATTGCCAGCTGGGGTTAAGCCATGACACCCTACCACATCAAGATGACATGAGCATAAAAAGGGACACAATCAAAACATTTACAAGTTTTAAGACCCAGGGAAGTATCAACAAAATGCAGCATATCACACATCAGAAAAGTACACACATGCATCTGGTATTGCTTACAGGCAAAAATAAAATAAATGTATTTGGGAAAGTGTAAGCATTTCGGCAGATGAAAGTATAACAGAGAGGAAAAACTTACATGTTTTGATAAGTTAGGACTCTTAGAGTCAACATCATAGCTTAAAAAAAAAAAAAAAAGAAAAAAAAAGAAAAGAAAAAGAAACGTTATATCAGGATTTGCACAGATCTGAGGACAACATAGAGAAACAAAAACCAAACAATCCTTTTACTTACTCCAATGTGTGGAATTTATGTAAACAGATCCATTAATGGAAGTCTCATTGGTATAAAAAGCAAACTGAATCATCACAGACTATAGGATTATGGTTTACTAGGCATTGGAAAGTAAATAGTTTTCAACAAAATGCAAGCTACTAAGAAAAATTATTGTTATACTCTATTTGAGCAATAAAAGCTGCCAAATATACAACTATATGCATGTACATATATAATTAATTCATTAATCTTAGAAATCAAACTAACTTTTGAATTATTTTCTTAGCTAATATTTCAGTCGTTTGACCAAACAGAAATAACTGACAATAAAGTATACTACATTTAACAAGAGTCTGACTTGTTAGTTCCATTATATCATAATCTTCTTCTTCCTTCAGCTAGAAAATGCCACTGTTTCTCTCCCGCTATCAAGGCAAAGAAAACCAAACCAAAACTATTTTGAACTTGAGAGATCTTTTAAAAATTAATATAAGAAATTACTGAGGGATTACTAATGTCTAAATTTTCATAGTTTTCCATCTTTATCAGATAATCCACAATAGAGTTGTTATCAAATTCTGCATTCAGAAGTCAGGAAGATGGGAATACCATGACATAATTGGATGTGGTGCAGTGCAGTGAAAATTTTAGGAACATATTTGCAAACAAAGGAATTCCTATAAAAAACATTAACATGATTTTTCTAAAAAGGGGGGGTGGGGAGGAATGTAGTTGTATACTGTCTGGTGAAACTGAACAACAGATGATTTGAGCTGAGAACAAGCCACACAACTACAACAAAACACTACTTCACTTACAAAATCAGTAACAAATCATCAAATATGAAGGAAAACACTGAGACATTAGTGGCTGCATAGTTTAGGAGAAGGTTCATGCTTATTTATTAGAACACCCAAAATCAGACATTATGTGTCATTTGGCTGATTTTAAGTTGCCAGCAGAGTAACAAAATGTTCTTGAGTGGCAGAATTTCTTATTTTCTTCAGGTGTAAGTGTCCTTTTATAGCATGCCAGAATGCATCAAAAGTTAACGAAAAGCATTGGATGGATGAGTGAGAGAAAAAGTTCCATTGTGTTCAATACACAGCTAGCTCTTTCCATCTGGATTTGAACTATTTCAAGGGTTGAAAGGAAACAATAACATAGATCATGTGACGCTTCTTGATGGCTAGGTCTTCACCATGGAGGCCTGGAGCAGAGTTAGGTTTTTTTTTTATTACAGAAATTGAGTTTAATATAATTAAATCTGATTATGATAACTGTTGCCTGGTGTTTAAAATAAATTTTAGGAAGAGCTGGTCACTTTGTGAAATCAAAGATACTTCTCCAAGTGTAGGTAAGGCATTGTTGAAATAAAGACACAGATGGGGCAATGCGGGAATCCTGATTTGGTTGCCTTTTGCATCTCATGAGATGCATGTATGTCATGGGGAAGAGACTGCAATAGATGAGAATAGTGAAAGAAAGGAGCCAAGGAAGATAAAGCTAGGCCCAGTCTAAGCAAAGAAGAAAAGAAAAGTTTGTAAAGTATTCTGTGTAAGTGCTATCTGGAAAGGATTTGGACTGGGAAAGGAAAATGCAGTCTCCTGTTTGATTCTTCATGTACTCAGAGAAACAGACTCCTGTTTCTTTATGAAAACCTATAAATATCAAACCTACTCTACTCTTATCAAAAAGACTTGAAGACTTTCTGCTGCTGATCTGGATTACCTGGACAAAAGTCTAAGCTCAAAGCTGAATAACTGTGTTTGTCTGCAAGAGACCTATAGCCATAGTCTGTGAATTTACTTTAGAACCCTATATCGAGGATAGAACAAAATGAAATGTTGAAGGACTCGGACTTTGAAATGAAACACTGAGATAGCTACTTGTGGAATAAAACTCCAATTTAGATCAGAAAAGAACCATCTTTAGAAAGCTTTCTTTTAAATCCCTCAGAAAATTGTGTACTGCTGTTGGCCAAAGTGTCATTTTTCAAAGCAAGAAACTCCTCACGTGATTGCTATTTTCTGCAACAACAACAACAACCCAAAAAAAAAAAAGTCTGATTTTGGGTGTTCTAATAAATAAGCATGAACCTTCTCCTAAACTATGCAGCCACTAATGTCTCAGTGTTTTCCTTCATATTCGATGATTTGTTACTGATTTCGCAAGTGAAGTAGTGCTGAGACACGTATCTAAGGCATTTTGCTTTCTCTTCCACTGCTGTGGGAAAAATTATCACTAACGTGACCATCGTGCTATTTATTCTATGCCATGATTAATGTACACAGGATCACAGAAACACTGTGGTTGTAAAAGACCCTCCGAGTCACCAAGTCAAGCTGATGTGCCTACTCTACATGGATCAACCTATACCATATCCCTAAGCACCAAATCCAAACAACTTTTAAACACATCCAAGGTTGGTGACTCAACCACCTCCCTGGGCAGCTCATTACAATGCCTGAGCACTCTTTCTGTGAAAAAAAAATTTCCTAATGTTGAATCTAAACCTACACAGTCACATTTTGAGGCCATTCCTTCTTGTTCTATCACTATTTACCTGTAAGAACCAGCAGCTGCCTCTCCATGTCCTTTCAGGTAGTTGTAGACAGTATGAGGTCTCCCTTCAGCCTTCCCTTTTTCAAACTAAACAGCCTCAGCTCCCTCAGTCACTCCTCATAAGATTTATTCTCCAGGTGCTTCACCAGCTTTGTTGATGCCTTCTGCACTCGCTCCAGCATCTCCACATCACTCTTGTAATGAGGTGCCCAAAAGTGAACATGATACTGAGGTGTGGCCTCACCAGAGATGAGTACAAGGCAACAATCACCTCCCTACTATTGCTGGACACTATTTCTAATACAAGCGAGGATTCCACTGGCTTTCTTTGACACCTGGCCACACTGCTTGCTCATATTGAGTTATGTGTACAGATTGATTTGTAACCCAGAAACTTGGGGAAGGGGCAAAAAATAAAGACACTGTCAGAGTTGTTTCAAAGTAGCTACTTGGATAAGTAAATGGCACATTGACACTAAAGCCCAGAAGATTTTAAAATGGCTTTACTATGAACTTGCTAGGAGATTTTAGGCTGTCTACAAGACAGAAATGCAATAAATGCAGTTTCTGTATGAAAGAAGACTTGCAATGTGACCTTAAATTGGGAAGCTACACTACAACTTATCACTACTACAAACAACACCTGAGTGGGACTTGTTGCAATCCTGTAAAGTGTATCAGGAGGCCTCAATCTTCAGTGTAAGAAAGTACAGGAAGGTAGACAGTAAGCAACTTAGCAAATGTTCTCCTATACCTTTTTCAAGAACAAATAAAACAAATACACATGAAGGCAAAAATCCTAGGAACAAAAAGTAAGTATTGACAAAGCTCAAGCTCAAGTACACCATGTAAAGGAAATCAAAAGAAACAGGAAATGGGTTCCTCAACTAAAAGGGACATACAGAGATAAACAGGCCACTATGCACTATACTGCAAAACAGAGTGAATGGCTTTCCCTTAATTATTAACTGTAAGGGTTTTTTTGAGTGCTTTCTCACAGGATAAGGTAAGGATAATTACTAATAAAAAAGAAGAAATAAAAAAACAAGACAAACTTCATTATCACAAACACTGAAATTATAAATATGGGGTAAAATGTGATGGACAACATGCAAGATGATCTGGTAACTGGACTCTCAATTCTATTTTCCAAAGAATAAAGTGAAAAATCAAACTAATTCCACCAGTGGAATGAAATTCTTACTTCTAGAATAATGTCAAAAGCTATCTGCTTCTAGAACTGCTGCTTTCAGTGTAAAATCTTTAAATCTAGTATACTTAGATGGACACTGGCATATATTTTAGTAAAGAGACTTTTAGCTCTATACTACTTATAAAACTATTTTATCTCTGGACAGTATGGCTATGGTGCAGGAATATTTTAACATTTTGACATCCTTGGCTTTCTAACTGTTTTCTAAAAGCAATGATCCTCAGTATGACTGTACTTCAAATAGTTAACAACGGTGACTGCTTAAAACTTGTTCATTATTATATCCCACATTTATTTCTACAGAAGCAATGCCAGATCAGTTATGTTTATTAATCTACTCCATGTCAACACTATTGCTTTCCAAGTTAATCTTATGATTACAGAGGCTGCAATATTAGGGTGAAAGATGTTAACTTACAAATCAAACCGTAGATTCTCTCTTTCTTCAAAGAAGTAATCCATTATAAATTTCCTTACAAAATCTGGATTTAAAGTATTGTCAATTACTTCTGTTCTTCCAAACTGCAAAAGAGAAGTTTAAGATTAAGCCACATGCTATAATGTATATTTAAGTACACTGCCAATACCTGCAATATGCAACATGTAAGAGAGCCTGCAAAAAACTCCCTTAAACATATGCCATTAAAGAAAGAGACTACTTCACACAAATAGATCAGTTATCTGTCAATTAAAATAGACTGGAAGAAGACATATTTCAATCCAAAGTGGTGCATGCCCTGTATGAGTCTTCACCAACAAGATTTAACTAAATCAGTAAATATGGATAAAGAAAGAATCATAGAATGGTCTGGGTCAGAGGGGACCTCCAAAGGTCATCTAGTCTATTCCCCTGCAGTAAGCAGGGGCATCCTCAACTCGATCAGGTTGCCCAGAGTTCTGTACAGCCTCACTTTCAATATCTTCAGAGATGGGGCCCCAACCACCTCCCTAGGCAACCTGTTCCAGTGTTCCCTCACAGTAAAGAATTTGTTCCTAACATCCAGTCTAAATTTGCTCTTCTCCAGCTTGTAGCCACTGCACCTCATCCTATCACCACAGTCTTTCTCCAGACTTCTCACAGGCCCTCTTCAGGTACTGAAAGGTTGCTATTAGGGTTACCTGGAGCCTCCTCTTCTCCAGTCTGAACAACCCCAGCTCGCTCAGCCTGTCTTTGTAACAAAGGTGCTCCAGCCCACTGATTATTTTTGTGGCCCTCCTCTGGACCTGTTCCATCAGGTCCACATTCTCCCTATACTGAGGGCTCCAGACCTGGATGCAGTACTCCAAGTGAGATTTCAACAGAGCAAAGTGGCAGAGTCACTCCTGGCTCTGCTGGCAACAATTCTTTTGTTGCAGCCCAGGATGTGATTGGCCTTCTGGGCTGCAAGCTCACACTGTCTGCTCACGTCCAGCTTCTCGTTCATCAGCATCTCCAAGTCTTTTTCTGCAGGGCTGCTTTGATCACCTCACCCCACAGCCTGTACTGATAGTGAGGATTGTTCCAGCCCAGAACCCTGCACTTGCTCTTGTCGAGCCTCATGAGGTTCACCTGGGCCCACCTCTCCAGATTGCTCAGGTCCCTCTGGATGATATCCTGTCCCTCTGGCATATCAACACCACCAGTCAGGTTGCTGTCATTTGCAAACCTGCTGCTGGTGTACTCAACCCAACTGTCTGTATCACTGATAAAAATGTTAAACATCACAGGTTCCACTACAGACCCCTGAGGGGCACCACTTGTCACAGCTCTCTATCTGGACTTCAAGCCATTGAGCACTACCCTCTGAACGTGACCATCTAACCAACTGCTTGTCCCCTGAACAGATTTGATGGGTGGACTGTATCTCTCCAACTTGGCAATTAGTATGTTGTGGGGAACTGTTTCAAAGGCAGAAGTTCAGAGAGATCACATCCATAGGTCATCCTTTATCTACTGACATAATCACTTTATCACAGAAAGCTACTAGGTTAGTCAGGCAGAATAAGTCTTCTTTTGTTATGTACTTCCTAAATAGATTCACATCTGTGATGCGAAAATATAACAATTATAACTTGCACAGAGGCCCCCAGCCTCCAATAGGAGCCTCCCTATCCAGGCTCCTGCATACTTAATATACACATGGTATGAAAGGACAGAGCATACTCTGTCCACTGTTTCTTCCTCTCAAAACTGGACAATTTCCTCTCATTGTTTGATCCTTATTAAAATAAAACAGTAAAAAACTTCAGCCACATTCTTTGTGTGCTTTAAAGAAACTATCACTGTCAGCAACCCTCTTTTTTTTTTTTTTTTCCCACCTTTGAATGACTGTGCATATATGTACATAAACTGCAGAGGACTGCTCCAACCAGCATTCATTCATACAGGTTATCTGGAGATGTGAGCCTGTACGTGAGATGACATCTGCCTTGGAAAAAAAGCAACTGCCCATTCAAAGGTCTTAAGTACAATACAACGTTCAATAGAAGTTAACACATCCTCAAGACACAGCTCTATAAAGTCTTAGGGAAAGGAAAAGCTCTCAGAAGTGACAGTTGGTGATTTGAGTCTTTACAGAGTGTGTTTGAATCCTACTAGGTACCTTCACTTTTGTTATGCTGTGGCATGCTCAATTGAGACAGCCTTATTCTGAGATCTCCACACTCCAGTACTTCCTATAAAAGACAGAGAAGTGAAACTATCTTCCCAAAGAATGATACCATGTCCAAATTAAAAGGCAAAGAATGTTTAACATATAGTGGCAATTTGTATACTCCCTCGTGAAGGCTTTACCTCATTTCTTAATACCTAAGCAGAATGATTCCCTGGTCTCATTGGAACCTTGATATCCCCTGCAAGAAGGTTTCTGAATATTTTTAAGGTAAAAATTGTTTAGAAAGCAAGTTTATTTATTAACAGCCACTGTATTTTATTACTTTGGCTCTCCTAACCCCAAGTAATATCTATGAAGGGGATAAGCATGATACTGATATGGTGACAAGAAATTTCCAAAAGGTCTCCAGAGTAATGAAGATACTGGATACTCAAAATAAAATCCCCAAGTCTCTTAAGAGAGGACTGGCACAAGATGCACATGATTGTGGAAACAGATCAGAACGTGAACAAATAGTTTGATCCTTACTGTTTATTTTGGATGAAAACGCATCAGTCTCTAGAGAAATAATGCAAGGCAATTTTTTGAAACACTGGAATAAAGATGACAGGTAGAGTGCTATAAAAATCACTCTCTTGAACCAATACTGGTGACTACTATGGCCAGGTACTAATGAGAAGTTATAGCAATAGTAGAATGCTGACACTTCTTTGGGAGTAAGCATGGCAGGAGTACTTGCCTGGGCTAAAGAGCCTTTCTTTTCCATCTGAATAGCAGCATTCAAATTTTATACACTTCAATCAGTTTCCA
This sequence comes from Psilopogon haemacephalus, assembly GCA_013396835.1. Lineage (NCBI taxonomy): Eukaryota > Metazoa > Chordata > Aves > Piciformes > Megalaimidae > Psilopogon > Psilopogon haemacephalus. The sequence continues at coordinate 80,180 of VWZI01008715.1, read as the reverse complement.
GGTCAAACACATCTCAGTGTTCATAAATAAGTCTTCCCTTGTCAGCTGCATGCTTTACAACACTTAACAACATTGATGCCAAGAAAGCAGAAGGCTGCAATGGCTGATAAAATCAAATATGCAGCAATATCTAAGCATTTAGTACTGTTTAAAGGTATGCACTGAAAATGAGAGGCCACTCTCTGATACAAGCCAGTCAACGGCAAGTTATCAGATCAGGGATGAGATATTAAAACAATGGGCTCATAAGGACCATCCATTTTGCAGTTCTGAACAGGAATATATTTTATCTTCCTCAAGTCTTTTATTTCTTCCATTTGTGCTCTCACAACAAGCTGTTCAAATTTCCTCAAACACTAGGACCAGATGCATAGAGAGATTTACCCTTAGTACTGAAATGCCATAACCACTGACCTACTCCAGAACCAAAGAAACACAGACCTTCAAAAGGAAGAGTCATGGATGACTATACTGCAGCAGAACAAGACACACATGTATGCAAAGCTATCCATGAAAGTATCTCCCAGGCTGTGTAGATTCAGATGTAAATTGTTGCCAGAGACTTCTTCATCACCAGGCAGGAAAGGAAAGGTTAGTGAAGTTCTTTAAATCCTCAGATTAAGACACATTTGAAGGACAGTACAAGACTTTCCATCGTGTGTGTGTTGGTTTGAGCTAATTGGAGAATTTGAGTGAGAAATTAGACTATTGGCTGAGAGAGAGTTAAACACAGTGTGTCACTTCACCAAGTTTTACCGAGACAGAGAAAAAAAAAAATGTTTTAAGAAATGTTCTCAAAACATCCAGATAGCCAGTCTGCCTCTGTCTGAGCTGGCTCTGGCAGCTTTCTCTTTTGTCTCTCGGTCTTGGTGGCTGAATTCAGAGTAAAATCACTAAACCTACTAACCTTTTCTCCTACCATTAATCTCTCTGATCTTCAGCTTATCTGCAGCATCAAGAGGTGGTGAGATAAAGCTGGGAAAGGGGGGAAAGGTGGTAGGGGGGTTTGGTTACCCTCTCTTGGGGATTTTGGTCTCTGGGAGGGGTGTGGTGTGTGTATTCCCTTTTTTACTGTATATTTCTGTAAATATCTGTTATATCTTGTAAATATCTGCTTGTATATTTGCATTGCTGTAAATATAAAGCTTCATTTATTAACTTCCAGTGTTTTTTCTGAGTTTTAGCCGGGGCTTAAAAAGATGGGCGGGGGCAGGTAACTGCAAACCCACTACAGTGTGTGACCTACATTTCTATATACATGGAAGACACAGAGAAACAGAGAACACAGAGAGTTGTAGCCTAAGAACAAAATCAGTCAGGTAGTAATAGAATCAATGGAGTTGGAAGAGACCTTTAAGATCAAGTCCAAACATAAACCTAAACCTGCCAAGTCCACCACTAAGCTATCTATGTTCCTGAACACCACATCTAAGCATCTCAAATAACCCCAGGGCTGGTGACTTAATCACTTTCCTGTATAGCCTGTTCCAGTGCTTAACCACCCTTTTAATGATTTTTTTTTTCCCCTAATATCAAATCTAAACCAGTACTGGTACAACTTGAGATCATTCTCTCCTGTTCTACCACTTTTTACTAGAGAGACACCTCACAAACCAGAACCTCCTTTGAGGTAGTTATAGACAGCCTCCTTTTCTACACCACTTCCCTCAGCCACTTCTCATACAACTTGTTTTCTAGATCCTTCACCAACTTTGTTGCCCTTCTTTGGACATATGCCAGCATCTCAATGTATTTCCTGTAGTGAGGGCCCAAAACTGAACACAGTATTCCAGGATTTGGCCTCACCAGTGCCAAGTACTGAGGGACATACTGAGGGATCAGACAATAGAATGGCATGGATGAATGAGACATTATTTGCACATGAAGAAAAAATTAACATGTATCTTAACACAGAAATTAGGATAGCAATATAAGTACATAAAAGATGAAGTCTTTTTGTTGATAAACTATACAGCATAAAGACTAGGTACCATTTATGACAGTATTTTTAAAATTTCCTTACAAACTGGTCATCTTTGTTATTTTGAGATTTCACTAAAACCTTGGCTAACTGCCTCCTCTCTCAATTTGATGATTCAATCAAAAAGATTTTTTCTTGTCTTCAGCATATTTAGTCCAGATTAAAAACAAACAAAACAAAAAACAAGAACAAAGAACAGGAAGGCCTGAAGAATGGGATGGGAAGCCACAAACAATTTTAGAAGATGTGATAGAAATTTTCTGAGGATATAAAATACATTTGGCAGCATGTGAAGTTGGAAATCAGCATGATGATAACTAGAGAGAAAACAGATTTTCAGACAGGTGAATAACTTAATTTGCATCCAATGCATTCTTACAGTAGATGGGCCAGTGGCTCACAGACTCACTCCATAGGCAGTTCCTTAACACTTACAATTGGTAAAACTGTTGCCATTAAAACTGCAGTTGATTGTTTTACAATGTCTATTATTTATTTAACATCTACCTTTTGGGTGGACCCTCTTGTTTTCTGAAATAATGCCTTTTTCAAAATTAAGAAATTCATATTTTTTCAATATATTATTTAAGGTTTCTGCAGACAACTCTAAGTTATACTTAGCCATATTTCAAAAACATGTCCTCATAGATTAAGAGGATGTATTTTAAAACCAAAGCTCATACTCTGATGATGTATTTGTTGCCAATTATATTCATTGAAATAACTGATGATCATACTGTAAGTGAAAACAGGGAAACTGTTTTGAAAAACAACATTCTATTAAAATAAGAACAAAATACTTATTTTTTTTTATGAGGATCTGGAGTGCAAGAATAATGCTGGGCAAAACCAATGGAATCTGTACCACAGGCAAACAGGAGCTGGTGCCTAGAAAACTTTTACCTTTCATTAAATTAAGGGTCTGAATTAACTATTACATTGAATCCATCTGAATAGCTTACCTGAAGGAGAAAACACAGACTAGAGTGTTAGGCATATTATGGAGATTATTAAGTGATTTACTGTGATTATAATCCTGAAGCATTTTCTGCAGTGTTCAAGAGGCAAAAGATGGAAAAGAATTATGCATAAATGGTTATGTAACAGAAACAAGGCAAAGTATGTTGCCATGACTGAACATCATTCATGAATGCCTACACATATCATCAAGTGCTTATTATTTGTTTCAGTTTTGTCCTTTTCAAACAATTCCAGGTGACTTCTGTTTCTACCCTCTACAAGCTAATAAAATGTTAACTGTTTAAATGCAGCAAAATGGACACAGCCAAAATGTTATTGAGAAGCACAGTATTAGTGCATTCACCACTGCAGGTAGAAAAAAAGCACAAAAATAAAGATATATAGATGAGATGGGTAATATATTGTAACTAATGTTCTACCTACTATCTTATTTTTTTCTACAAGTATAAATATAATGCATCACAATACATAAAGTGCAGTCCTGATTCAGCCCCCCTATCATGCTAGTCTCTGAATTTTTAATCTCTTAACAGCTAGTGGAAATGTGATTCTGCTTACCAAACTTTACATCTGATATAGTCAAAAGCATAGGCTTTTGATGATGACTTGGAGGCATTTTTAAAGAATGATTCATTTCATCTAATGCAGACATCTAAATTAGCTCTCATGAACAGCCCTCAGGATGCTATCTTTTCCCATTAACTACAAACACTGTAAACAGTCATCTGAGTTGTAAATACCTAGACCTTCCCCTGATAGATAAGATAGAGATAATTATGTCTTAAAAGAACCTAAGTCGTAAGATGTTTTAGCAACTGTCATGTAAAAGTGTGTGTTTAACTCCTGTATTTCCTAAACTGGCTTATGATAGCATAAGCGCACACCAAAGCGCATCACCTAGCCGAGAGACTCTCAAACCAGTGCAAAGGCACAATACAAGCAGTAACACTGCACATTGCCTTGGTCAAGGAATAACATCAGGCACCAGCACAGATCTGGGGCTGACCAGCTCCATGGAGGACCCTGAGGTCCTGATAGACAACAAGTTATTGATGGAATAGCAATGTGTCCTTGTGGTCAAGATGGCCAATTGTACACTGGGGTGCATTAAAATGACTGTGTCCAGAAGGTCAAAGGCAGCTCTGCTCCCTCTCTACTCTGCCTCATCTGGAGGACTGTGTCCAGTTCTGGGCTCCCCAGTTCAGGAGAGACAGAGAAGGACTAAAGAGAGTCCAACAAAGGGCTACGAAGATGATTAAGGGACTGGAACATCTGTCTTATGAGTGAAGGCCATAAGACCTGGGGCTATTTACTCCAGAGAAGAGAAGACGGAGAGGTGATCTTATCAACGTTTACAAACATCTGAAGGGGGAGTGGCAAGAAGAAGGGGATGGTCTTTCTTCAGTGGTGCCATGTGACAGGACAAGGAGCAATGGACACAAACCACAGCAAGTTCCATCTCAACATGAGGAAAAACACCTTTACCACACAAGTGACAAGACTGCTGGAAGAGGCTGTCCAGATTGGTTGTGGAGTCTCCTTCTCTAAAAACTTTCCAAAACTGCCTGGACATGTTCCTTGTCTGGTCCACCCTAGGTGATCCTGCTTTGACAGGGAGGTTGGACTCAAGCTCCAGAAGTCCCTTCCAACCCTTACCATTCTATGATTCTAAGGAGAAAAAAATGCAGAAGCTACAAGGTGGTGACACACTTCAACCACTGTGAATGTGAGAGCAGATATAATCTTCCTATCAAGAGCTTCCTAAATCACCTCAAGACAAGCATATGGAAACATTCTGTAAGTAAGTTGATAATGTTGTAATTTTACCATCAGAACAGTTACAATATTAAAAATGGTTACTATTTAACAGTTATGCCACAGAAGTATGAAAATGTCACAAAATTACATATAAGCTTTGAACAACAATGAAAGGCAGAATTTCTCACAAAATCCTCCTAACTCTATACTAGAAAAAGATATGAATGCTTCACTGATGATCTAGGCTTGACTATAAGCAGCACCAATCCACCAAGTCACCTGTGTCTCTGAAGACCCTTCTGTTTTCAGAGTTAGCTACCCAGACATTCAGAACTCTCTGCTTTTGCCAATTTAAATAAGATAGTGAAATCACATTTAGGGTTCTCAAACTAACATTTCTTCACACAAACCAGAGGACTGTGATCCAGTAGATATATTGAGAGGTTGCCTAGTACATAGAAAAGCAGAGCAGCAATTTCACTAAACACTACAAATAAAACAGGCATGATGTTTCACATATTACCTAGTTACATGAGCTTTTCTCTCATCTCAGCAAGACTGAAACCAGCACTCACCACATTACATCAAAGCAGTAAATATGTTTCTCCAGCCAATCAGCAAGAACACCAAATGTAAAGGAAGAGGTCTGTTTTCTGTGCCTCTGGCCTCTCCACTGGATTTTTTTTTAACACAGTAATAATCACATAAGATATCAGTTCGGAAAACAAGCATATGAAACCTGCTCCCTTTTACTGGGAAAACTGGCAAGACAGTTCTTTCCTCTCATGGCTCTGTTCTTAGAATGCATGGACACAAAGTGGACCAGCTACAGTGAAGAACAGTTCCATCAATCCTTTCTGTAAGGCAGCTAAATAGTGCATTTTAGTAGAAAAAGGGCCACCCTTCCCTTAACACTGTCAACTCTTTTGAAGAATAACATAAACGAGACAGTTCCAGGCTATAAATGTTGATCTGCTGCAGATATCCAATTTAGAGGTACTTGATTCAGTTTAAGAGATGTCCCCAGTGTTTACTATGAGAGGTTAAGAAGACCTAGTTCAGCCTATGTACACAATACCCTCCCTTCCCTGCTGCCTGGTCTATACATTATTCAGCAGCATCTAACTTCTCTCAAACACAACTCAGGAAAAGCAGATCTCTGCCACAACTACAGACCAGTTTTGTTGATGCTGACTATCAGCTCAGTTGTGTCTTTCCATAGAGCTTGTATTGTTTGAGTGTCTCGCACTCTTGGCATCCACAAACCATGTATGCATTGATAGCTAGGTTTGATTTCTCTTATGTCAGGGAGACTTTAAAACAGGAAAATTACGTACTTTCTCTGATCTTTTCCCTTCTGATGGAAATATGTGATAGAAGTATGGAACCTGAGTTTAATGTGACTAGGTTTTAAGTGCATACTACTAGATAGGACTCCCATTGTTTAGCATGACGTTCAAGAGGCTATGCCAACCCCTCCTCTGTTAGGGCAAACGACAAGCCTTAAGTATCATCAAAAAGTTTACACATCTACGAACATGCATCTTACCTCCCTCCATTCTTTGTTTCCAATGGCTTGTGTGTACAAAACACAAACTGTGAAAAGAAGAAAAAAAAAAGGGTCATTTTTAGAATTTAACTTATTCTTAAGCAAACCAATTTTGTAGTATGTTGTCCTGTTGAAATTAGTAACTAGGACAATAAAATCATTACATGTCTTTCCTCAGTTTTCAGCATGCCTAACTAGATTAGCAACAACATGGTCTAGTTATTGCAGCAACAAGCTAATAAACAGGGAGACAACACTTACACTCAACCTCCAGCATATCACTTGATAATACTTAGCAGTAAAGACCTTATTGGAAAAAGAGAAAATTATGTGTATATATTGATCTTACATATCCATATGTACCCTTTAAAAAAAAAAAAAATACACCCTAGAACCTAATAAAAAATCAAATCAATTAAGTTTGTTGACCTAAGTTCTTTCTGAAAGACCAAGCAGCATAATCCCACAAGCACCACTCTCTTCACAGGTCTGTTCTTCAAGTACAAAATTCAATGAAGTTTCCATCACAGAGACTGATTATAAAGGTGCAACGATTATAATCAGGTCTTCTAAACACTATTATAAGTATGAATCATTTGCACTGAGGGACTACTATAAATTTATCTTCTATGGTCATGAACTACTTGCAGCTAATAACCATAAAGCAATTTTTACCTGAAATTCCACTGTGCATCTTTTCTAAACAATGGAAATACAGATAATGGAACCCCTTTTCCCTGACAAATCATTTTCCTGTGCCAATCATTTTTCAGGAGAAGGTTAAAAATAATGCAGTCTTGAAAAATAAAAGTAGAAGCCTGTTTGTTCTCAATGGAATTGGAATCATCAACAGACCAATGCAAAAATGAAGTCAGGCTTCAAATTGTATTTTCTTCTTACTTGAAAGGTATGTTCCACAGACACACAAAAAGTCTCATTAGGCTGTAGCAAATAGGAGGAAGAACAGAAAAAAGCAAGTCCCATACCACAGCTCACATAGGAGTTAAAAGTTAACACAATTCAACTCATTCTTTCTCATAAGATGCCCTGTAGAAGGAAAAAGCTTTTACAGAACCTTTCAAAATAATTCTCAGAAATCTACCCTCCTCCATTTACTCTAAATGAAACCACAGCTATTCATGCTCCTAGCTTTAGTTCCTGCTTATAGTATGATGAATCCAAACCAATAAGCCTAGCTTTACAACATACTCTGGAGCACATTGCTGAACTATATTACAGTAAGAACAAAGTGAAATGGACAGAGCAAAATGGAAGCTACGAAATTAGCTACAAAAGTGTCTGAAGGTTACGGAACTTTTAACTTCTGTACCTACAAAGATTTGTGTCAGCGTAAATTAGGGAATTAAATGTGCTCAGTTTCCATAGATAAAAACAAGCACACACACATATCTCTGGAAACACCACTAACTAATATTGCTAACACAGAATGAGGTAGGCTCTCACACGTATTCCTTTTACATTCCTTACCACAAACTATTTTTTAACAATACTGCTTCTGCAACAACAAGTATTGTCCAGTGTTCAGTAGTGCTTTCCAAGAATGCAAATTACTAATTTCAGACGCAGATACAATTGTGGATTTAGTCCACTTTGCCAAGAGATAACATCTATGTTTTCAACTAGAAATTCATCATACCTACAGCCCCAGCTGAGAACAGAACTGAAATACATTTAGAGGGAAAGGGCCTCGTTACAAATAATGTGTACTTCTACTATTCAGATATTTGTATTGTCCAGATTTTTCTTAAATACAATCATTTTTCACTATCAACTTGCTGCTTAATTTTTTGTACTACATCTTGCCCTGTATATTAGTGTTAATACAGTTGTGCTGGTTTGAACTAATCGGAGAATTTGAGTGAGAAATTAGTCCATTGGCTGAGAAATGAAAATACATTGTGTCACTTCACTCACAGCTTTACTGAGAAAGAAAAAAAATTGTTTTAAGAATTGAAACCCAAATATAGATAAGTCAGACAGTTTCAGGCCTCTCTGGTTGTAGCTGCTTCTCTTGCATGGTTCCTTTGTCTCTGCCTTTGTATCTGATTTTTCATAATTCCACTAACCTCTTTCCTACTGCTAACCCCCCTGGACGATCTNCAGGTAACTGCTAAACCACCACAACAGTAAATCAAGTAATAACTGTGTATTGCAGATGTGGAACAAACTTATATTATAAAATTAAAAAAAAAAAAAAAACATTGAGGGGAAGTAGCAGTACAACTGTAAAATATCCACTACCATGAAGTTTTCAGAAAAGAAACATTCTGGCACTACTTTAACTCCCTGGCTTCCGAAACCAAATAAAACAAAAGTTATTAAGAACAAAAAAAAAGTATTAGAAAGTATTACTATAGAGCAAATTTAGTCTCTTACTATGGCTGATGAGACTCACACAATATAAAAGGGTTTAAAAAAAAAAAAAAAAGTCGTGTGAAGCTCCACTTCAAAACCAGCTCAGTCTCTTACTCTGTTCCTGCATTTTGGAAGGCTGTCAGAAAATTTTATTTCCAAATCCAGTTTCTTCATAGTCAGTTTACTGTAACTTGGCTTTTGTATCTTTGGAGGGCTTCTAGTAACCAATGTTATAATTTACATATTTTCATTGCTGAGGCAATAATAGACTTCTGTTCCCTTCCACCATCACTGGCTATTTAGTGCTGAAAGTATATCCCAAGAATGAAGCCACCCCTCTAGTTTAAGAATCATTTACATAAAACCTTAAATGAGGAGAAAAGAGGTAAGAATTTGCAGTACAGGTAGATATTTCTGATATTAATCTAAGATACAGTTGTGGCAGGTACTTTAAATATAATGAAGATCACTTAATATTTCTTACCATAGAATAGTTTGGATTGAAAGAGACCGTTAAAGGCAATCTAGCTCAATCCCTCTGCAGTGACCAGAGACATCTTTAACAAGATCAGGTTGCTCAGAGCCCTGTGCAACTTGACCTTGAATGTTTCCAGGGATGGGGCTTCTACCACTGTCTGGGCACCTGTTCCTGTGTTTCACCACCCTCACTGCAAAAAGGTTTTCCTTTTATGTAAGCAGAATCTACACTCTTTCAGTTTAAAACCATTACTCCTTGTCTTGTTGCAACAGGCCTTGCTAACAGGATTGCCCTCTTTAAGATGCAAATTTGACAGTGATACATACATGTGCATCTCAAACCAATATTAAAAAAAATCCACAAAAAACAACCAAACCCAAATCAGTTCTAATAAGACTTATAGAAAACATAAACATTCCAGACTTTCTGATAAATACTTTGTAAATTTCAAATAATTTATTAACTTCTTTCATCTCTCCTCTAAAACTCATCCCAGAAACTTTCAGGACACTGTCCACGATACTGATCAGTGGTAACATTTACTGTCCTTAAAGACTCTCAGAGACAGAGTTTTATAAAGACTCTGATGTCATACTAATTACAGTAATCCCTCAAAAACCTTTTCAAAGTTCTATCCAAATGCAGAAATTCAGATAAATAAGTTGAAGTTGATCTAAAATACGCGAACTGCTCAAATGAGAGATCTAAGATTTCACAAAGGAATCTTTTTTTTTTTTTTTTCTTTAGCATAAAACCCAATTAATAGCATTATCATGTGGGCAAGGAGAGAATAAAGGGGATAAAGAGAAAAGTCATAAGTTCTGAAAGCCAAGGGGGAAAGCAGGTGTCACCATCTTACATCTCTGAGACCACTAACTAGTAAACCATATTACTTTTGATCATAAAAGTTTGTGCTTCGCAGAGACAATTTAGCTTAGTGTTATTTTTCAGAGTTTGACTCTAAGATTAGTGGGTGCTACGTAGTAGCAGCAACAAGTGCTTCTAATGTATTTATAAGTTTCTGACTAGCTTTGAAAAAAAGATCTAGAACAACAGATACTTTAAAAAACCAAGCCAACAAATTTTCTGCATCTATTAATTCTAGGAAAACTAAGTTGACTGCTAAATAAGGGACCATGTAGCTCAGAAAAACAATACTGAGTACAGTCTTTAAAATTCTAGTTTGTGTAACAAAATATGCAAGTGTAACTTATTTAGGTGTAAAGACTTAATCACTTTAAATGTTACAAAAGCAGTATAAACTTAACTGAGACCAAAGAAAAATCATTCACCTAGTTTTTAAGCCAGTCTTTACACATTTGGAATACATGATAAGAAGAAACTCAATACTTACTTGGATCAGATTTAGAAAACGTATCTCTGTCCAAAAGATTTCTGTTAATAGAAAAAGGGATTAAAATAAAGTTATTTCCAAAATATGATGAAATATATAAATCAGATACTAATGCATATAAGTTATTAATAATTTTGATCGAGAGTCAGCTTAGTGTTATGTCCTCAGAATATGTAAAATTTACTCAAGCTCAGTCACACGAACATTTGAGTTGTCTTACATTTAATCCTACTATACAGTTTGGATTTTACAAAGTCTGGTTCATATGCTCCACTCTACCACAAAATTAAAAGTAACACACAAGAAGCAGATTAAATTTAGACATCAAGATCAGAAATACCTCTAAATCACAATATTTGCCAGAGGTTAACTTGCTAGTTGAACAGAAAATCCTAGACTTTGCTTAAAAGAATGGCTAAGAGATCTCAGTCATCATGACAAATCTGTAACGGGTGAATTATGTAAAGAAAACTAAAGCATATACAGAACATACACCAAAGTCTACAAAATATCTAGGAATAAATATTAAAAGCTTATTTCTTTGTTATGCAATGCAGTCCCAGTTTCATGGCCACACTTGAGCCAACTGAGAACCATACACAGATGAGAAGACTCAAATTAGTAGGAATGAGGAAAACACTGCCACAAATTGAAGTTGGTCTCCACAGAGCAAGTAGGACCAACCAGGTTTTACCCTAAATTGAATCTTCTGCACTGTACGTGCAGAAATTGAACTTTCTTCCATTGTTTTACAATCCTTCATTGTTAAAGGTGGCCAGACATGATGTGTTTTAAAAACAACTAAAGGTTTTTAAAAACATATTAGGACTTGTAGCTACTTAACAAATTATTCAATCCTACCCTGGAGCAAGAGGAAGGATTACATAACCAGTTTATATCCCTTTACAGCTTATTACTTTTAGTAATTAGTACAGTTTCTTCAAAGGTCACCACTTATTACTCTCCTTCAGATCTAAATCACATTATTTTCGTGCTACTGAACAGTGCTTAAAGTGTATTAATAAGTTGTCTAATACAGTTGTTCTAAGCAGTCTACTCATGCTTCACTGAAAAAGATGCTGATTTCCCAATTTAGGTACTGCCAAGTCCACATTTCAGAACAAGCAATATGAACAAAAGATGGCTTTAAAAGAATGCTGGATACATCTGCCTTATTTACTTTAGCCAAAACAGGCACTGGGATTAAAATTACTATTTGTAAACTAACCTTAAACCTGCACATGCTACACCTTAAAAACTTCTCTAATCCATTCAGAAGTGGGATTTTTATATGTGCATTTAGTAACACCCAGAGAAACTGTATTTCATCTTAGCTGAAAATGTGCAAATTGAATTTAAGTATTAACAAACCCAGGATAACGATCAATTCCAATCTGTATTTGACAGCGACCACAATTAACTGCTTTAAAAGGCAGCACAGTAAGTTCTGCAATAACAGAATTGCCAATCCAAAATTAAAATTGTCTCCTACTCCTCTTTAATTATAAAAACCTAGATACACCATTAATTCACAATAACGAGAATTGGTTTTAACATTCCAAAATTAATTGCTATAAAAATGTAAATTATAATTATATGAAAAAAACAGCACAATAGGTTTCCAGTTATGTCTCACATGCACACCATTAGGACTCTCAGCAATTTCAATTCCTCTAATGATGACCTGATTAATTGGCATCTAGTGTTTGTGAATGCAAATTAAGAGTAAACCATTTTAATAACTCTTACATTGAGCTAAGGTGTATTGAGTTTTAAAAATGTTTCCTACCAATAGAGTTTTCTTCCTCTGCTTTCTCATATACATAAGAACATGACGACTGGCCATACCTTAGTCTAGCCCAGTACTCTTATATTCCATCAACTGCAAAAAAACAGTGTCATTGTTTAGACCCAGCTGGAAGCTCCACACATGCTCACACAACTGTCCCCAACCACCAACACCTGGTGAAATGGGAAGGTGGACCGGGAGAAAAAAAAACCAAAGCCCCATTGGCTGAGAAAAAGAAGGTTTAATGGAATACAGAGATAGTGCAGCTTGCCTGTCCCTCCTTGCATCAGAAAAAGAGAGGAAAAAAATAAAATAGGAATTAAAAATAATCTCCATGTCAAAGGGACAAGCTCAAAGTCTCCCCACTTCACCCTGGCCAGCCCATTGCTTATGTAGCAGGCATGGCATCAGCATAGTATCGAATACCAACTGGCCTCTTCAGCTAGCTGTCTTGGTTATGTCCCATCCCTGCTTCTTGGCAAGGAACTCAAAACCTTAACTCTACCCTAGCTGAACCCAGGACAAGCAGCCACTATGGGAACTATGTAAGAAAAAGATACAAATCTCTAATACTTCCTGACAATGTCTCTGGTCATTGACATTATTTGCTCAAAGACTTCTTGAATTAAGAACATTTCTACATAAATAGTATCCCTGATGGGATTGTAAGAGTTGAGACAACAAAGTTTAACATTGTAATTTAGGTCAGTAAGTGTTCTTAATTCACTACTTTGAACTAATACAGCTTGTAATACCCTCAAGTTTGCCCCTTCACACATTTTACCACAAATAAGCAACCTCTTCAGCAAAATTTGCAGACATGCCTAATCTTCCAAATCATTAATAGCCAACTAAAATAGTACCTAAGAACTTAACATGCTGTTCAAGTAATCCAGACAATTTTGGAAGCAACCTAGTGCCAAGACTAAATGCCGGGGGAGGAGTGGGGAGAGAACAAGTATGATTTGTCCACCAGCCCCCTAACAGGTCAAGAGGCTGCTCAATTTGACTTGTGCATATTCATCTTAGAGGGAAAGTAACTGAAATACGCCTCTAAACATACAAAAACTTCATGGCACATAAGCATAAGACAAGTTACTATTAAAAGAAAAAAGAGAAAGAAGACTGTATGTATTCCAGGAACTTTACTTAGCCACTATCCCCTTTAATAGTCAATGGTACTTTTGGCAGAGACTGAGGAATACGGGATGCAATTTCTTCCTCTTTTCCTGAGAAAAGCTCTCTCTTTGTTACTACACTATTTAGTCTCAGTAAACAGTCCTAGAAAAGATCACAAACTCAGAAACCAGAAACATCTGAAAATTCTGGGTTTTCTTCCTAATCTGTGTAACAAGAGAAACACACTTCTACTTTAACTGAACACAGCAAGTGTGTGTTCTGTGCCTGTTAAGCCTTTCAGATAAAAAAATTCATTTCCTGGAGGCACATATACATCAAATACCTACAGCAAAAAAAACCTCTATAGTAGTGTCTGTGTAGAAGCATTATTCTACCATCACAGATCCTGAAGGAGTTCATTCTGCACCTGCCCATTCTGCCAGGGATCTTCCAAAATGGTTGTAATAGTATAGATGACAAAGGGAAACTACAAATAGAAGCTGTGGCAATAACACCTGTTTAATCTAAACTGGAAAATGCACAACAGATCTGAAATGGTAGGATAAGGTTTTATTCTTCTGTATAATGACAGAAATTCCTATGGGAAGAAAACAAAGAGTAATCAGTAAATAACAAAAGTTAAAACTTGCAGATTCACTCTGTTCATAGTTCCATGAACTCAAAGATTTGTTAAAGTAACTGCGTCTGCCCAGTGCTTTGCTAAAAAAAATGCTTTAGAAAAGAAGTTTCAAAGGGCCTACAGTGATCATCTAGTCCAACTGCCTGACCAATTCAGGGCTGATCAAAAGTTAAATTACGTTATTTAAGGGCATTGTCAAAAACACCTCTGAAGAACTGACAGGTGAGGACCACTGAGCACCTCTCCAGAAAGCCTGTTCTGGTGTTTGAATACCGTCTCAGTAGAGAAACACTTCCTGATGTCAAGGCTTTTGTAGTATGTTCAATGTAAAAACATCTCATATGTATAAATCAGGCACTTCAAGATGCAATGCCTAGTTGCTGTGGTAGCTGAACAGAAATCATGACAGTCTGTGTTCCCTAGTATGATCTCACATACACTGCATTATATCAATGTTGATAAAGACTGACCTATATTTAAAAGTAACACCCACATTGCTGACATATACTTTTCTTCATATCTGACTTGATTTTAATGATATTTGAGCTTCCTGCTTTATAATTTTTTTTTTGTTGTTTTATATTTAGCTCTTTGTCAAACCCAAATTCTAAGCAGGAGTAAATCCAATTCTCCCTTCAGAAATGGCAGAAATTTTGGCGCTGAAGAACAAACTAGAGTAACTATGAAGTAAACAGTTTTAGATCTATTTTTCTAGTTTAAAACAACAACAAAAAAAAAAATACCCAAAGCATCCAACTGTATTCATATGACTGGAAAAAATATTATTTATCCATTGCTTTCAATGGCTCTGAAAACCTTAATGATAAAAATGTGGTCTACGTCAGGTTAATTTGTCAGAGTCTCTCCAGGTGTTAAGGCTTTATGTTTCTGTTCAGCTTTAGATTATATTTAAGTGCACGCAAAAATTCCTTGATGGTGAAATCAAGCACTCAGCAGTTTGTAAACATAAAATTATCCACACAATAGAAAATAGACATTTTTAATATATTGCATCGTCATATAAGCATACACTACTTTTCTGCCTGTATACATATATCACTGCATGGCAATAGGAACTGTCTCTAGTTCATGAAACAGTTCATTAACCAAACACATTTCCATCTCTCTCACTTAACGCTGGCCACACGTGCCTTTTTCAGGAAATATTAGAATCAGAATCATAGAATGGTTTAGGTTGGAAGAGAGCTCAAAGATCATCCAGTTCCAACATCCCACCATAGGCAGGGACACCTCCCACTAGATCAGGTCACTCAAGACCTCATCCAGCCTGCCCTTGAACACATCCAGGGAGGGAGCAGACACAACCTCCCTGGGCAACCTGTTCCACTGCCTCACCACCCTCACTGTGAAGAACTTCCTCCTAACATCCCGTTCAAATCTCCCCTCCGCCAGTTTGAACCCATTCCCCCTCGTCCTGTCATTACAAGACCTTTTGAATAGTGCCCCCCCCAGCCTTCCTGTAGGCCCCCCTCAGATACTGTAAAGTTGCTATAAGGTCTCCTCAATACCTTCTCTTCTCCAGGCTGAAAAGCCCCAACTCTCTCAGCCTGTCCTCATAGCAGAGGTGCTCCAGCCCTCTGATCATCTTCGTGGCCCTCCTCTGGACTCTCTCCA
>VWZI01008715.1:0-64172 GCA_013396835.1 Psilopogon haemacephalus | reverse complement strand
CTGACAAAGATGTTAAACAGCACTGGTCCCAGCACTGACCCCTGAGGGACGCCACTTGTCACTGGTCTCCAGGTGGACATTGTGCCCTTGGTCACCACTCTCTGCATGCAACCATCCAGCCAATTCCTTATCCAGCGAGTTGTCCACCCATCAAGTCTGTGTTTTTCCAGCTTGGTGACCAGGATGTCATGTGGGACAGAGTCAAAGGCCTTACTCAGGTCTAGGTAGATGACATCAGTTGCCCTTCCCTTGTCCACTGCTGCTGTGATTCTACCATAGAAAGCCACCCAATTAGTCAGGCATGATTTGCCCTTGGTGAAGCCATGCTGGTTATCATCAGGCACCTCTGCTTTGTTCTCCATCTGCATTAGCAGAGCCTTGAGGAGGATCTGCTCCTCAAGATTCTGAAGAGAGGAAAAAAAAAAGGCAACTCCTCACTTTTTACTGTGCAGAGTAGTATCTTATTCTACTATTAATTGTAACATAACTATTACACCCTGGCAGCCATTGTTCCTCACCCTTAACTGATATTACTGGACTAGCAAGGGTCAGTCCTAGGCAAGACAATGTACAATCCAAAGAGCCCACTTGAGTGTAGTGTCCACTTGACTTCCTGCAGAGTAATTTCACTAACAACTTTTCAGTTACAGTGCTAGCTTAAGTAGTCACCCTTCCCTAGCTATTTACTCTCTCCTCCTGTATTCTGTAAGAATACAATAAAAGCAAGCTTATTAGATTCCAGATCTCTAGGCTCGAAATGCCCTGGACCTAAAAGCAGATTAGACAATTTCTCAGAATTTTATCTTCTTGTCAAAGTAACTAAGAATATGGTGAGTCTCCTGACTAAGAGGCAATTAGGATGACCTCTCACTTTCTGTTTAGATTCTCTGCACTCTTTGGAGCACTAGAAGAACCAGGAAGAAAGAAATCATATCTCTGATATGCTAGCTTAAGAAAATATCCACAATAGCTCTTCATAACCTTTGAAGAATTGGCTCTTGTTCACAAGAAGATGAAGAAATAATTCTCAGCCTCCCAGTAACTTTCATTGTCAATTTAAACATATATTGGTTCAGAAGACACTCTCTTAAGGGAAGAAAAACCGAAGAAGTAATAAGAAAGGGTAGACCACCTTTCATGAGTCTTATGATGACCTACAGAACGTCTTCTCTGGATAGATGCACATAAACACTTTTGGGATGAAACTTCTACTCCTGAGGTTTAAAAAAAAATGAAAACATATTAGTTGTCAGGTTTATTTACTTAAACATACTAAATTTGTGGAAACAGAAAGGAAGTACTGGATTACAAAAAAAATACTCTTGTAGATGAAGCAGACCTGAAGGCAATCTTGAACTGTGTTTTTAAATTATTTTTCAAAAATCAAAAAGTCCATTTAGGATTATCACAAAGCGGTTGAAATCTGCTTCAGTAACAACCTCATTAGTATTTGAAACCAACAGAATGAACTGTTTATATTTAGGTTTCTAAGAACTGGGCTCTTGAGCTGCTAGTGATGGTGCATCCTGGAGGATGGCACTAAGGATTTATAGTGGTCAAAAAATCTATTCAACCTAGTCAACCTAGTTTCAACTAACCAGTCCTACCCAGGTACTTTCACCCAGCCCAAATCCATGGTTATGTTGTCCTATTTTACATCCTATTTCTTTAGAAATATACATTAAAAAAAAAAAAAAAAGTTTCATTAATGTATAAGAATCATATCAGATTGGTTTTGCAGAGTTTGAAACAACTCTTTAAAAGAAATAATTTAGAAAGCAAAGTTACACTATCAGTGTAATACCCCTCATTCTTTCTCAACCATTGCAGAGGTGGTGGTGGGTGAGGCACTGCTTAGATGGGCAAAGAAAGGTATTGAAAATAGTATTACTGCAGAAAGTCTACATAAGTGATACATTTAAAGTTGTTACACAGTTCCTAGTACCTAGCCCTTCCCCTGTTGTCAGGCTTTCCTTTTTATTACCTCTCTGAGACCTAACATCTTAAGTTCAGGTGTGGGAGGGTGTTAGAGTGAGTTATCTGTCAGTCTCACATTCTGCAGGAAGTTCATAAGGGTGGAGCAAGTGGTCTCAGATGCTCTTACATCTTGCTCTCAGTTCATAGCATTATCATAGGATCGCAGAATGGTTTGTGCTCTTGTGATCTTAACCTACTTCTAAAGCCTCTGACATGGGCAGTGACTCCTTCTACCAGACCAGGTTGCTCCAGGACCTGTCCAACCTGGCCTTGAACAAGCATATCCACAACTCCCCTGGGCAACCCACTTAAGAATCTCAGTGACCTTACTGTATAGAATATCTTCCTAATAATATCCAGACTAAATCTAGTGTCCTGCAGGTTAAAACCACTCTCCCCCCACCACACACCCACTCTTTATCCTACCACTAAATGCCCTTGCAAAAGGTCCCTCCCCAGCTTTCTTGTAGGCCCCCTTCAGGTGCTGGAAGGCCAGTATAAGGTCTCCCCAGAGTCTTCTCTTGTGCACACAGAACAGCCCCAACTCTCACAGCCTGTCCATATAGGCTTCTGTACGATCCAGCTTCTGATCATCTTCGTGGCCCTCCTCTTGACCTGCTTCAACAGTTCAATGTCTTTGTACCAAAGTCCTTCTTGTGGTGAAGGGACCAGAACTGGATGCAGTACTCCAGGTGGGATCTCACAAGACTACAGAATAGAGTAAGCATCACCTCTCTTGTCCTGCTGGTCACACTTGTTTTGATGCAGCCCAGGATACAGTCAGCCTTCTGGGCTGCAAGCACACATTGACAGCTCACGTTGAGTTTTTCATCAACAACTACAACTCCACTGTACATCCAAATTTACTGTATGTAGTGTGATTTACATCTGTTTGAGACATGCTCTTTCTACTCTTTGTTTCACTTAGCTCCCAGCCTCTACTTCTTTACTAGTGACCTCTTCACAGTGGCACCTTGAGCCCACTCTTTTTAGCCTCCACTCCTGCTGCTCCACTCTGCACCTTGTGTACCCACTAGCAAGACTTCATCTTCCACACCACACTGGTGCTCCGTGTTACAGTTGTTTTAAGATCACAAACATCATTATATGCAGAATAAACACTTATTAATACTAATTGTAAAAAGAAATGCAATTATACCACACAATTACACCAAGGCAAGAGACAAAGTGAACCTGGCAGTAGCCACCTGCTCATTAGAAAAAAAAAATAACCACTGAATCTGGGTTTGCAGCTAAGGCAAAGACAAATTCAAACAAATCGGACAAGTCCTGAGACTTGCCCAATTAATGTGAAACCTGAGGCCTACCCCTAGCAATCTCAGTATGAATTTACAGAAGAAGAGATCTGCCTTAAATTCTGAAGTCACAGAACTGCATGCTTAAAGTCCAAACAATACAAACGAAAGGAAAAGAAACCATATGATCTATCTGGAATGCATATCCATGGCTATTTCGATGGACAGTGTCACTCATACAGATATGTTCTCCCAATACACTAATTTTCCTCAGCAGAAGCCAGCTGGTTGTCTAGGCAGCTTCATGACAAAGAAAAAACAACAAAAAAACAACTTTGAGTTGTTGGTCATACAGAACCATTCCACAGAATTTTAATCTAATCTGGACATACATAAAAAATAGGAAAACAAAACCCAGACTTACAACTGGGATGAACTGATATTCAGTATTTTGTACTATACAAAGGTACAAGGTCAAATAATTTGTTATGGAAATCTTTTTTATCATTGCATCTTTCTGCAACAAAGATTTCTAACAAATTATTAACATTTACAAAAAGAAACCAAAACAGAACAAAAACAAAAACCATGAGGTATATACACTGGCTGGAAAGGAGTAATCTTGCAAGAAATAAACACCTAGGACAATCAAAGATACAATTAGATACTCTGGGGTAACAACAACCAGTAGAAAGTGTCTGGTGAATACTTTCAGATTGCCAAACAAAAGGAGAAGTACACATTCTGAAGTAAGACATTTAGTTCGAAACCTGAAATCACAGAATCAGTCAGAGTTGGAAGGGACCACAAGGATCATCTACTTCCAACTCCCCTGCCATGGGCAGGGACACCCTACCCTAGATCAGGATGGCCACAGCCTCATCCAGCCTGGCCTTATACACCTCCAGGGATGGGGCCTCAACTACCTCCCCAGGCAAACCCATTCCAGGGCCTCACCACTCTCATGGTGAAGAACTTTCTCCTCACAACCAGTCTGAATCTCCCCACCTCCAGCTTTGCTCCATTCCCCCTAGTCCTGTCACTACCTAAATGCCACTAGCCTAAAATGTCCCTCCCAAGCTTTTTTGTAGGCTCACTTCAGATAGTGGAAGGCCACAATAAGGTCACCTCAGAGCCTCCTCTTCTCCAAACTGAACAGCCCCAACTCTCTCAGTCTGTCCTCATAGCAGAGGGGCTCCAGCCCTCTGATCATCCTCGTGGCCCTTCTCTGGATATGCTCCAGCATGTCCACATCCTTCTTGTAGTTGGGGCTCCAAAACTGGACACAATACTCCAGGTGGGGTCTCACCAGGGCAGAGTAGAGGGGGAGAATCACCTCCCTCAACCTGCTGGCCACACTTCTCCTGATGCAACCCAGGATCTGGTTTGCTTTCTGGGCTACAAGTGCACACTGCTGGCTCATGTTGAGCTTCTCATCCACCAGCAACCCCAAGTCCTTCTCCTCACGGTTGCTCTCCAGCCAGTCACTGCCCAGCCTGTATTTATACTTGGCATTGCCTTGACCCAGATGCAGGACCTTGCACTTGGCAGCAATATTATTATAACAAACTTCCTGAACTAGTAAAGCAACCCTGTACTGTGTCAGTATTTCACAACATTTTACCTTTTCAGAAAACCGTGCCATCTTTGATACAGTACTAGATGTCATAAAGTGATCAAACTACAGCTTCATTTTCACACAGATATTATTTTTTTTAAAAATCACTCTCAAGAAGGTGATTCTGACTGGTAACTCCTCATTCAGTAAGCAACACGAGGCATAATGAAACTGTTGACCTGTCTTGTAAGCTTTCATAAAGGATGTGGCTTTTTCAGGAAAAAACAAAACAAAACAAAAAATAAACAAAAAAACCCAAAAACCACTAAACCAGTGAAACAAAAAACCCAAACAAAACTCCAAAGAAACAAAATAGGTCACTCAACACAGTAACTGTGAAAAGCAAAAATCAGCATTATATGGATCACATAAAAAAACACTGAAAACTTGACAGCCTGTTGAACTATGTTGAACTTTTTATGTTCACACACAGCATAAATGTATAATGATAACCATCATCTGCTTGTGTTCTTAGCATTAAGTACGTTAGTTTAGTCAACAACATAGTAACTGCACTAATAGTAGGTAAGATAGGAACAGACTATGAAGTTTTTCCAAGATGTAACTAGATTGAAATCAGTGAATCGTATCTCCAGAGAGACATACAGAATGGCAGACACATGGCCTGGAGCTTACCTCAAACGCCTATGAGACCACAAGTTTACACAGAGCTGCCAAGTGAAGATTCAAGCCTAGGCACACACCTACAATCAGCATGCAATGCAAATACCCCTTTAAAGGAAGGGAAGCTTTGGGGTGGAAAATAGTAGTAGAGTAAAAGATAAAAAACAACCTATATCCTCTCTTCCAGACTAAAATGAGGGCAAAGGTCGTAATTATTCATCACATGATAACTGTGCAAAATTATGCCAGGCTGCAAGAAATAAAGATCACATAGCAAGTGACAGTGAAATTTTCATAAGACCACAAATGTCCTTCAGGGCATATGACAAAAGAAGTTCTTCTGCCACAACAGATCTGGCTCTTGAGACAACACAGATTTCCAACAAAAACATTCAGAAGTCTGGAAATCTACATCTTACAAGGGTCAGAAAATAACCATGAACCTTTTGGTTTAGAAGCATTAATAACTAGAAAGAATTAAATTAATTTTCTGCTTGTCTAGCATTTGCAAAACTACAGCCAATGCCGGCATTGAATAAGCCATGGGACTCATATGAAAAGTTTTTATTCATAATGAAGCCCCAAAAAGGGGAGGTATCCAAAACATTTCTGGATTTTATAATTTTCATAGCAAACATCTCATTCTATGAGCTGCACGTCTCCTAAAGGCTACATGATATTCTCCTGAAGATAAAACTGGCTATCTTGAGAATTAAGTAGTGGTGCAATGACACCTGCATAGGAACCTGGCTAATTTGGTGACACTGAAATCCTGGGCAAATTAACTTGGGAAGTGCTGACAGATGAACCATAGGGAGTTAAAAGCTAACTGAAGGCAAGCTGGCACCTTACTGAATAAGAAGATAGAAGTAAAAAGAAATAGAAAAATATAGTCTAGAGTCACAAATTTGGTTTACGGCATGAAAGCTTCCATTGCTTCACTAATCATCAGGTTACACCACCTGTACAAATTGAAAGTTCAGTATTTCTTATACTGAAAATAAGAAAAAAAATCTAGGAAGAAAGAATCATTAACAGCTAATAACTACTCATGTAGTACTGGCAATTGAGTCGGTTCTACAACTCTCCAGGTTTCAAGGGAAAACTAATATCATGACCCAAATGGTTTTAAAAGCATTTCTCTTCAGCTGTTAAGGAATACATAACTACTAATTATGAAAGAATTTTCAGCATTCCTTGAACTTTGCAGTTTGCACTTGCTGTATTTCACAATTTCACTGAGCATTACTTTTTGAGAGCTTTAGCCAATGAATATGTTTACAGGTCAGTCACAAATGTGTGTAAATCATTAATCTCTGCCCCAATGTCGCTCATTTTACACTGAATTTTAAAGCAGGATTTTGTAATCAACATCTGTCAATCACAGAAAGAATAAACTATGGAAATTCACATCCTTCTGCATTTCTTACCAAGACATACCAAGCTGGGAGACCATGTTTTTAATCAAGAAAGCAGTTTTAACAAAACAGACATGACTTCTGAAGAGAAATCAACATTGTAGATTATATACTCAGCTAAGTTACAATAAGGTAATTAAGGTCATAAATTACTATGTAATATACCTACATTTATTTTTAACTATGTGATAGGTTTACAAATCACTATAAAACTAAGGTTTGAAGAAAACATTTTAAGTGTATATATATAAACAATAAATGGAATGAAAGAAATTCTCATCAGCAGTGAATTAGGTCAAATCCAAATAATTGTTCCAAGACCTGTAATCGCGACCTGAAGAACTTAAAAGTAATATTGAAGGTCTTCGATTGGTTTTATGCACAGCAGCAAGCCCTTAATGGGACTGGAGTTTTTCTGTGGTTGCCTCCGTGAACCTTGGAGAGACAGGCAGTGAGTGTATCGGATTGTTCACACCTCGCCTAGTGACTGTTCTAGTATTACTCTATTTGTCATTGTTTCGGTCTTCTCTTGATATGCGCCCTTAATTAAACATCAAATTAGACTTTATTCAATAAGAAAGGAGAGGGAGTGGTCTGACAATTTAGGGCACTGCTGTTCTGTACTCTCAGAAGTAGCATTAAGAGCAGCAACTCTGTGACAGCTACATAAGAAAATGGAGCAATGGGCTGTGGCACAAACTTTGTCTCATTTCCCAACAGGAAATAACATCGACAGTTCAAATTTTCCGCTAAAAGCTGCCAACTCTGCTGAAGGGAATCATGCACTGCAACTACTAGAGAATACTTAAACAAGCTGTTCAAAGTGAGTGGCGATACAAAAAGCCCATCAAACCCCCAGATCTTTTTAGACCTCTAACGGGAAATTCTTTGTGCTTCAAGGCAGAAAGCCACATCTTTAAAATACTGATAAATACACTATAGCCAAATAAATCTTGAGTAACAAATCTGCATACACTATGTTTTTGTGCCACGGGTCGGCATTTTTTTTATACGGGCAGCCGCGTTACGATAAAACGTGACAAGGCAACACGCCCGGTTTCGTAAGTTCTGCAACAGAAACAAACGAGCTGCGAAGCGATGACTCTGGACAGGAGTGCTCCCTATCCGCACCCGCGGCACTTGGGCCAGCTCCAGAAGTTAAATGCCCGCCAGAGAAAACGCCCTGCGAGTATCGGCGTGCCGTTCCCCTCCGGCCAGCTTCTCTGCAGGCGGGGGCACGGGAAGGAGCTGGGGCGGCAGCAGCAGTCACTACTGTCGGCAAAGCCGACCGCTGCCCGCGGCCTCTGCGAGAGCCGGCGATTCTCCGCGGGGTCCGCCGGCAGCACTTCTGCCGCGGGCACGCCCAGTGCGCGGCAAGCGGACTGCAGGGGGCCGGTGACCAGTTCCGGGCTACCCTGGGGTTCTGCCCTCGCCTAAAAATTTCCCACTGCCCCGCGGCAAACACGTCCTCCGGGGACTAGAAGGAAGCGCCTCGCAGAGCGCCGGCATGCGGAGGGCAACCCCACACCCGGCCGCTGCCCCTTCTCCCGTCTCCACGGCCAAGCCTGGGGTAAGAGGCCCCGCGCCGCGGCCAGCCCGCTAGCCCGTCTGTCCCTTCTGACGCCCCGAGGCCAGCGGACAGTGCGGTCCTGACCGCCGCCGTACCTGCAGGACACGGAGAGCTCCACCTTGGTGGCCGGGATGCTGGAGCTGAGCACGTTAAAATCCCCTACACACGCCATGTTCGGAAACCCACCACTTCTGCCCGGCTTCTCTAGCCCGAACCCGAACATGGGGCAGGGAGTGAGGCAGCGAGGCAGCCGAAGAGGGAGGAGAGGAGAGGAGGCGGCGCCAGGCGGCCCTCCACAGCGCGATGCCGCTGGCCGCCGCCCGTAACAGGGAGCACCGGACCGCGCCGCCGCCCGCGGGCTGCCACCTCCGACTGAGGTGGGAGCGGGACAGTGACGTCACCTCGAGTAGGAGCCACGCGTGACTGTCCCAGCCCACGGTGCGTGGCTGCCCGACGGCCAGTGCCAGGGTCGGCTAGCGGTGAGGTAGCAGCGGCTGGGCTGGTCGCCCTACCACTGACTTGTCCCACTCGTGCAGCGGAGTCGCAAGGGGAGGAAACGGCACAGGGGCCAACGCCACCAGAAGCTGAACTGGGGAGCGGTCCCGTCGGTCCTCGGCCCCCAGTCCCGCAGGCTAACCGAGAAATCCCTTTCCTCCCCGTTTGTGAGTGCGCGGGCCCTGGGCAGCTCTCGGCCTGCGCAGAAGCCGGCGGCTGAGGAGAGTGCGGGCGGGCCGTATCCCGGCCGTTAACGTCGCAGCCTTTGGCGCCCTACGTGCAGGTCCGCAGTGAGGCAGAGTTACTCTCCCTAGCCACAAACTCTGGGAGCGTTTCAGGGAGCGGAGTCTGCCGTCCGGTGCTGCACAGGAGGGACGGGACAGGACGCGCCCGCTACGGGACTAGGCGTAGGATTCCGTGCCGCCAGGGGGCGCGTCAGAGAGGAGCTGTCTGCGCGGCGCTTGGCGGGCTGCGGATTGCCTGGCGGCTGCTGCAGGCGCTGCCCGGGCGAGGGAAACAGAAAACAGAAGAAACAGAACCGTAGGAAAGTGGAGATTAATGTTAATTGCCATTGTAAAGCTAAGCGTAGTTGTCATTACAGGGGACTTGAGGGAACAGACGTGGTTTAACTTAGTTATTATGAGCAGTGACACATTTCACCCTTTCGTGTACTTGTGCAAGCCTTTTTTTTTTTCAAGAGCACTAACTGAATCGCACGGGATGTTTTACACAGGATTCCGTGAGGAGCCTCCTGCCGAGTCGTGAGGTTCTGGCTGGACACTTTTGCTTTCTAAACTTCCTCTCGGAGATGAACTGGCTGGATCCACTCTTAGCAACCTCCAGCTGCAGAAAAGAGTTTGGACCCTAGGTTCTGCCAGAGTCTATTTCAGGCTCAAGGTGGATGCCGTCAGAACGGGACCCGACCCCCCCTCAAGTTGTTTCCCTGTGCCTTTTAAGGTTTCACAATCGTTTACATGGACCCGTTCATGTGTCATGCATGGACCTTTTGTCCAGCCAGTTTGTTTAATAGCTGCTCTTCCTCCACAAGAATTGGAGGAAACATCTTTCTGACTTTATCTATGCACTTAGTTTCATCATCCTCTTGTCTTACCTACACTTGTATCTCTTCCGTTTTCTGTTCAGATGGAATGGTTTCTCTATTTTTGTGAGGGTTTTTTTCTTTACTTTTATATTTGGTTCAGTTTATCTTGTGCAAGACTGCCAGTACTTCTCCGTTTCAGCTAAGCAGAAGTTCAGCTAGTTTGATTATAGTTTTGCAGCCTAAGGCATCAGTACCACAGTCACTTCTGCTAAGCAGTCACTCATGGTAAAGCAAAGCAAAACAAGTTTCAGTTCCACCTACTTTTAAGCAATCAGGCAATTCTAATATTCTATGAGTAAACTATTTTAATCTCCAACAGTCTATTCATAATGATTCACAATAATAATAAAAGCTACATTGTATTATTTCCCAGGTATTTAATTTGTATCCATTACTACGGGTTCATTTCACATCATAGCAGTGTGATGAGAGGTGGAAGCGCTACCAGCTCTATGTCATAGATGGGAAGGTAAGGCATAGGCAAATTAGATACCATGTCTGTAGTTGGGCAGGTCAAAGATCACAGGATGTCACCTCAAATCCTCTAGAGAAGTCCTCTACTCCTGACTGTTGATGGTTTTACACACAGAAATGAAGACATTTAATGTCTTTGGTTAAAGTGACATTTGTCTATCACAGATAAACATCAGAATACATTAAATTTTAATTTCTAGATTCTTGTTGATATCATTCAGTGCTTGATCTTAGGCAGTATATCAGAATAGTGATGGTTGGAGAGCTTGATACCTGGTTAGCTCCTAGCACATGAATTAAGCACTGGGAATTCAGAAGAGAGTAACCTGTTGTTATTTACAATCTGTAAATAACACTGTGCTCCCTGTACACAGCACAAAACTGAAACAACTTCAGTGACACAAACTTAAGGAAGGTGTTACTGATCATATTACTTATAAAATTCTAGCTTCACACCCTGCTTCAGCCCTTCTACCTCAGTTTTCAGGAAGCTATCATCCAAAGTCTCGTCTCTTCCCTTCCATTGTCCAGCTGTTGAATACAAAGCAATTTCTCATCACACATCACCAACTTCCTCTTTAAGCAGCCTGCTTGCAGTTTTGGTGCAGCCAAGTAACCACGTACCTTCACAAGTATTCTAGGTGTGTCGACAGGCAGCCAAACCGGTGAGCCTACAGATGAAATTGTGAAAGAGAAGAAAAATGAAAGGGGGGAAAAAAGGGCAAACGTAGTTCACAATTTTCTTTTTCCTTAAAGTAGTGTGAAAAGACGAGTGAAAGACCACTGGTGTGTTGAGAGGCTAGTGCTGAGCACAAATAGGGAAACTAAACAGATTCAAAGCAAAAAAAAAAATATTTTCAGCCTTATAATACTGTTCCTCCTCCTTTTGTAATCTAGGGTAAAAATCTAAACATAATCAGTGGATCCCACAGGTTATGGCATGGATAACTCAAAAGGCATAACTAATATTTATAGGCATGGGTAACAGAAAAGTATATAATGTAAGTGTCATATGATCTTATATTCTTTCTTGCTAATCTTTAGTTCACTGCTTTGGTTGAGGTGGAGGTTTGTTTTGATAATTTTTATGTTGTCTGATCTTACTCTTTATTCTGTTTAGAGAAATGGGAATAGTTATTGGGGATTCCCTATGCAGATCATACCATGAAAATAATGGAAGCGTTAAGGAATTCAGGTCTTCAGTGTTGCTGGAAACTTATCCATGTTCTATCATCATGTTCATAAATGTGCAAATATTTTGTCTTCTGATGTTTCAAGTTAAGGTACATCGTTCTCAGACACTGAGCATTAGATGGGAAAGAGAGAAACTAAAAACTAAAATGAGGGACGCTTCAGAAATATGCACCAGTGAGGCTAAATATACATTATTGTAATCCCAGAGGCACCTTGTATTTCCTCATTCTTAAATGGTGCTGAGGTGAGGGAACTGGAATAGTACCTAAGTATTAGGACAGTATCTGGAATTTATGTACAAAATAGCTGTCAGATTACAGTGTGGAAGAAGCATCAGGGCTGTGTGCTGCATGTGCTCTGCTGATGTTTGACTGAGACCACCGACTCTAAATTTTGCAGTGGAAAGTGGAACATATTTTCCTTACTTCCTGTTGTGATTGTTACCTCATTATAGTCAGCTATAGATAATTATCAGATAGCTACATGTTTCAGTACCTGCAACCAAATTTAAGCAGTGAGGGATGCACTTGCAGTAAGTGCAGCATAAACTAGGAACAAACTGCATTTTCCAGAATTGCTGTAGTGTGTAACACTGGGTGATTGCTTTGAAACATCACTGCTTCTGGGTTCCCGCAGTATAATTGAACCAGAAAGTCACAGGATAGAAAAACTGATTATTCCCCCCCACCTCCTCAGCTCTCTGCCTTGTAGAACATTAATTAGACATCTCAAGAAAAGAAGTTTGATGACTCAATCTTTGCACTCCTGGGAAAAAAAAACAAAAACAAAAAAAACACAAAAAACCAAACACAAAGCCAACACAAACTAATCTGTAAGAAGTTAAGGAACTGGAAATGTCATCTGTTCTTCTCTAGATCTGAAAGAATATGTGGATGAGTATAGGAGTGTGTTTAGAAATGAGCTTCAGAGTTACTAGAACAGAACAGCTCCAACTGTAACACAATACCATTTTCATGACAACCAAAATACTGTTTACTAAGTCTGAATTTGTGGTGAACATACCATATTATCTGGTTCTTCCTCAAATATTTGTTCAGTAATTCCCTTAATTAACGGCTGTCAAACTTTCTTTGAAGAGCTTGAAGAATGGAGAGAACTTAGCCCTAACTTGGTCATTTCTGATGGCTCAAGGTTGCACTGAAACAATGCCAATTTCCTAATACACACTGCAGTTTGAGAATTGTTATACCATTCTTTCCTGCCTTAGATTACTATACTTGTCTTCCTCTTTCTTTGCTACTGCTGTTTTAATTCACTGTCCAAAGACTAAGCAGTTAGCATTTACTAGGATAAGTGGAAGCATTAGCAACATCCATATGTCTGGAACCATCAGTAAGCATCATGGCTGAATCCAGACCACAGACTTTAGAAACTGTCTGTGATACAACATATTGATGGGTACATTTACTGTGTTTATTCTTCTAGTATGAATTCTGTCATATAACTCCACAATTTTGTAATCTGCTCTCAAAACACACAAATACTGAGGAAGCTCTGGGTTTTGTGATGATAAAGTCTAAAGGAGTTGTCTGACTCACTCAGACATTAGACATAAAGGAAAAATCTCTGCTTCTTCAAGGTTTTAACTTTAAATGCTAGATTTTCAAGGGCTTACATCTGCATTCTTACTGGTGTCAAGAATATATTCTTCAGAATAAAGGTATCTAGGCCTATGTTGCAAAGCCTTTGATAGCTATCCTTGGTTCCGCAAAAGAAAAGAGCACTTTGTCACCATGGCATAATCATGAGGAAATTAGTGAATCATCAGTGCAGAGACAGCTAGTGATTTCATTATTTTTCTGCCATGCATTTATTTATATACTTTTTTTACTGATTCCATGCAGAATAAAGTATAAATACTACTTCCCCTCGACGAAGACACAAATGATAGCTATCCAACAAATATTGTCATCTCACTATATTTTTTGTATCTAACCAGAACTGACTACATTTTCTATCAAAGCACCTTTAGTGCTAGATAAAGTGTCCTGGATTATTTCAAACTTTCACCCAGGCCAGAGGAGACAGATCAGCAGCAGAACGTTCCAAATCCTAAGAAAAGTGTTCATCCATGAGATTATCACTGCCATTCCAGGTTAAGTGGCACCAGCTCCTGGCACCATTTTTCATTTGTTCAAGAGCTCTTTACAATGGCAAAGACTCCTGACACTCTGAGTTGTCTAGAAGGTGTTATGAAATCAATTTCAAATCTTAGACTTAGCGCTGCATAGTATGGTCCCTACATGTATGAATGGGGAAATTTTACATCTTCTGGCTACTTTTTCTGGCTCTCATTTCAGAAGAAAGCATGTAGCAGGGATCTCAATTTTTAAGCATGTGACTTGGGAGTATTTTTAGTACTAGTTTTTAGCAGTTGGTGAAGTCAAATTTTATTTTAAAGTACAGGGAATCAAACTGATTAGGTATTTCTGAATGAAGACGTTTTCATGAACCTACATCTAAGCCAGGGGCCAGAGAAATTGCCAGAAAAATGTAAGGATGTATTTAAAGCTGTTTTCCTAGAAAGACAGTTCATGACTCCCTCATTGCAGCAGACAATTTAAGGTGCTGCTAAAGTAAGAGTATTTAGTATGTCAGCAAGGAAGGTGGTGAAAAGATTATCTGCATACAAATTATCACAGAAAGTATAAATAATATTATTTTCAATGACCATAAAATCAGACAGCCCCTAAATGAAATCTCAACATGTTCATAACAGGATCAGCTGAGTACTTCCAAAAAGTACTTTAACTTTAGAAGAGGAAATCTACTTCTTCATCTTTGGTCACTTCCCATGTTCCTAGTTTACTCATTATTGGAATTATTTTTTCTGTCCTTCCATGCCATGTCCACTCATCTCTAGGCCTTTCAGATTTCTAAGAAATGTCAGCTGATTTGCAAAAAATATATGAGTGTAACAAATCTTTTAGGAATAATGCACTTCACTGTTTCTTTCTCTGCCCACATCTTTTCCCTCAGCCTGTTCCCAGAACATTCATAAAATCGCTGCCATTCTTAGCAACATGCCTTTGGAGCTGTGTCTTCCCATCTACAACTTGATTTGTAAACTGGCTAATGCAGAAGAAATTATTGGTGGGTGTTTTTGTATTCCAGCAAAGATAAATTAAATACTAGGATGTAACACTAGCATATTTCCATCTTATGTATTATTTTTCATTTCTGCTGTGTTTTTTATGTTAATTGATTTATTAACTTCTAGGGGTTTTTTTTTTTCAAGAGTATACTAGTTTTGTGGAAGAAACCAACAAATGTCCTGAGGGTATAAAGAGAACATGGCTCTGCTTTCATGGAGGAAAAACTTTATGGCTCTGTAAGGTTCTGTCATATTCGATAATCCATTGTTAGATTTGGAACCACAAATTATAAGCCTCCCCTGAACAATGGAGTCCTGTCATCTGAATTCTGGGAAGAAAAGAAATTGTGCCTGGAAAGAGATGTGAAATTGTAAGAGGATATACAATATTCTCTGTTTTCCAGCTGAAAGACTTTCTGAGTGGATTATAGACACTATCAGTACCACCTATGATGTTGATTTGGTTTCTGCAATTGATTATATGTCTCAATCTACAAGGACTCAAGCAACAGTAATTGACATACTAGGAATACTATTAAAAACCTCCACTCCCACAATTATCAATCATTGTTCCTCAACAGGTACTTCACGGTTAGATGCTCAGTCTGGTAAAGCAGACTTTAATCCATGAAATCACTTGGGCTTTCACCTTCCAGAAGGACCTCCAGTGGTAGGGTCTTTCTGTTCAGATACTCAAGGAAAGTTTATTATTTTAGCATAAATGTAATTTCCTGAGTTCTACAGGGCCCATAGTTCTCTTGCAGCATGCTGGCATCAGGTTTCTGTACAGTGAAGCAGTTGTGCAGTGGTCTGGGTTGCTCTGTCCTTCAGCAGGGCTGGAACCTTGCTATTGTGTGCACAGATGGGAGATTGCTTCAGCAATGTGAGGTCCTTGTATGCAAGATCTTTTGGAGAATTACAGTTATTGCAGGGATCATTTACCAGAAGCAGACTCCAAAGAGAACAGACTAACTCTTTGAGACACTAGTTTTAATCACTCATGAGTCATTTATATCTATGAACTAATTTTTCCAACTTTACAGCATTTATTTTGATTGCATTTATAATGTCCCAGTTATCAAACATTAATTTATTGTATAGCCTGATTTTGCATTATTAATGAACTATCAAAAAGGCACTGTGACTTATAGTAATGGCATTTAGCAACTCACTAAAACAGAGAAGAAATGAGAACTTCAGAGAGTTGTTTTTCTTTCATGGATACATAAAAGGACCTCAGGAATTATTTTTTTTCATCATTTATTCCATTATTCATAAACTTCAATTTATTTTTTTTTCTGGTGATATTAAAATACCTTAAACAAACAGTTGACAGCATGTGGGTTGTCTTTTGGGAACACTGTCCATCACATTTTCCTCACTTCACGGCAACATACAAGCAATTAGGATTTTAATGAGGCTGAAAATTTGTAGCCCAAATAATGTAATGAGTTTGACTGTCTTCCAGAACAACTGTGGCAATAATGCAGGAATACATTTAAACATACGCTTGAATTCATAACTGTGTTGTTGGGCAGCAGCAGTCTGCCTGGCTTAAGTAGTATGGAAGCCCACACTTAACATTTGCTGCATTTGGAAGATCTATTTTCCTGTTTCTTTCTCTATGTGAAAAGTGCAATATTTCTGTTTTCTTATTGTTCCAGTGAGTCCTTTGGGGACCAGGGAACGCACTCACACATGGGTACCCCCCTCTGGGTACAATTTCAACACTTCATTATAGCTCAAATACTAAAATAATAAAGAGAAAGGTATACTGGAAACTACAATGCTTACAGCTCGAATACTAAATCAGAGAGAGAAAGGTATATGACAAGGAATGCAGAGTAACTCTGTTGATCAAAGAGCAGGTTACATTCACTGTATCCAGCTGACCAGCAAACTCCTGAGATGCGTAGATCACAAAGCTGGCAGGCACTTATCTTCTTAAAGTAGGCGTCCCCACCGGGAACCACACCATCATGGTGGTAAGACTGGTGCCACTCCAACCCTGCTACCTAGGCTCTCAGTATATATGGGTTCAGGGTTCTGTGACATATGGGCAGGATGTCCCAGCAGGCCGAATGCAAGAGAATGGAGCTTCTCCTTTATTTCAGAATCTGTTACATACCATCTTTCCCTACTGCTCGTGTGCATACTTGCAAGCCCTGTTTCCCTCAGATCTTATTTCTTAGTAACTGAGTGATTATCAGCCTGTTGTAACTTCTGATCAAACACATACCAGCTCTTCCCTCCTCTTACACTCATTTGTCACACTCTCCTGTCTCAATGTACTTAATCATATTCACGTATTATTCAAATGAGTTTAAAATGCCGCTTAGAATTGCACAATATTTTGCAAATGGTAGGTAAATTAAATTTTGTTACTTAATATAAAAGATTAAACTCTATCAGTGCCATAGAATGAACTGTGCTGATGACTGTCAGGACTTGTAATGTTGTATCTGTGGTAAATGAGAACCTTTTGTTTTCCCGTTTTTTTCTGAAAAGTCTTGCATTCTAATAAAAATTATTTTAAAAAAAAATTAAATTACTTCATGCACATTAGTTATCCAACTGTGGAATAAACGTTAATCCTTAAAAATAAGGAGCTAATTAGTTGGGGCAACTGCCAGGTAGCAGCAGCATACATTTCAGAGTCACAGTAGCAAGAATTCTATTAAAATTATCCTAATATTTAGGTAACCATAGCATAGTTCTGTTAAAGTTATTCTGCAAAAGAAAAAAGACATCGTGGCAAGTAACCAGCACAACCAGCATTCATTAAAGCTGAGAAAATAACTTCATGAACACCTGATATTTTTTCTGAAAACAAACAAAAAGCCAACCAACAAAGCCAAAAGACAGACCATGATAAAAATTCTTAGCCAAGTGTAAATCAAAGGAAATGGCATATTTAAAACAGTCACCTGGACTGAATTCTGAATTTTCCTTAAATCAAAAGACAAAACTTTCTGAAATAATAATTAAAAAGAAAAAAATTGGAATAGTGTTTCCTCAATTCATGCTTACATATTCGATTTAGGATTTAGCCATAAACACACCAAAAAATTACATTTGCTAGTTCAGTAGCCTTAAAATTGTTAATCTTTCTTTTCATGGCTAAGGGGGAAATTAGAAAAAGTATGATTGTTAAACATATTGCCTATCTAAATCATTGCAGAAAATGAACCATCCTGGGCAAAATTGCATTATAGGAACGCAACAGAAATAAACAATGAACTAACTGACCTTCTTGAGTTTAACGTGTAATTCAGCACAAATTAATATTACACTTTATTAAATTCAAGTCCCTAGTAATTTACAGTTTTGGTGTATCTCCATAGTGATATAATTAGCCTATATATATATATTTAGTCCAGTTTGTGTATGTCCCAAGAAATGTAAGTTACCCTTTAATAGCAAAAGCACTTTAAAAGTTTCTACTTATTAAAAGCCTTTTGGAAAAGCATTTTACATGCTTCAGTCTTAACCCTTGTAGAGGATTGGGCTTGGACTCCTAACATAAGGATAAATTCTTTATATGTAGTTGCAGGAGATGTCCTAATCCTCACTCTCAGTCCAGTTTTAGCCTGGCAGCATACATAATTTCAAGAACCAGCCCATGAATTCAATACAGAATTAAATTCCTCTGCTACTTGGCATCTTGTATAAGCAGATTCCCAACAAAAGCATCCTCCTCAGTGCCACCTAGAGCCCAAGAAATGGATCATTAACAGTGTATCAGAAACGGTCACTCAGCTACAGCTGAACTGTAACTCCATATTGTTTTCTCAGCTTCATCAGCTGTCTTAGCATTGACTGAGAGGCCACTCAAACCACAGAGATTCAGTAAGACAAATAAGTCTTAGGAGTTATGCTTCAATATCTGTTTTATCATCCATTTTCTGAGTAAACATGTTTTATATAGTTATTCTATGATTCTAACATTCTTCCATCTATATTTAGGTTTGCCTTAATAGTCATTCTAGTCAGAGAAAATTATGCATATTAGTTATTCTTCATTGGTTAAATTAAACTTCTAAAACTTGGTAACTTTTACTTACTGCTCTAGATGTCTGTCTAACAATAAATAAATCTAACACAAACCTTAAATACAGGTTTGCATCATAAAGCCATTGCAACATGGTAGCTAACTAACCTGCAAGCAGTATTTCACATTGTCCAAAATGGGAAACTTCTTGTTTTTATTAAAGAATCACTGAGGTCATTGAGTTTGGAAGTGGCTTTTATGTTCAATCTAGTCCTCCCGCTCCAAGTATGGCTATCTCCAAAGCTAGGTCAAGTTGCTCAGGGCCTTGTTCACCTGGAGTTCTAAACTCTCTAAGGCAGGAATTGTACAGTTCACCAGATGACCTTTTCCAATGTTTAACCACTGGTAAAATTTTCCCCTATATCGAATTATTATTTCCCTTACTGGACCTTGTGACAGTTGTGGTTGGCCTTTTGATATGCACATCAGAGGCAACTCTCACACCTTCAGATGGCCCCGCACAGGTAATGGAAGACAACAGTTAGACTCCTCCTCACCTCTGCTCTTCTTGCTTATTATGTTCCAACCGTCATCTCCCTAATCATCTTAATGATCATGCACTGTCATCTCTGCAGCTCAACTGTCTTATGCCAGGTGCCCTGGCGCTGTAGCAGATGTGACCTGGGGAAATAAAAAAATCACTGTCATTGCCTGCTGGCTATGCTATTGCTCATGCACTTAAGAGTGTTGTTAACCTTTGTGGCCAAGAGGTGCCCTGCTCACTCATGTTCAGCTTGTTGTATGCTGCAACCTTTGCTGCAGAGCTGCTAGATGAACACTCGCTCACCATTTTGTACTCGTGCCTGGACATATCCATCCCAAGTGCAAGGATTTACTTTTGTCTACATTGAAACCCATAAGTTGACCTGGTCTTGTTGGCCTGGTCCTCCATGATGCAGAGCAGATCAACAGCATAGATGTTGAAGCCCGAGCCCTAGGTGTGGTGAGGGAGCCTCTCTCATCACAGCAAATTAATATGATGAAAATATTTGTTGATTATTTTCTCAAGCATTATTTCCCCCCNNGTGGTAAAGAAATAAACAATCATGCTTAAAAAAGAAAACAAAATGAAAAGGGCAAAACAACAACTAGCTCAATTTATTCTCCTTAGCTAAACTATTATTGTCTACTTCACTCAGAAAAAGTTGAAATCATAGGCAGAAAATAGTGTTGGTCAGTTGGCACTGGCCCCTTGCTTTTCCTATAAAATAAATACAGCATCAGAGTCTACTTCAATTACTTAGCTATGTGTTTCACTGTGTGCTGAATCTTTGCATTTTACATTTGTTCTACTCTTTATATTGTTTGATACTGAATTTCTAATATCCTTTTAGTTTATCTTTGAAAAGCTCTCATAATATGCTATTCTTTCTACAGTTTCTTTCCAAAATAAGCTTCTTACAGGCATTTGCTATCTAAACCTAATTAATTAAATTGATTCTTCTTTTGTAGTAAAGGAAGACAGGGTGAGAAATACAAATACTAAGACATATTAAATATCCATCAAAGGCTTTTTTTCCCAGTACACTTTCTGGGAAATTACACCTGTATTGCATACAAAAAATAGTAAAAGTAGTTCTACTAAAAGAACAGAAGATATACAGATTTCTTTAACTCTCTTTTTTTCTGATGTATAAAACATTCTTAATACTCTGCCTCCTGGTTTGAAGAGAGAAACCTTTGAAACATAAATATTGCATTTTGGAGCTGCAGAATTGTTCAGATTCTAACTAATTGTGTCCTATTTCTTTGGTCCTTTTTCTTTCTTGATGTCACACCAAAAGTAATACTTTCATTATCTGTTTGTTATATTGATGAATAGGTTAGTAGGCACTGCAATAGAAAGTAATAGTTTCTATGTTATAAAAATAATTTTCACTGCATCGTTTAAGATTGCAAAATTTATTTAGCTAAAAGCGTGTGGGGGGGAGGAAATAATTTTTTTAATTACAGAAAAAATCTATCTTTTAAAAATTACTCACATAAAAATAAAGTTTAAAATTATACAATTAAATGGTGATGTCATGACTTCTATAAAGCCTTTGACACTGTTTCCCATTGAATTCTCACAAGAAAACTGGCTGCTCGTGGCTTGAATGAGCATACATTCTGCTGGATGAAACACTGACTGGACAGCCAGGCCCCAAGAATGGAGGTCAATGGAGTTAAATCCAGCTGGTGGCCAGTCACAAGCAGTGTTCCTCAGGACTTAGTGTCAGAAACACTTCTGTTTAACATCTTTATTGATGATCTTGATGAGAAGTTAACCTGCACCATTAGTAAATTTGCAGATGACACCAAGTTAGGTAGGAGTGCTCATCTGCTTGAGAATAGGGAGGCTCTACTGAGAGACTTAGACAGATTGGATCAATGGGCCAAGGTAAATGGCCCATTTAAATGTGCTCCAACAAGGCCAAGTGCCAGGTTCTGTGCTTGGGCCACAACAACTGCATGCAGCACTACAGGCTTTGGAAAGTGTGGTTGGTAAGTTGTCCAGCAGAAACATATTTAGGAGTTGTAATTGACAAGCAGGTGAATATGAGCCAGCAGTGTCTCCAGGAGGCAAAGAAAGCCAGTGGCTTTTTCTGGCTTATATCAGAAATAGTGTGACCAGCAGAAGAAGAGAAGTGATTGCCCCCTGTACTTGACATTGGTGAGGCCACACATTGAGTACTGTGTTTAGTTTTGAGCATCTCAATACAACCTGATCTAGTGGAAAGTGTCCCTGTTCCTCTGCGCTGCATTCTGTGTCTCCATTTTCAAGCCTTCTACTGTGATACCACACCAATGCTCCTCTGTACTACATTGTTCTTTGAAGGTCACAAATGGGTCATTCTACACAGAATAGCTTCTTGCTATGGTCTGTAGAAAGTTATGAGCTGACATGCAGTAAAATTTGTATCATGGGGAGTGGTGTGAACTAAAATATAGCCTTCTTTTCATTCGCTCTTAGAGCCTAATTCTAAATAGCTGGCTATGTATATATGATACTACATTTGTTCTGGTTTAAGCCTATTGTGGTTTAGTAGTTACCTGCCCCCCCACCCTTTGATATAACCCAGGCTAGGACTCAGAACATTTTGAAGTTGATAAATGAAGCTTTATACTTACAGCAATGCACAATATACAAGCAGATATTTACAATGTATAACAGATATTTACAGATATATACAGTGAAAAGGTAATAGAGAAACACCACACCCCTTCCAGAGATCAAAATCCCTAAGAGGGGTTTCTAACCACCCCTACCACCTTCCCCCCCTTCCCCAATCTTATCTCACCATCTGTTGACACAGCAGATAGGCCAACGTAGATTGGCCAGGGGAGTTAGCAGTAGGAAAGAAGTTAGTGGAATTATTGAAAATCAGCTACACAAGGCAGGGAAAAGGAGCCATGCAAGAAGCAGCCACAGCCCAGAGAGGTCTGAAGCCCTCTAACTTATCTATATTTGGGTTACAACTCTTAAAACAATTTTTTTCTTTCTCAGTAAAGCTGTGAGTGAAGTGACACCATGTTTTTTCATTTCTCAGCCTATAGCCTAATTTCTAATCCAAATCCTCCAATTAGTTCAAACCAGCACAATCCACCCCTGTCTACTTCACTCAGAGTTTACTGAGAATTATCTATCTAATCTAATACAATATTTACAATAATTAATATTTACAAATTCAGTTTGTTCCGAATGTATCTTGGATGTAGGTGATTCAAAAGCTGAGAAAACAGGAAACAGTTTGTCTCCTTACAGATGAAATGAGACTAGGGACTCCCAGGTGACATTGGGTTCATGCTGAAGTGTTGTAGATTTTTTTGTGTTGAACACCAGATGAAACCTAGAACAGAAAATTCCTAACACTCTGAATTTAAACTCTCTCAGCTAAGGTTAGGTTTATCTGTGGAATACGCTGGATTTCATCATTCTCCTGCATTACTCAGTATGTATGACCAGGACCTTCTGCAGAAACCAGCCCTCGGACAGGTTTCCCTTCGCCTGAAGGAGAAAATACCCAGTTTTCCCTAACATTCTTTTCACGTACAACAGGAACTCTATTACCATCCACTGTTTGTGATAGGGCAGGTCTGGCCCTGTATACAGAACCCCTACTGTCAAAATCACTGTCACTGTTTGTGTCAACTTGAGAAATCTTAGCAGGTTGATCTGCCTGATGGTTGTGTTGAAGTTCCTCAGTTAGCTTCGCGTTTAGGGATGTGTGCGTCTACGTGCTGCACCTTCACTGAAATTCTCTCCAGTCATGCATCAATGTCCTGCCGTAGATCAGCACACCAAATAGGCTTTCCTTTCCTCTGCCAGCCACTTTTTTCCAGTCCTCTAGCCAACCCCATAGAGCAGTGGCTACCATCCATGAGTCAGTGTAGAGGTAAAGGATAGGCTAATTTTCCCATTCAGCCACAGCAAGAGCAAGTTGGACTGCTTTTACCTCAGCAATTTGACTCGATTCACCTTCTCCATCTTTCACTTCAGTAACTCTCCTGGTAGGACTCCAGACTGCTGACTTCCATCTTGGCTGTTTCCCAACAAAATGACAGGAACCATCTGTGAACAAAGCATAATTCTTTTTCTGATCAGAAAGATCACTATAGGGAGGAGCTTCTTTAGCATGAAGTGGCTTCTTCTCTGGAGGTTCTGTACAGACTGTGCCTTCCGGACAGTTGCTTGTTGTTCAGGAACCCACTCAAAATTATTTCTCTTACGAGTCACATCATGCAGAGGTTTGACAATTTGACTGAATCCAGGAATGTGTAGTCTCCAAAATTCCACTGCACCCAAGGAAGATAGTGTCCTTTTTATTTGTGGGAACTGCCATGGTGGAGACTTTGTTTATCACATCCTGTGGAATGTGATGGCGACCATCCTGCCACCGCACTCCCAGAAATTGAATTTCTCTGGAAGATCCTTTGACCTTGTCTCTCTTGATGGCAAAACCTGCTTGCAACAGAATGTCAATTATTTTGTTAACTTTCTCGAAGACTTCCTCAGCAGTTTGGACCCACACAATGATGTTGTCAATGAATTGTATGTGTTCTGCAGCTTTACCTTTCTCCCATGCGTTGTGGATCACTGAGTTACAGATCGTTGAACTGTGTTTCCACCCATGAGGGAAATGGTTGAACTGATACTGGATTCCTCTCCAGGTGAATGTAAATTGAGGCCTGCATTCCTTTGCAGTTCTTTCATAACTTTTAACTCTGTATGCAGAGTTTTTATGGCAGAGACTAGAGTAGAATGTGACAAGCTGTCCTCTATCTGCCTTAGTTGGTCAGTGAATTCACCAACAGTGAGAGTCCTTCCATTATCAGTCCTTGATAGAAACCTGCTAGCCAAGATGTTAACATAGGATGAAGGAGCAAGTTTAATAAGCTTCTTTATGAGACCTGTTCCATGAGGAATGTCGTCAGGCTTATGCCAGCTGGAAGTTAAGGAATGAAGCTTTATATTCACAGCTTAGCACAATTTACTAGCAGATATTCACAATATATTATAAATATTTATCATAACATGCACATTAAAAGTAATACAAAACCACAATAACCCTCCAAGAATTCAGGGTCTCCAGGAGGGGCTCCCAACCACCCTTCAATCTTCTTTCCACCCCCATTCTTATGCCAGAATTTGTTTTATGTGCAAGGTGAATGGGATTGATTGGTCAGGGGGATTAGAAGCAGAATGATTAGCTGGGTTACACAGAACCAGCTAGAACCCAGGGAGAGAAACAGAGATACCAAGAGACTCCAACAGACAGACTCACACTATCTTCTCTATGTTTGTGTCCTTGTTTTTATACATCTCAGCAAACCTATGAGTGAAATATACATCATAATTGTTTTCTTCTCATAGCCTATAATCTAATTTTTCTCACTAAAATATTCCAATTAGCCTTTGTGCTGGTTTGAACTAATTGGAGGATTTGGATTAGAAATTAGGCTATAGGCTGGGAAATGAAAACACATGATGTCACTTCACTCACAGCTTTACTGAGAAAGAAAAAAAAATTGTTTTAAGAGTTGTAACCCAAACATAGATAGAGGACATGAAACTGCCAATTGCTACTGAAACTGTGCATCACAGGCAGTACAGAACTAACCATGCCTCTTTGTTGCCCATTCATCAGCTGATTCATCACCTGGAAAGTCAGGCTGTCATTGAGAAAGCTCATTCACCTTTCAACAGTCCTATTTGGCCTGTGCGCAAACCCAATGGTGACTGGTGCCTCACAGTGGACTTCTGTGCCCTCAATGAGGTGACTCCACCCATGAGCACAGCTGTACCAGACATGAAGGAACTCCAGTACAAGCTGGGATCAAAGGAAACCAAATAGTATGCTACTACCACAGACATTGCTAATGCTTTCTTCTCTATTCCCACAGCAAAGGAATGCAGGCCTCAATTTACATTCACCTGGAGAGGAATCCAGTATCAGTTCAACCATTTCCCTCATGGGTGGAAACACAGTTCAACGATCTGTAACTCAGTGATCCACAACGCATGGGAGAAAGGTAAAGCTGCAGAACACATACAATTCATTGTGTGGGTCCAAACTGCTGAGGAAGTCTTCAAGAAAGTTAACAAAATAATTGACATTCTGTTGCAAGCAGGTTTTGCCATCAAGAGAGACAAGGTCAAAGGATCTTCCAGAGAAATTCAATTTCTGGGAGTGCGGTGGCAGGATGGTCGCCATCACATTCCACAGGATGTGATAAACAAAGTCTCCACCATGGCAGTTCCCACAAATAAAAAGGACACTATCTTCCTTGGGTGCAGTGGAATTTTGGAGACTACACATTCCTGGATTCAGTCAAATTGTCAAACCTCTGCATGATGTGACTCGTAAGAGAAATAATTTTGAGTGGGTTCCTGAGCAACAAGCAGCCTTTGATCAGATAAATATTATTAATTTTTATATTCAAAACCCTTACTACGCCCGACCATTAATTTTAATAATATACAGGTTTGAGTGCAACAGTTATGGAATGTATTACATAAAGGAATAACTAGATCTAGTATCAATTATCAATACATAAGAGTTTAAACCAAATTGAACTGGAAGAAAAGGTTTCTTGCAGTTAATTACTCTGCTTGCTCACTAGATGGACTCGGGGCCTTTCTGCTTAGGGCAGAAGCTAGGTAAATGAAAGGAAGCTTGAGGTATTCACTTGCAAGTATTATTTCTGTCAACTTGTGGGGTTATTAACAGATTAAAGACAGTACCTAAATACTTGCAGGGAATTCTGTCAGTTGCCCTTCTCATTGCTGAGGCTTCTGATCCTTCCCAGGTTTTGCAGGATGCTGGGGAAAAGGAGCAGATGATTTCTGACCTGGTTCCTCTCAACTTGCAACAGCTGGAGACTTGCGGAGGGCTCACGCAGGACGCCTTGCCATGTAGTCTCAGCACGATGTGTCATGCTGGCTGCTAGCTTCACAGCTATTGTGAAGACAATTACAGCTGTTCCTGGTAAACTTGAAGCAGTTTCCAGGCTGGATTATAGTTTACCAATTCAATGCTATATGAAGCAATATTACAGTATCACTGCAGAGAACAATAATGGCAGTAACACAGGCACAGGTACAGCAGCAGAGCACAGAATAATGGCAAAGGCACAAAACAACAGCAAAGCATGTCGTGTTGCATGCTTATCTGTTTTTATATCAATGCCTGAGACAGATGGGCCTTTGGACATAGATTAACCAATCAGCACAGCAGTTAGCCAAGTTTTACCATATTTGGGTGAAGCCACAGGCTTCCTATACCCATATTTGGGAAGTCACATAGGCCTAGCACAAGTTTGGCACAAGCAAAGTGCATGTACCTTGTTTACCACAGGATGCAAGCAGGAACAAAACAATTTTGGGAAAGCCTGGGTACTTAGACTCCATGGCTCCAAGTCTTTTTCCTTTTTACTGCAGTTGCCTCTCCCCAAAACAGAGGGAAGGAGAGCAGAAAAACATGTCTGGACAAGACAGCATGTGTATAAGCCTATTTTTGACCCTTCAGGTCTACCACGACACCATGGTGGGTGGAACTTTGAAAAACTGGGACAAACATTTAGCACAAGCAAGCTGGTTGGTAAATAGTAAGGGTTGAGTAAACAGAGCAGGATCTGCACAATCAGATTTGGTACAAACAGTGGAAATTTCTGTTGAATGAGAAAAGAATCTGGTAGGAAAAACTGGGTATTTTCTCCTTCGGGCAAAGGGAAACCTGTCTGAGGGGTGGTTTCTGCTGAAGGTCCTGCTCATACATACTGGGTATGTATGTAATAAAATTAATGGAATAGACTTGATACAACTAGATTACAGCAGAGATCTGGGGAATAGTTGGCCATATGGTTATTATTAGCAGATTTCTGACTTCCCT
Organism: Psilopogon haemacephalus; assembly: GCA_013396835.1. Taxonomy (NCBI): domain Eukaryota; kingdom Metazoa; phylum Chordata; class Aves; order Piciformes; family Megalaimidae; genus Psilopogon; species Psilopogon haemacephalus. The sequence goes on along the minus strand of VWZI01008715.1, from coordinate 36,906 downwards.
TTGTTCTGTGCGGTGTCTTAGCCCTGGAATTGTTCCTGCCTCAAAGAGATTAAATTAGGCTAAGGTTCAACATGGGGAGTTTAAAGATAACTGCAGAGGATGGACAACTGAAAGCATACAGGAAAATAATGTCAGATAATGACTTCTATTGATAAAATCAGTGAATGGAGACAATGCAGTGTAATCCATCTAGATTTTGCTAAAGAGATTGATGTAATTTTTCACCAAATGATGTGTTGATTAAAAATTAGCGCTATACAAAATGCTAAAAACATTATGATTCAGAAAGTAATTTCAGGGAGCATTTGTCATGGCATCTTGTAGGATCAGTTCCATTCACTCTGTTTATCATTTACTGAAAAACTTGACAGATAAAACATAATGAAGACCATTAATAAGGAAAAAAAGTAGTTATAGCAAGTGATTCGAATTTCATGGTAAACCAAGTTCCCTGGAATAACGATGCATTGTAGTTCAATGCAAAAACATATCTCTAGGACACAAAGATGTAGATCATACATGTAACTTACAGAGCTCTCTTTGAGGATCAGCATGTCCAATATAGAATTGGAGACCTGGTGGATAGTGGTTGTGAAGAGTTTACAGTGATGCAGAACAGGAGGAGGTAAGTTGCCCTCCTCCAAAGCACAGGCTGGCCACATGCAGTGGATGCTGTTCCAAGGGGACTTAGGAAGTACTGAACAAGAGTCTGAGTGTCAGACAGAAACCCAGGAGAATTACATTAATGCACCATTTTTCCTCATTGACAAACAATATTTAGCACACATGAAATAGGAGCTGAAATAAGAAAATTTAAGCAATTGAGTGAGAAACATTTACATCAAGCAAAACTACCCTCCTTCAGGACACACTGGCTGCAGTCCTGACCTAGTGCATCCCAGTGAAAGAAAATATCAGTCACAACCCTCTTCCTTTAATCAGCCCCCACTTTTTATCATGGAATTGTCATGGATTGAGCTGTTTTCCCAAAAGACAGAGCTTGGCTGGTGCTGTATCAGCCTAATGTGTCACCTCTCTGCATTAGTATGGTGAAGACACAAAGGACCTTGTGCTCTGAGCTGAACATAGCAGCTCCACTTGGCTGCTCACCACCCCCTCACTGCTGAACTGGCTCATAACTGCTTCTGCCAGCTGTGCTCTCTGACAGTTGACCCCATCAGCTGTGTTTGCTGTCTGCAAGCTGCTCTGTGGTGTTACTAGCAGGCAGAGAGGCTGCTTGACTCTCTCAACTGGGGGCTGGATTATTTCACATATCAATGCTGGGGACTTCAGCTCTTTGGCAACGTTTGGTGTTGCACAGGGAGACATTAAAGTCATCACCACAGAAAGCAGAGTCCACAAATGGTCTCTCTTAAAGACTGCTTCAGTCACTCTTTCCTCAGAATTTTTTTGCCAGCTGCTTGTGAAGGGCCTGAAGAACAAGTCTTACCAGAAACTGGTAAGGGAATTGGACTCATTTAGTCTGGAGAAGAGGAGGCTGACAGGAGACCTCACTGCTTTCACTACCTGAAAGGAGGCTGTAGTGAGGTGGGGGTTGGTCTTTTCCCTCTAGTATCAGGTAACAGGATGAGGAAATGGCCTGAAAATGTGCCAGAGGAGGTTTAAATTGCATATTAGGAAAAAAATCTTTACTAAAAGACTGGTCATGCATTGGAATAGATTGCCCAGGGAGGTGGTGGAATCACCATCCCTGGAGGTGTTCAAGAAACATTTGGACATGGCACTTTGCAACGTGGTGTTCGGTTAATGATTAGACTCTGATCTTAGAGGTATTTTCCAGGTGAAACAATTCTGTGATTATTGCTGTAAATTTCTATGACTGCCCAGAATTTAAGATAAGTGCTAGCAATATTATAAAACAGGAAATATGATTCCATTAAGGCCTGCCTGTTCTAGTCAGCAGCTCCTATTGTCCTACAGGTGCAGTAGGTGATGCTCCCAAGGAAAGTACACTGGTCTCACCACAACACAGGTTTATCTGAGCAGGAAAAAAAACCCCAGCAGATAATGTGTCCCTGTACTTGTATTTAACACATCCATAGTAGCAGCCTTGTAAAATAATGCTTCAGATGATAGGATTTCTTTTCATGTGGAGTGTTTCTCTGCAAGTAGTCCTAGTTCCTTGGTTTTCCTGCAGCTTCAATTACATAGTTAAAACATCCAAGTTTTGCTATTTGTAGCATCTGCTGAGCACTGAAGCAACAGGGAAAAGGCAAACTTGTTAGGCATCATCAGTAAGACTGATCACATGCATAGTTTTCACTAATTGTCAGAGAAGTACCAGTTACCCTACAAAACTTTAGAGCCATCCTGCAGTCATTTCACAGAACCTAACCAGTTAGATGGTCATTCCTGCCATACATACAGGATGCAAATATCTCCCAAATTTAGTGCTTAGACTATTACCCTTGCTCAAGATCAATTTTATTTGAAAACTCCTTTCCAAAGGAACTTCATCTACCTGTCTATCAACAAAACTTTTATAGTATGAGCAACATAAACTACTTTATCCTTGTGATTGTGTAAAGGGTTAAGCCTCACTTGGAGCCTTCTGACTCCTCCCAGGGGGTGGTCTGACCTTTCCCCAGATGTCATGGTTTGCCCCCTCCCACTTCCTGCCTAGGATTTGCTGTAAGAGGGAGCAACATCTTGTTCTCTCTATCTCTCTTGTCCTGCCTGCTTGGCCAACACGCTGAATAACACATGCTGCTGAATAACACGTGCTGCTGAATAACACGTGCTACTGAATAACATATGCTCTCCAGCCAACACATGGGGATACCAACCATTTTACCTTTGGAACTTGGACTAACTGCTTTTCATCACAAAAAGCCTGCACCCTGCTTCATCCAACATCAAATCACCCATCCCAGCATTTGGACTCAAATGCCTTCCATGGGTTGTATTTCTATTTTTTGTGTATTTTGATCTCTTTTCCCTTTATCATCTCTAATTTTCCCTCATTCGCCATACCCTGCATTCTGGTTCCCCTTTTCCCCAGCCTCTGTAATCCCCTTTACCCTTTTATTTATTGTTAAAGTTTTATATATTTTTTACTTCCAAATTGAATTGAGTATTTATTGGGCTTTTGGGCTCAGGGGTGGCTAGCTTAAACCCAATACAGATTGTTTTTTCAGTGTTTAATTAACATTATTTTTCTGCAGCACCATGCATTTAATAATTAAGGCACTATACAGAAGAATGAGGGATACTTACCCACTGTGCCAAGCTGGCTTGCCTGGAAACTTCTAGGAATCAGTTCCTGGGAAGCTCATGAAAGAGCCCTCTCTCCTGTGCTTTGTTGGGAATTCATCTATTGGGGAAAAAAACCCTAAGTTTAAACAGTTAACCTAAGTTAAGTGATTCTTTATGCCTTATGTTCATTAGGACATACCAATAACCCAGTAGCACATTAAGAAAAGAAACTGTGGTAGATTTGACTTGTTAAACATATGCAAACATTAATTGCATAGGAATAAACATAAAACTCATTGTAATTATGTCAGTGATAACAACAACTACAGGGAAGATTAATTTCATGCTATTTAAATGAACATCTGTTTTCTAGAAGTGGAAAAAGAAGAAAGCAAGAAGAAAGTATTTGTGTTTGAAGGGGTAGATTTCAAGATGTACTTATAATAACATAATGACTGCATTTTAAGGTTCAGCAGGAGATATACTTATTAGGCCTAATAATGACACTATTAAGAGCACAAAGCCAAATAATCGACAGTTGTCTTGCCCCACAAGATTTACAATTAAAGGATGTGATCGGGAGAAATAAAAGAAAGAACAGCAAAGTAGACAAAAGTGTGAGATAAACATCTCTACTTGTAAACTGAAAACAGCAAAACAAAAGGCTACAAGATTAGGTGACTATGACACCACTGCCTGTAATGCTTAGAGTAGAATATATCTGCTAAATCTCTGTATCATTAAAAAAAAACCAGGGCCACGCTTAAAAATATGTCCTACATAAAGCACTGTCTTTTTTCGCTCACTTGGCCTCTATACCTCAAACCAAATATCATAACAGTGTTGTAGATCTAACATCAGGAATCACAAAAGTTGATTCACTGTTCCAGAAAAATTAGCACTGGCACACTAAACTAATAAAGCAGAAAGAGAGACACTATGAAGATGAGGAGTATTTTAATACTCTGTTGGAAGTGCCAGGCTCACTCCATCTACCCAGCAATTGGGCCGTTTAGCCCAACTCCTGGGCTAAATTTGGCCTTTAAGTCACTGTCTACCTTAGAAAGCAATACAGTGCAATAGGATGAGAATGCAGAGTGAAAGGCAAGGTGCCCAAGAACGAACATCTATGCTGTACACTTCACTGCAGATTTACCTCATATAGCCCGAATGCTCCTTGATGGTTGAAGTGTATTGAGAACTGTGCTAGAGAACTTGTTCTGGTTTAGCCCATATGAGGTAAACTCACTTCATGTGTACAGCAAATGGAGACAGCCAGGGGACTCTCTTCAAAAGTCTGCTCCCCATCTGAACTAAAATGCTAATGTAGGGACACCTTTGCCATATATATCTTGTAGAAAAGTCAGTGGTAGTTTTGTGCCTCACCCAAAATATTACATTTATCAATGATTGCTGTGGTGGGCCTGAATGGGCAAAATAGGCTTATATATGTCCTGGTTTGCCCATACATGTTTCTCTACTCTCCCTCCTGCTGTGGGGAGAGGCAACTGCAAGAAGGACAAAGAACCTGGAGCCACTGAGTCTAAGGACCCTGGCTTGCCCACACTTCTTTTGCTCTTGTTTACATGCTGTGGTTAACATTTGGCTTGTGCCTGCCTCATGCAAGGCCTATGTTTTCCCAAATTTGGGTAAAGCAAGCCTATGGCTTCACCTAATATGGTCAAGCTTGGCTAACTGCCATTCTGATTGGTTGTTCTGTGTCCAAAGGCCCATTAGTCTCAGGCTACATTGATAAAGAAATGAGCAGATAACCCAATGTGCTCTGACATGGTATTTGTGCTTGCCTGCTGCTGCCTGCCACCATTGCTCTCTGCTTCTGGCAGTGTTCTGCCTCACTGCCCTGTTACATCCTGAACTTCCTGGAAACTGCTTTCCTCAAGTTTACCAGGAACTGGCTCTAAATGCCTCCAGGTGATAGGCCTGCATAGCCAGCATGACGTTGTGCTAAGACTGCTTACACCTGAAAGTCTCCTGTCAAAATGGGAAGTCCTGGAGGTACACAGATTATCCAGAGGAGCCAGAATAAGATCAGAGATAGTCTGCCTCTTTCCCCAGCAGTCTGTGAAGTCTGGGAAGAATCAGAAACTTTAGCGGATAGGACACTAACATAACCCTGTGCAAGTTTGTGGGTACTGTCTGAAGCTGCAGCTAGCCTTGTGAGTCAGGAAATAATATTTTGTGAGCAAATATTTAAAGCCTCTTGTAATTCACTAATTGCCTTCTGCCACAAGGAGAAAGGAGCTTCCCAAGTCCATCTAGTGGGCAAGCGGTGTAACTGACTGCAAGAATCTTCTTTTCCAGTTCAATTGGATTTACATGTTTATATTCTTGCCAGTTATTTCTATTTGTTCTAGATCTAGTTTATCCTTTATGTAATGCTTTCCATGACCGTTGCAAGGGAGCCTGATTATTATTAAAACTAGTGGTCAGGATGGTGAGAGTTCTGAATATTCAAAATTAATAAACAATGTTAACTTTAAAAAAATAATCACCCTCTCTGTTACACTGATACAATTTTAAATTAAGCATGTATGCAACTATTTTATATAACAGTGGTTTCATAACCTTTTATTGCAAATTTGACACAAACATTTAATGTGCAAATGTATTTTATGAATATATAAATAGCTGCTTTTTCAAAACAGGGTTTAAATTTATATCTGCAGGTTATTCATTATGCAAGAAAGAAGTACTTTTAATACACAATAAAAATAGTTGTCTTGTAAGAGTACACAAAAGGTTCATCCACATACAAAAGAGCTCTCAAAGACAACCATCATCTCCAAGTTGTTGCTTCATTGTTTGAAACGCCCCTTACGTGCTAAAATCCAGGAAGCATCTCTTTCACATAAGTGTCTCTCAGTAAACAGTTATTACTTCAATTGCTTTTCAGCTACATGTGAATTCCAGACCTTGCAAGTTGGAGTTTCTCAAGCACTTTCTCCTTTTCTAGCCTCTGAACCTCAATGAAACAGATTAAGAAACAATGAAATGGTATGTAGTTTGCATACTGTATTGTTTTCATTTATATAATGCTAAAATGTGTGTCTTCTTTTTTCCCTAAAAGACAGTCCCTTCAGCTGCTTGATCTAAAACTACATTGGTATTAAGAACATGCTCTTTTGTCTTTACCATCTTGGCAGCAGTTCATAACAGTTTTCCCTTCAATTTTTGCCTATGGAAGGAAAAGTAAAGGAACATTGCTTGTATCTTCAAAATTATTGTGTAAAGTTTTTATATATATGTACATATGCATATATATGGATCCACTAATTGCCACAGTTTTAATCTCAGCTTTCTCACATTTTTTCCTCCAGAAAGCATAATCAAGTGGTGAAAAAAAACTATCAACAGCCTTTCAAAGAGCAGAGAACAGTGTTGCTTTCCTTTTTGCTTCCTCTGAATTTCTATTGAAATTTCGTATTTTGTCTGGGTTTAAAAAAAATATTTTTGAACTAGAAGTTTAGAGACCTTCTATGGATGAATGGAAAATTATTGTGATGTTATGGTGTACTAAAGCAGCATAATGAATCTGTGATCTGGACTCTTGATTTAGAGGGGAAAGTACCCCAAAATGGTGTAACTGCTGACAATTTTGTTGTATCACACCGGTGCTAGACTCTGATCACATACCAGAAATGGAGTTAGGGCAGCTAGTGAGTGCTTAGGAAGTGTTGATGAAGCATCATGAACCAAGTAGTGGATAGAGCAGAAAATTTTGTTTGCAGGAAACTGAGTTGCTCTGGACCAATGGACCTACCATACAAATGTTCTCTATAAGAGAAAGCCTCAGGAGTTACTGGCAGACATAGAATCATAGAATGATAGAATGTTTAGGTTGGAAGGGACCTCGAAGATCATCAAGTCCCAACTCCCTGCCTTAGGCAGGGACACCTCCCACTAGAACAGAATCACTTAAGGCCTCATCCAACCTAGCCTTGAACACCTCCAGGGAGGAAGCATCCACAACCTCCCTGAGCAACCTGTTCCTGTGTTTCACTATCCTCACTGTAGAGAACTTTTTCCTAACATCTAGTTTAAATCTCCCTTCTGCCAGTTTAAAACCATTGCCCCTCTCCTGTCATTACAAGACCTTGTAATGACATAGGTATTGCCCTTAACTTTCTGTGTTGTACCAGTGGCTGAGTGGGTTTTGGAAGCCTATTCATGGCCAAGGAGGAATGGCCAGAAAGTGGTCAGCTACTTCACAAAGCTGGTGAGCGGTTCTGCTTTAGGTCTGTCTCATTCTGTACTTCACATTCATTGTAGACTCAGTGATATTTTAACCTTTTGTTCTAGACATGTTGGCAACCTTAGTATATAGTCCTTGCATTAGTGGCAACAAAGTACTTGAATTTCAAGGAGAATCCAGTCACAATTGATGGCAGGAAAAAGGAATTGCCAGAACCTTCAAAAGGATTGAATATTCAAAATATATTACACATCAAAACTTACCAAAAGGACAAATATATCAGTGACATTTTATGATCTTTGTAATTATGCAGAGATTATACAGTGCTTCAAAAGCACTGACTTGTCACAGAAATTCAACGTATATTCTAAAAAATACCCTACAAAATACTCCTTTAATTATTCAAACTTGCAAGCTCAAGCAAAACTACCATGATCGGTTGACATGGCACAGGTTAGGGACATCATTCCAAAGAATTCTTGAATTATTGAGCAAGAACATTTCTTTCATTTCTCATCTAAATATTTCTACTACAAGAGATTCACCACAGCTCTGGACAAGCTGTTCCAGCAGTTGAAATACCAATCTTTGAATTTGTCTAGTTTTGTTAGCAAACACTAAGAACTTTAAAGAGCTTCTGCCACCATATTCCTGCCCCAGTAATTGCACTCAAACTGAGCCTTCTCTTGGCCATCAGAGAAATCTTGAGCTTCTTGGTGCTTTCACTAGCAGACATGCCTTTCTAGTCCTTTAGACATTTTTGTGGCTGTTCTTTGTAGCAAGCTTGTTTTTGTCAGAATATTCCACAAATTTCTGGCAACAGAAATATAACAAACCAATATAACAAATAGATTAATTATAACATCTCTGCCACTTCTTGTCTGTTGCTCTACCTCCTTTTTATTAAATCTTTCATTGTAAAGTCATGCTCCACTGTCTCTTTGCTTTAGCAGTGTCCCATTTTCTTTTCTTCATTCTTTGTTCCTAGACATGCAATGCTATATTTGACCATACGAAAAAATGGAATTTCTGTCCAGTTTACTGAGCGAAACAGAGCCCTCTGTGCATGTCTCTCAGTATAACTGGTTCAGGCTACCACCATCCTTTCATGTTACACAGTACTAGCACAAAGCTTTCAGGAGAATGTGGAGCAGGATCCTTTGAGATTAAACATGAAATCAGTCACTTTAGATGAAAAAAATTGAAATGTAGATGGAGCAGCATGGAAAATATTTTATTTGTCTGTCTGCAGATGTGATGGAAGGGGTTCCAAGGAATTAATGCAAGATTATTTTTCAAAAATTAATATTGTTTATTCACTTTTATATTCAAACTTTTCCACCCCTGACCACTAATTTTAAGAATAAACTGGTTTGATTGTAACAGTCATGGAACACATTACATAAACAATGTCTAAATCTAGTATTAACTATCAATATATATATACAATTGAATTCAACTGAAATTCATTAACCGGAAGAGAAGTTTTTACTCTGCTTGTGGTTAGTTATCTGCTTGGCCACTAGATTATCTCAGGGCCCCTCTGCATAGGGCAGAAGCTAAGTAATAAAAAAAACTTATTTACTCATGAATATTATTTCTCGACTTGCGAGGCTAGCAATAAATTGAGACAGAACTCAAAATGCTTGCAGGGAGTTCTATCTGTTGCCTTTCTGGCCGGTCTGGATGCTGGCTCATGCTGTGACTTCAGATTCACCCTAGGCTCCACAGGCTGCTGGGGGAAGGTGGGGCAGAGAGTTTCTGACCTGATCCTGGCTTTCAATGATCCGTGTGCCTCCAGGGCTTGCTTGTCTTTGGAGATATAGGGCTGCGCCAGCAGGTGTAGGCAGATGTCTTGTGATATGTCTCAGCAGGTGTGTGTCATGCTGGCTGTTGTATGCAGCTATCGTGTGAAAGCAATTAAAGTTGCTCCTGGTAAACTCAAAGCAATTTCAGGCTGGAATATAGCTTATATTGCTATATATAATAAGGCATTAGCATTGTTGATTGGCATCACAGGTGCAGATACAGCAGTAGAGCACAGAATAACGGTAAAACATGGAATAATGGCAAAAGTATGTTGTATTACCTGCTTATCTATTTTCATATCACTGAAAAAGGCAGGCTGCAGTAAGCAGATGACTAAAGCTGCTTTTAAAGGCCAGCCTGAGAACTCTCCCCACTGAAGATCTGTAATAAATGTAATCTATCACTTTTATGAAATAAACACTTGGAATCAGAGCCCAAGGCAGGTGTGTTGTCAATGAGTGATTTCCTGTTGTGCTCACCAAAGTTATAAGGAACAAGATAACCAGAAAGGCATAAAATCCAGGTTGTAACACAAGCCTGAACAACATATTGAAGCTTGTAAGAGTGTATTCTTTTCTCTTCTTTTATTAAGATATATATGAAATTGCTAGGTTAGGCACTGATTTCAGAGAAAACCATTGACCGCTATCTGGCTCCATGCAGTTATCCACCCAGGGGCTTTCTACACAGATGAAATTTCCTGTGCTTTCCAGCTACATCTTGTGCTCAAACTTCCACAACACTCTTTCAATATTTGTCAGAAAATTTACCACTTCCCCTGTCACCTCCCACTCCCAATTTTCCTCACGCTGTTAGGCAGATTAAAGACAAGTTTTCCACACCAAGACACCAACCAAAAACAGCAAAAAAAGCCAAACAAAAAAATCCACCAAAACAGCCCTTGCCCTAAGCACACCAAAGCAAGTCATCCTCCCCCACTTCCAGGCAGTCTTTACAAATGTACTTTCTTTGACCTGATGCTCAGATTTCTCTCTCTCTTTGCTCTTGCCATGGTGAGGAACTAGCACCCTCACTTTGGGGAAAAAACTGAGAGCAGGTACTTCTTTGATGCCATCTTTGCGTGGATCGATTCTGTGCAGAACTGGTCTACTCTCATTGTCCCCATGTGCCCCATGATGTCAGTAATCCAACAGTTTTCTCTAGTTACATCTGCAACATGCATGAAGTGAGCAGCCATGAAACTCATACAGGCAGTATAGGAGAATGACTGGCAGGCTGGCTAAGCCCCAAAACAAATCTGCATATCCAGTGGCAGCTGGGCTGGAACCTCCAGTGCCAGCTGGAGTCTCTAGAGTGACCTTGGAGCTTTCTAGCACAGAGCTATGACATGCAATGCAGACACATTCTCTGAGACTCTGCCATTCCTCAGATTTAATGCAACAAGTACTACTCTTTCCAGCTGCCTGCCTCTGATCTCTGCTCTGACAGAGTTTCTCCTATTTACCTCTCTCCTGAATACGCCCAGCTCTCACAAACCCTACTAACAATCTTCCTTTGCACAAGATTAGTCTGCTGAGTCCACAGTGGTATACTTTTGTTTCATCAAGGAGTGTAGTTACATTCAGAATCCTTTAGCAAGAAAAATGGTTATCTTGCTTGCTACTTTAGATCAGCTTGCAACCCACTGCCCATATTCTGTTTTTTTCTCAGCTCTTTCTCACCATCCTCAGCTATATATTTTCATAGCTTCTTCCCACAAAAGAGCTGCTGAGCAAGATGCTTTCTCTACACTGTGTGGAGTAGTCATATTTCTCAGTAGACCTTGCTGCAGCCAGCAAAGCCTCTGGAGAGACCCAGGACAATGTTTCTCCACAAGACTCAGCTTGCTCTGAGAAGGCAGCCTTTAGCAGTCAGCCAAAATGTGTTTGTTTTTCTGCCACTGGTATAAACCAGAGACGTTTATATTGCTGTGTTGTGCATCCTGGCTGATTCAGAAGAAATGTGGTCATATAGATTAAATCTTTATTATATTACATATTATTGATATCATATATTGTATTAATTGATGATTTGGTACTGTATTATTAAAACAACAGTGACTCCTTAGAGCCATTTCCACAAGCTGGAGCTTCTTATGGTCTTGGGAGATCATTCTGCAGCCAAAAATACATGAAGTACAAGGTAGATCTGAGTATTTCCAACCTCTGATAAATTGTTTCACATGAATCCTGCTGACAAATATGCATTGACTTCCCCAGGGTAGGATTATGTGAATTAAGCTATTAAGTTGACTTTTTTTTCCTTTTTTTTTTTTTTCAACATGGGTTTGAAATAAACCACAGTGTATGCTATCCATAATACAGCCCTATTGAGAGCATTTCCAAATATTATCTTCATCTGCGGTGAGAGACAACTTTCAGGATGATTTCTTCTATGCTGTTTTGAACACATATAATTTTATGAAGAAGAATTTCTTCAAGTATATTAGTGAGAAAAGGAGGACTAGGGAGAATGTGGGACCCTTCCAGAAGGGACATGGAGAGCCAGTGACAAGGGATATGGATAAGGCTGAGGTGCTCAATGACTTCTTTGCCTCAGTCTTCAGCAGCAAGTGCTCAAACCACAACATCAAAATTACAGAGGGCAAAAGTAAGGACTGTGGGAGAGAAGGTCTGCCCACTATAACTGAAGATCTTGTTCGTGAGCACCTAAGGAATCTAAATGTGCACAAGTCCCTGGGGCCTGATGGGATCCACCCACAGGTCCTGAGGGAACTGGCAGATGAAGTTGCTAAACCACTGTCTATTGTATTTGAAAGGTCATGGCAGACTGGTGAAGTTCCTGCTGACAGGAAAAGGGCAAATATAACACCTATCTTCAAGAAGGGAAAAAAGAACAACCCCAGGAGCTACACACCGGTCAGTCTAACCTCTGTGCCTGGCAAGATCATGGAGCAGATCCTCCTGAAGGCTCTGCTAAGGCAAATGGAAAACAAAGCAGAGGTAATTGGTGGTAAACAGCATGGCAAATGATGCCTGACAAATTTGGTGGCTCTCTACGATAAAGTCACAGCAGCGGTGGACAAGGGAAAGGCAACTGATATCATCTACCTAGACCTGAGTAAAGAATTTGACTCTGTCCCACATGACACCCTGGTCACCGAACTGGAAAAACACAGACTTGATGGGTGGAGCACTGCTGCATAAGGAATTGGCTGGATGGTTGCACACAGAGTGATGATCAATGGCACAATGTCCACCTGGAGACCAGTGACAAGTGGCGTCCCTCAAGGGTCAGTGCTGGGACCAGTGCTGTTTAACATCTTTGTCAGTGACATGGACAGAGGAATCGAGTGCACCCTCAGCAAGTTTGCAGATGACACCAAGCTGTGTGGCACAGTTGACTTGCTGGAGGGCAGGGATCCATCCAGAGGGACCTGGACAGGCTGGAGAGGTGGGCCCAGGCTGACCTCATGAAATTCAACAAGGCCAAGTGTAAGGTCCTGCACCTGGGTCGGTGCAATCCCAAGCACAAATCCATGCTGGATGGCGAATGGCTGGAGAGCAGCTCTGAGGAAAAGGATCTGGAGGTGTCCGTTGACAAAAAACTCAACAGGAGCCAGCAGTGTGCACACGCAGCCCAGACAGCAACTGTGTGCTGGGCTGCATTAAGAGAAGCATTACCAGCAGGGCAAGGGAGGGGATTCTCCTCTGCTCTCATCAGACCCCACCTGGAGTACTGTGTGCAATTCTGCAGCCTCCACCACAAGGACATGGAACTGTTGGAGCAAATCCAGAGGAGGGCCACGAAGATGATCAGAGGGCTGGAGCACCTCTGCTATGAGGACATGCTGACAGAGTTGGGGCTTTTCAGCCTGGAAAAGAGAAGGTCTTGAGGAGACCTTATAGTAACCTTCCAGTGTCTGGAAGGGGCCTACAGGAAGGCTGGGGAGGGACTGTTCACAGGGTCTTGTAATGACAGGATGAGGGGGAATGGGTTTAAATGAGGGGAGCTTTAAACGGGATGTTAGGAGGAAGTTATTTACAGTGAGGATGGTGAGACACTGGAATGGGTTGCTCAGGGAGGTTGTGGCTGCTCTCCCCCTGGAGGTGTTCAAGGCCAGATTGGATGAGGCCCTGAGCGACCTGGTGCCTCCCACTGCCTATGGTGGGGGCTTGGAACTGGGTTATCTTTGAGGTCTCTTTTCAACCTAAAACATTCTATGATTCTACTCATTAACCACTACTGAAGATGTTAATTGAAGAATACTGAGTTAAAAATAACTACATATGCCAAGATCAGTCAACAGGTTTATAAGTATAGTTTTAATGGCAGTAAGATCAATATCCAAGGGCCAAGGACACTGTTATGTCAGTGTTTTCTGAACATTCTGGTAAAACTTAATGTTGAGTTCCTCAATAAGTGGAGCAGAAATCTGTAAAGTGAGTTTCTGTGAAAAAAGAGAGAGAGAAAAAAAATTAACAACTTTATGTTAACTCAGAAAAAATATTGTCTCAAAACAGATTATTAGAATGGAAACTTGAGCTTATACCTTCATGATTTCCCTAACCTCATCTAGTAGGCAAGACTGACTTGGTGGCTGTAAGCATTTTGTACTGCTGTATTCAGTTCAACATCCATTTTAATGATTCAGGAATGGTTTAAAATTAATTAATAATATTAATTAAATATGTAATTATAATTACAATACCTGTCTTGCTCTCTCTCTCCCTTCAATGTTAAATGTAATGTATTTTGTGCTATTTGCATAATTTCCCTCTTCAGCATTTAACCAGTTTTATCCTTAGGTTTTGGAATTATTAATCTCTTTAACTGCATGATTTCCATTCATGCCTCTTGGCTATTTCTTTGCCCACCCACAAATTCTTGTTGATATCGCTCTAACAGTCTATGCTTTGATGACTCCTTCAAAGTGTAAATCATTCATCAGAAATAGTTCTCTACCACAACTTGGTAATTTAGCCTTTTACTCACAGGGCCAGATCCAGGCATATATACTGCAGCCTCATCCAACCACTAAACCAAAAGCACCAGGAGCCAGAAAGACCACTCCAGACTGCATGGACACTGAAAATTATGACATTGAGAACCTCCCTGCACCTCTCATCCAAGGATACAACTGGAAGAAGGAGAACCTTCCTATTCCCAGGTAATTTTTTTGTCAGCACAATTCTGGTCAACAGAAACATTCTTCCAACATCCTGGCTGCAGTTACAGTACAGTTCCTGTAGCTCTTAGGGTACAACACTCAGAGAGAGAAAAAGAAAAAAGAAGATAAGGAATGCCTAACAACAGGAAGATTTTGTGATATTACAAACGTTAGATAAGTGTCATGCTGCATGAATCACAGAGAAAGAAATGGCTTATAACTAAGGAATCTGCTTCTATTTATATCCAAATAACTATGGCACTACCTTTAGGAAAATTTGCCTTCCATAAAGCAAAAGTAATATGGTAGAATTTGCTTTCTACTACAATCCCTTCAAACAGTACAGTCTTCGTCCTTGTTAATGAATGACTATACTGTAGTATCTAATCTCATTAAGCCCATGGAAGGGTGGGAAACTTGCCCTATAGATTTTGGGTGGTGTTTTGTTTTTTTTTTTAATTACATGGATTGTAAATTTTCAAGATCTGAACCCAAGCTTCTAGAGCTTTTCTTTTTCAATAGTGAAACATAAGAGGATTGTGGGTAATGGCATTTAACATCTGTAGGGGGATGGTGGGAGATTTGACTGAATCACTTATAACTATAAGAGGAATATATTTACGTGGTTTAAATAACGTTAATTATTGTGTGGTTTTGGACTTTCCCTCCTACAGTGGTTTGGTGGGATTTTCCTCCATTATTTGAACTAGCACTTAAGTCACTTAGATCATCTTTTGTACTTAAAATAAACTTTAGATTATACCATTGTGACAAGCTTTTTTGTCTTTCTTAATTATCTTTTTATGTGATGTTGTTAGCATGCAGTTATCTTCTGGACTTCTGTGATTGGTGCCTTCAAGTATATCTCAAGGGAATGTTTTCTTTAACCTGCCACATTTATATTGCATTCAGCTTGCTTAGAGGCAGTTTGGCTGTTAAACAATTTCATCCCTTGAGGTGATACTGATTACAGGTATTTATGACATTGTCTCTGAAAGTGAACTTCTTACAATTCTCCGAGGCAGAAATTTATTCTCAGCAATTTTCTTACTTCATAGATTCCTTCAATAAATTAAAAGTTAGAGCCAAATGCATATAATGGGGATCACCCTTCTGTTACAAATAAACCTAAATCATTGAGCCTAATGGGTGGAGTAACAAGTTGTGACATCTATTGCTTGTTAGTGGCAACTTAAAATGTTGGCACTGGGACTTCCCTAGATGCAGATCAGTGTTGAGATTCAAGTACTACATCGCACACAGCTTAGTGGCTGGTGACAGATAAGGAACAAGTGATCAGAGCAAAGTAAGTTTATACAGTGTTGCTCCTTTTGTCTGTTCTTACTTGGAAAGCAAAAGTGAGACAACGGAGGCTGTTGCAGCGCTTTATCAGGAGTGTTCAATCTGTCCCCTCTAGGTTGTCTCCTTGTTGGTGCTAGAGGAGCACTGCACAAGCAAGTAATGCATTTTGATCTGGGACACTGAGGATAGACATTCTAAGAAGCTGAAACTGTAACTGTTGTCTCACTGTAGTATTATTTTTCTTAAGAACACAAAGGAACAACAGAGATTTGCCCTTCCACCTCTGCAGAGAGGAAGACACTGGTTAGAGCCAGTTACATTGTAATCATTTTTGGACACTAAGTAATTGTGAGAAGAGATCTCCATCCCTTCTTTTAGCAGCTGATAAATATGTTTGACAAGTCTTCTCATTTTATCAGAATGATAACAATGTCCATAAAACTGCTAACATTTCTCCCAGTTTGTGGAGCTCTATCTTCTTTTCATCTTCTCACTAGTTTAAAAACTTATAAAAGCAGCAGATGTTAAGTAAAAGAAAGCGTATGTGTAACAGGAAAGATTAAAATTTCCTAAACCAGCTGATTTTTTCCTCCCCCCCCCACCAAAATTCAGACTGCTATATCAAGAATTGGTGTCTGGTTATACTTGGAAATGCAAAGATGTGTGGATGAGAAAACTTTCTGTTATTCATTGACTATTCATTCTCTTTCCCTAAGGTTTTTCATAACTGCTCAGCAGATCTCTTACCCCACTCAGCTCAAAACTGAAAGCATCTCTGTGGATGGCTCTTCCATTCCGAGCAACAGCATGAGGTCTCTGATTCAGGCCAAGAATTGTAATTTTGTTGTACTTCAGAGTGTCAGCCCCTTGGTAGCCATTTTTAACTATTTCTGTCTTCAGATTTCCCTGAAAAATGCTGCAGAGAAAATGTTAGAAACAATAACTCTTTCAAGGTGACTTAAAGCATACTGTTACTGTTGTGGTCTCATCTTCTCAATGAACATGTAGACTGTCTTTCAGTGTAGACATTAAAGTCTGAGATAGTAAAGGGAAAATAAGAATCATTAATTTTCACATATGAAAGCTTTTGGGTATTTATACAAGCTAACAAAGTGAGAAAAAAAATAGCATTTGCAGCATTCACTTAATTTTTTTTTTTTTTAACTTTTTTTTCTACTTATCATCAATGCATATTTGGTTCTTGCACCCATTTACAAGGTACAGCAGCATATGCAAAGCCTAAAGACAGAGATTCAATTAGTGACCTTAAGGCAGATAGATTAACATCCACAACTAAATGTTTTAAACTATCAGCATCTTCCACAGACATCAGCTGCTAGATATTTTGCCCCTATTCTATGTCCCATGACTCCACAGCTCCTGCTAAAAATCTGTTATATATGTCCCAGCTTTAAGAACATTGAAGAAAAACCATGCATCCACACAGCTTTGTTGGTTGTCCTTATTTACTATGTATCCTATATTTATGGATGTACCCAGAGGACATACAAAGTCATTAAACAAATGCCTTCAGATCACCAGCAACAGTAGTTTCCCATACAAGCAATGAAGAGGAATCATTGCATTTGTTATGTGATCAAAGTTGTTAAGGAAATAAATATGAATTACACTGCTCGGGAAATGCTGAACTGATATGCAATCATGACTTTTTAAAAAATATGCCAACAAGAAACCCATGATGGAACCTTTTGCATGAACTATCTTACATTATTTCAATAGTGCATGATAGGATGGAACCAAAAGCTAGATCACAGTATTTGTGACTTATGGCTGTGTTTCTACTGCTTTTTTCAGGCATCAGCACTAAAAATAATTGCTAAACCTCAGCACACTGATTTAAACTGCCTAAATAAGGAATTATTGTTTTCACGGAGCAAACAGGGAGAGGCCTCTAGAAGCCTCTGTAGAATTCATTAGGATGCATACATATCTCCTCCTCCTTGGCAGAGTGCTAGCATAGAAGGAGGTTTAGTGTAGAGAGACCGTCTCTCTGTAGTGATTTTTTTTTTCTGTCCTCAGGTGTAGCTAAGCAGGAGAGCTATCTCAAGGTGGCCACACAGACCCAGTAAACTCAGTGTGATGCTGAGCTCAGTGATCACAAAATATAAATAAATAAACTTGCACTGGAGCTCTGAGGCCCTGATCCAAGACTCTGCAGTACATACCACTGTACCTCTAGATCTAGGTCTAGAACTGAAGGTCTTGAGGACATAGGGCCTTGATGGTTCAGGGAATGAGTGACTCTTTTCTCTTCAAGTATTTAGTAGTTAAAGTAATTGCCTGGGAAGGTTCTGAGTTCTTGTCAGAGTAAGTTTTGGACAGAAACCAGGACTTCCCCCTGCACTTCTGAGTTCTAGAGTTCTGATTTTCCTTTCTTACTGTCCTCTCAGAAGTTCCCATTTCCTTGGGCAAACCTTCCTTCCAGCATCCCTTGAGTGTAGTCTGGCCTCACTTTCTGCAGTCTAAGCACATCTGCCTTGTTTGCCACCTCTAGGGATGAAGGCAGAGTTTATGTATCTTTTCACTCATCCCTGAAGTACAGTTTTTTTCTAGACTGGCAAGTTTAGCATATGTGGCACATTGACCTAGGTCACTTTGCCATTCTGCATGCTGAAATGGAGGTGTCAAGTGAATTAAAATACCAGTTGCAGTAAGGCAGAGAGCAGGCAGCTTGTATCATTTTCTGAGGTTTAGGTTCTTGCACATATCTTAAATCCTGCTTTGTATTTCTGGGTTGTTTAAATGAAAATATAACCAAAAGGGTCTAATCCTGTACCTGTTACTTCCACAACACTTTGTGTGGGTTCAAGTGCTGTGATGTCAGACCTCACTGGTAAATCATTTAGGGAATGAAATGTGTGTGTTCCCCTAAAACTAGCTATGATTATGTTATTGATCCACAACTTTTTATGAATATAGAAATATCCAACAAATATCAAGACTTTCATACAATTCTCATACCTTAGCAATTTGCTATTTGAGATTATTTTCTTTATAGTAAACACATAAAA
Organism: Psilopogon haemacephalus; assembly: GCA_013396835.1. Lineage (NCBI taxonomy): Eukaryota > Metazoa > Chordata > Aves > Piciformes > Megalaimidae > Psilopogon > Psilopogon haemacephalus. Next base: position 18,203 of record VWZI01008715.1, on the reverse strand, counting down.
AAATCAACATTAGAGACATTGGAATGCAGATAGGGACCTTAGGTCATGGATTTACAGGCAGAAATCAAATATGAGCAATGAGAAATAGAGGTGCCAGTGAATCAACAATCTAATTTGCACAGAACAGAATTTAATATAAAAGTGGATATTGTTTTTCTGCAGCCTTACTACAATAAATTATTATACACAGACTAGAGAAACCTGAAATTATTCTTCCCTTTTGCTGTTGAAAAATCTTTTTTTAAATAATTTTTTTTTCTTTCTTGGCAAATCAAGCAGAAGATAAATTAAAAATTAAATTTAAAGTCTGGACATATGGTATTAGTTCCAGGAAAATATCTTAGAACTATACAAGACTACATAATAAAATCCATCTCTTACCCTGGCATGCTCTTGGCTCCTGGAAGATGTATATTCTAAGAGAAGTTTGATAATAGGGATTAACACAGTTTTCTCTTTTGAATATTTTCTGTAGAGTACTCTGGAGCTTTTAGGAGTACAGACTGTGAAAGTCACAGAATCATGGAATCATTTAAGTTGGAAAAAACCTTTAAGATCATCAAGTCCAACCATAAACCTAAAACCGCCAAGTCCACCACTAAACCATACCCCTACACACCACATCTATAGGTCTTTTAAATACCTCCAGAGATGCTGACTCAACCACTTTCAATGCTTGCCAACCCTTCTAATGTCTAATCTAAACCTCCTTTAGCTCAGCTTATGGTCATTTCCTCATGTTCTATCACTTGTTGCTCTAGAGAGGAGTCCAACATCCATCTTGATACAACCTCCATTCAGGTAATTGTAGAAAGTTGTAAGATCTCCTTTCAGCCTCTTTTTCTCCAGACTGAACAACCTTGGCTCCCTTAGCTGCTCCTCACAGGATTTGATGTCCAAACTCTTCACCAGCTTAGCTGCCCTGCTTTGCACATACTCCAGCACCTCAATGTCTTTCTTGTAGTGAAGGTCTCAAAACTGAACCCAGTATTCATATACAGCCTCACTAGTGCTGAGTATGGGGGGACAATCACTTTTCTAGTCCTGCTGGCCACACTGTTTCTCATACAAACCAGGAGGCTGTTGGCCTTCTTGGCCACCTGGGCATGCTACTCACTCATGTTTAGCTGGCTGTCAAACAAGACCATTCCACAGTCTACATACAATATCCTATTTCTTAACCAAATGCTAGAACTGTAGGCAAAATATGACCTGTATAGATTATTGAAGTCGGTTAAGGTCTTACACAATAATTCCCACAACTTCCTATCATATAATTCATGAGCTTCTAGTAGATTTATAGCATTTTTCTCTATTACAGCCTAAACTATTGGGTTTTTCAGTCTCTCATGACATGTCTGTACAGAACTGAGTGCTGTGTAAAAGGCATTAGTGCACTGACCCTGAGCTAATCTATTCCTGTGGCACATGAAGCATCTGATCAGCACAGTTGGTTTCCAGTAGCATTCTGAATCACTCTGTAGGAGACCAACCATGGGAGCAATCTCTGTGCTATCAGACAAGGAAATGCAAGCTAAAGAAGTGAGACTGCAAAATTAAAAAAGTGAGACCACGAAGTAAAAACTTCAAGTGGCCAAAATTTAAAAGTTGCTGGGACATCCTGAAGAGAGAGAAACATAGCCTTTTCCCACCCATCAGACTGAAAGTGTTCACAGAAGGAAGACAAGGGAAAGATCTCTAATATCTAGAAACTGCAATTCAGAAAAAAGCATCTGAGATGAAAAAGTGGATTTTCAGATTCACATCACAGCAGGGACATTAATGATGTGTGACTATGATACTCAATGAAGTAAACACAGAACTGCAGCACCATAGCTGGACTATTTTCCAGCTGTCTGTAGATGAAAACATTAGGTAGTTTACCAGGTTTAAAGGCTGTGCTGCAAGGAAATAAGCTTTCCAGAGAACAGTTAGACATCAGCACCTTATAATGGCTGAACTAAAATACAGCTACCTGTACGTAGGTAAGTACTTCATATGTTGCTACTTATTTCGCTGAATGTATATTTAGCCAAGAAGTAGTTCTCCTTTTCAATAGTATCTGTCAAAACAGGGAGCAAAATCCATAAGCAATTCACATTAATTGCAGGAAGTGCTTAAAATCAGGATAACATGAATTGTAGGCATTTTAATATCTTCCTCCAGTCTTCTTAGTGTGATTGCAGGGGAACACAACATGAGTTACTGCCCTCTCTAGCATACCAGCCATTCCCAGTGTCATACCTTGCTCATATCAAACACTGACTTCTGGAGCAATCTGCTTTTCACCTCTGTAATGTTCAACTTAAGGCCACTTCCCCAGTATTTGTAGCAGGAGTCAGTGCCACTATACTGCTGAAAAGGCATCCTGATGAGAATTCTAAATACTTCACAATGGGGGACCAGACTTACCAATGGAATCACCATCATCCCAGAAGAGAGACCCAGAAGCTTCCCCTTGTTCATCCAGGGCAATAATCAGTCCAAATGGATTCAGGCGACTGTTGACAAACACATTGAGAAGTGTCAGCACAAGGTTGTGAGCACTGTTCCTTCCAAATCATTTAACAAAAAAATTCTGAACACAAATAACTCCAATTTTAAGATTACCACAAAGGCTGTGACAGAAGATTGACAACCATGTTCACCAGGACTCCTGGAACGATGACGAAAACTTTGCCTTGCCTTGTCCTACTGAAGTGCTCATGTGGACAACATTGCCCCTCTGTAGAGGCCTTAGTGAATGACAATCTGCAAGGCAACTGGTCACCAGTGCTGCCTTACTATGATTTGGATTGGTTGCTGCACAGTTCTATTCCCTTCCATACTCACATTACCTTCTGAGCCTGGTTTGGGCTGGTGTATCACCCACTGGCATAGGGAAATAATTTTCCTCAAAAGAGATTTGATCTTTTCTGCCCTGCCACGACATTTGAAAAGTTCATCCAAGAAGAAGAGTTTTACATTTCCCCTTGTATATGGTTTTTTTTTTTTTTTTCTGAATGACTGACAGCAGGTCAGCATGTCAGAACAGTTGCAAAAGCTTTTCTGAATGTAACCAGAGCCAGGAGTAGGTTTTAGCTGTGCAACTGATGATTTGAGTCATCTTTGCAGTGACTTCTCATAATGCAATGGAGCAAACAGTGGGATAAAAGTACTGTGCTTATCGCAGAAAGGCTCTCTTCTACATTTTCTCTTAATTGTTTTTATGACTGGCTGTGGGTCTGACCCACACCATGCTTGTTTGGTAGCAGACATAGATGAGATTACCTCTTACTAGTGGTTGTGGCTGGTGCCTTTTGTGGCAGGATGTAGCCTCCACGGATGAACAGAGGGATCTTGTCCAGTGGGGCAGCCACAGTAGCATAGTTCTTCTTCCAGGCACTGGGGACTTTAAGACCCTATCAGAAAAATTGATACAGTTAACAAAGTGTAAATCCAGGCACTACACTTTATGACTATATATCACTGAAAAAGAGGCCAAGTGGTACATTTTCATCTAGATTACATCAGTGAAATTCGAAACAAAAAAGCAGATTTCAGGGGTATTATTTCAGTTCCTTTTTTATCATGAAAGGATCTAGCTCCTGCAGTTATGCATATGCATGAGAGAGAAGCAGCATGAATGAAAGACAGCAAATCATCTTTTAAAATTATATCGTTATTCCATATGCTGTAAAAAAAAAAAAAAAATTCTCATCAAGACACTGAGCAAAAAGCAAAATAAACTTTTGCATCTTCTTTTCATGCATGTCAAATTTCGGTTTAAGGTGATTCATAATAATTTGGGAACATAAGCTGTAGATTTTCTTCTCTTTAAAGGACAAGTCTTTCCCTTTCAAAAAGTAATTGCAGCACTCAACACGTGAAATTTGTATGTGTAGACAACCAGCGTTAAGTTCGTTGCATCATTCCTTTCTGGCTTAATACCTCAAAACCAGCTGTAGGCAATGTTTATAGACAGAATAGGTAATAGGAAGGCTTTGCTCTAGTGCTCTGTAAATGATAATTATAACTTAGGGTGAGTACCCAACCTTGGGTTTGGATAAACACCATATATATGGCAAGTAAGTGCCAAATGCTGGGAGCTGAGATTGTTCCCGTCAGAGGCATGCCTTGCAGGCAGCACAAGGGACACCAGGGCTGCCTTGCAGGCAGCACAAGGGACACCAGGGCTGCCCTGTGCCCAGCCCAGCAAGGGGCAGGGAGGGGTTCAGAGTGAACCACCAGAAAAATGGAACTAAATGCTCAACCTTGCAGTGCCACAGTTTATGAAAAGAGAAAAGGGAGAGGGTTGGATGAACATCTGTCTGATGACACTACTGGCCAAGAGTAAAAATGACCACATGTCTTTAAGAATAAGTCTGAATTTCCTCTGAGAGCATTTCTGTGCTGGTCACTCTTCTGCCAGCATCGTTCAGGGTAGTTAGCATTTCCAAAAGCTCTTAACATCAGCCTAACTACTTCTGCTGAAGCCAACATAGGCCTTACCTTGCAGACTGCAGGATAAGTTAGGTTGAAATGCAGCACTTCTGGAAATCAGTACTCGGGAGAGTGTGCGAAAGGGCAAAATTTATAGTCCCTGAAACTAGAAGGGACTGACGTTTTCCACAGAGCAGATTGTTCTGCACCTCTTTTGAAGAGGAGCCTAACCTTGCTCTCTAAATATCCCTCCTGCCAAAATTGATGCATGTGCAGAACTGCATGCACAAAATGGTTTAGAGCATGTTTTCAGAGCAACTCAGGTTTCTGTCTATGTTTCTATAACAGGAAGTCTATCAGTACAAGAATCATGCAATCAGTTCCGGGGAGCTGAAAGGAATCTTGAGAGTTTCATAAATTTCTAGGCTGCTCTTGAAAATTCAGTTCTCTATATCTTAGAGCTTTACAAACCAAAACCTGAAAATAAAATGCTACTGAAAGTTGTATAATTTACTCTCCCAGCTACCAGCCTGGTGCAGACTTTTGTGCTCTGCTTTTCTTAAACACAGGTGTGGAGGTAAAAATACTGTTGAACATTGCTAAAAGTTATTTTGCTGGAATAGTATAATTTTAAAGAATGTTTTAAAATGTATGAAAAGTAATCTTAAAAATACATACAGTATAGTAGTCAAACCATGTTGCATCAGGGAAGTATACATCCACAGATCTTGCTCCCTGTAATGGTTATAAAATGATTAAAATATTTTTTTTTCCTTTTGCATTTCTCATATTATATTAGCTTTATTATATTTGCACATGGAGAGATGTATGCTGAATATTCTAATAACATCAAATCTTGGATATTATGTCTGAGTTATGACAATAACAGTGGACTAGGGCTGGCTAAACTATAATACTAAATAGATGAGGCTGTCCCATTTGGGGGGGTTTACTGCCATTCTGCAGGATGACTCAATGTGCTATGATTATTTTGTTCTAGTACATAACTGTATTTCTTGCAGTTGTAACTGTCCAGCCTTTACAAGACAGGACTTCACATCTGGCAATGGAATGGGGGGATGGTCAGGGTAGTTCGCTCTGTCTATTCAGACCTTACTAGACGTTTAACAAATAAAGATAGGCTTAATCCATGAAGTGCCTTGAAAACTTGAAGGAAAAACACTGTGAAGTCAAGATGTCCCTCTCTGTACATTTTCACTGTATTATTATGGCAACCCACAATATTCTGGTCTGCCGAGAACTCTATAACCACCGTCTGAATAGTGATGATCCTTGCTTTCAAGACTCCCTAAATAAGAAGGCAATGTGTGAGGCAGTTCCATGTCTTAATTTTAATGGATGTCTCACTAGCAAGACAAGGAACAAAGGCAGAGCTGTCCCTGATACATCTGCCCAAAACAAGTGAGTGCCACATTGCAGTTTGACACAGCCACTGCTGGTCTATATTGTCACTGTGAGGGGCTTACAGCTCACCTCTGCCCTTCCAGCTGGCACCAACTCTGTTTGTGACCTCTCTCCCACAGCAAGCCCCAGCAATCTGTTGCCTCCGAAGTTTTTTTCCCCCATCAGGCTATAGGCACTACAATATATATTTTCTATATCTTTATAATGCTCCCTTTTATTCACTTCTTTGCAAGAAGTTGTTCCTGGCTTATCACTCCTTTGTGGGAAGGCTTATCTCACATCTTTTCATCATCTTGCTGGTCAGAGACCTTGTGAAATCTCCTTGATTATTAGATATCAGCTGTTACAAACCTAGAGGAGTCTAAAGACGAAGAACTGACAAATGAAGTACCTCAGCAGAGTCAGAATGCCTTTGGATGCAGGAATAAGAATTTAATTTTAAATTCACAAAGTCTCAAGGGTTTAAAAAAAGGTGGCTAACAGTGCCTGTTTCTATGTTTGATCACCAGGAACATCTAAAATATGTATCAGATATTCTGTCAGCAAACTGATCATAAACAACTTTAGGATACATCACATGCAAATATTTATTTCTGCTCAGACATGCCTTTCTTGTGCTGTCAGCAGTTAGCGCTGGGGCAAGGAGAGAAACTCACCTTGCCTCAGCAAAGCAGTGAGAGCCCTGACCCCAGCACCATGACCAGCGCAGCCACAGGAAAAGGGTGCTTTTAAAAACCTGCCATATTAGAGCTAACATTGTCATTACTGTTTCTGTAATTAATTAGCTTGCCTCCTTTCACAGCCCTTGACATACTGCAGTTCCAAAACCCTGTGGTTGAGTGGCAATACAGCAACCAGTTTGCTTTGATATCTGCGTGTTTCTTCCCAGCTTGACAATTACTGCTCTGTGTGTGGCCTTGGACTGAGCTGTCAACACAATAATAGGAACCTCACTTTCATCCTCCCACATCAAGCACTGGGCAGATCTCTACTGTCTGTGCTGCTTAGAAATGCATTCTACAAGCTTTAACAGTGGAGGAAAGAAACAGGTGGATATCACCAAACATGCTCTGAATGTCACCCAATGCCCTAAGCACAGTTCTTTTTGTTGGTGGGGTGTTTTTTTTTTTTTTCCTTTATTCCAGTATGATGGCATTTTTTCATTACAGTACTTGCCTCTTCAAGAACAGGAGCAATCATAAAAGCAGGTCCCCAAAGGAAGGCAGTATCTATTCCATGAGTCTGCTGATCAGTGGTAAATCTAGTGTGGAAAGTGAGATATGTAATGTTTATTTTTATAGATCTTGAAGAATATTTTGATATTACTCCCTGTAGCAAGAAATCTGCTTCCTCAAGACATCTTTCAACACTGCCAAATATTTTTCCTGATTGAAGGAAAGCCAAAAGCTGGATAGAGATTCTGAAATTACAGTAACACCTTTCATACTGCAGCAGACCAGAATGACCACAAAATGCTAGAGCTGATTTCTATTTCAAAATAGCAGTATTAGGAAAACAACTAACAATTTCTGACCACTGAGTTGAAAGTTCATTGAGAGAGTCAAGGAGCAGAATGAGAACCAGGACCAGAAGAGGGAACACAGAGAAATAGCACTAAAGAATTTGTCAAAATCCTTGGATTTGGTTTCCCAGACCTTTCATGCATTTATGTTAGGAATCTTGCAGGAAAAACACAAGCCAGCATTCATTCGCTTTAAGCTCCCTTTCCTGAATGGATAAAAATTTACAGAATTCAGTCCATTTTATTCAACGCATTAAAATTATTTTGGATTCTGATCATGTCCTCCAGAGTGCTTGCAATTCCATTCACCTGGCATCATCTGCCAGCCTGGGAAGAGACATCTATTTTACCATGCATCAGTTACTGAAAATACTGAATGGGATCTGACAAAGAGGAGGGATCATCCCAGTCTCACAATCATCCACTTCTCTGGCATCAAATTCCTGAGAATTTGCATAGGCTTTCAATCGTTTATAAGCCTGTCTCTGAGGAAATTCATAATGAATCTTCCTTCCATAGCAGCATATAAGACTGTCACTTGAAGTGTACACTAAATGAGCAAAACCACATTGGCAATAAAGACATCTGTTTGGTGCTCAGGTTTCTAAAATATTGCAAGTTTAAGGGAGTACATGAAACTTAGGAAAACCTGTTCTTGAAGGAAGGCCTCATGCTATGGCTGAAAGAAAGCCCAATTTATTGAGAGTTACTTTATACTGACAAAAAGCTTTTGAGACACCTTAATCTTGGTCATTATTGCATTTTGACATAATGCTTTGCATATATTTAAAGTGGAGTGTCTTCAAGTTTTTGAAATATAGAACATCAGTTTTTCTTGTCATCGCAATAGCTTCTCTGTATTTTTAATTTTGCCATAATGAAATACTAATACTGACACAATGTACTTTGCTATGGGAGATTTCAGGAGAAAAAGATCATCAAGGAATTTTGACAAAAGAGAAGTCAATCTCATTTACACAGGAAAACAAGCTTCTCACTGGCTAACTCAGCACTGTTTTTAAAGCAATTATGGGAACAATGAGCACAAATTCAGGAAATGAAAGATCTTTCACATGTTGAAATATAAGCCATTGAACCACATCTATGAAAGGTTCTTAATTCCATCTACATGCTTCCTATAGTTAGATGCTGGCCTCCTTTTTGGCTTATTTTTCCCCTGTTTAGCCATTAAGCAGAGCTTTCCTTTACAGCAATGAATTATAACCTCCTGGTCTTTTTGGACAGCTGAGCTACTGGAGTCTCTGTTTCACTGAGTGAAATTCTTAAAGGCAGCTAAAATGCTTATAGCAGTCTGTGGTGGTATTGTTCTTGCTTGTTATTTGAAATGAGCACATAAATATTTGAAATTAAATGAAAAATCTGAAATATGTACATGAAATAACTATTGCTTGGAGACTCCCTGCCCAGGCAGAGTTGTTTTCATGGTGAGGTATGTGAATTCATAAGAGTCTCAGATGAAAAACTGCTGTGGTTTTATAAGTTCTCTTTTGTATTTGTTATAAGGAAAATATTTAATGTACAATTCCATCACCTGTATATGGAAAATTCTGTTTCGGCTCCCTCATTCTCTAAACCCCACATTTTCCTCCTGTTAGCACCTGGGTCACTTTCTCTACTGGAGCAGACGCACTGAATGAATTAATATTAATTAGAAATAATAAGAAATATTTGTGATGCAACAGCAGTAACAAGAATTAGCTAATAGTAGGAAGAAATACTAATAATCCATTTTAGAATCTAGCTATTAGCAAGTGATGCCCCCTGTAGGACGGGACCTGGGTAACAGAACAGTTTCTGCTGATCTGATGCCTGCTATCTCTACAGGTATTTTAGAAGTTTTATTTCCCAATAATCCCAATCTGGCTCCACTGACCATGCTCCTGTCAATGGCTGGAGTGCACCTTCCAGCTCAGTTTCACCCAACAAAAGTCTCCATTGATGCAACTGAAACTGCTCTACAATTCAAACCAAAGCACATCTGGACATCTGCTAATATAAATGTGGCCCAGAGTGCATCTATACTGGAAATGGTCAAAAAGGCAGATGTAACATCAGTAAAGTAATTCTGCATTAACAGAGATTAGCTAATATTAATGCTAAAATGAACTCCGTTATTTCCAATATTAACACAAATCTCACTAAGCAAAAATAGAGATAAAATAAATACTTAAAATAACATATAGCTGCTTCTAAGACATGAGTACCTATAAAACATTTCCTTGACACAACCCAGTTAAATAAGGTAGCAGAGCGGGATATTGCTTTTAAAATTCATCAGCCATTATGCTGAGTAGGCAAAACACGTTTTATGTGTATCTTTTCTGTACTTGGATGGTCTGCACTTTAGTGTAATCTCACCTTAATTTGGAAAAAATGCCTTACCCTTTAACCGTAATGTTTTTAACCTAAAGGGAGAAAGAACATTAAACAGTCCAAAATGCAGCCTGTGCCAGTGAGACTAAATTGTCAGAGCTTCAGGCAGAAGCCTTTCATATGTATTATTTGCACTCATTTTGCTCAATTCTTTGCATAAAGCAAAGTAGAAAATATATCAAAAGCCAGTAAGAAGCTAATTAAAAGATGCTGTGAGGGAAACTATACCTCACTTTGATTCCTGCTTCTTTCAAACAGAAAAAAACCGAGTTGTTCCAAAAATCTGAGGTTACATTTTCCAAGAGGTTTTTCAATCTGTATTTATTAATCTCTGGTTTGCACCTGCTTCTACACTCAGACATCTCTATATCTTTTTTTGTGTGTGTGTGTGCAATTTGTGGACACAGATGTACACTTCATCCATAGCATGCAGGTGCAAGTGCTAAATTGGAAAATGCAAATGCTGTGGAGGATTAGAAAATGAAGACTCCTCTCTATGAGGTGTTCTTAGCATTCTGGACTAGAATGCAGATTTCACAGATTCTATTCAAGTGCAGAACATACAGGTAGGTGATTCCTAATTTTAAAATAAAGAAATACTGCATATTTGCCTAAAACTAGAAATTTTCTTAATTCTCCTTACTTAGTGTTTTTCACTGGAAACAAATGTAGGCTGTATCTTAATTAAATCCACTGTGCATTTTAGGATTACTTTTGTGAATATAAGTTGATTGGATTTCACTGCAGGACTGTTCTTTTTAAGAAAGAGGATGCGGTAATATTGCTGTGACTACTCTCAAATATAAATTATTTTATACATAGAAGCTCAACTACTTTCATGAGTAAAATACAATAAAAGAGAGAGACTCCACACTCACTCGTGCATCAGTGACCGCGCCACTGTGTTTCCATGGATGTGAGACTCAAAGAACAAGGTGTATAAGTATGGCAGCAGTGAGTATCTGATCTGAAGTGTAGCACGAGATATCTTGGCAAACTATTTTCCAAACACTGCTGGGTCTTGTTCCTGTTACGGCAAAGCTTTGATATGTGCCGAGCACCATAACTAGGTACTGCAAATTCAACAGACAACCTCTCTGCAACCGTTGTGACAGAACATTACACAAGGGAATGGTTAAATAAGTGCTGTTTTGGAAGCTGGAAGGTGTATTAACAACAACATCCATTATCACAAAACTAGCATTTTTATTGCGTAGTCCAGAGCAGTGCTGATACGGGAAAGAGTTATACCTCCTTTAATTCCTCCTGTATGACCTTCTACAGCTCAAAGGAGTCACACACCTCCCTTTCTCCTTTACAAAAACTACCCATAATATGTGGTTTTCTCATTAAAATTGAAGATGGTATGATAAATTCCAAGGATAATGAAACATTAAAGAACAGCAGTAACAAAGCTTTTTATATTATCTAATGCTTTTCAAACAGGAAAAGTATTAATTAAACCATTTGTAATCCCCAGTGGATTAGGGAAAGTGGATATTCAAGATTTTATTTTAACATTAGCTTAATATTAATTGAACTCAATAATTAAGGTAAATCTATCTATTATTATGTTTACATCAGAATTAGTCACTGACAATATTCTCTGTTGGCTCTAAGCTCCAGAACATCCACCTATTATTTTAAAAAACGCACTATATTTTTAGCAGTATTCTAACACTGTGCAAATATTGCCTAAGTTCACAGCTACAGCTCTTAGCTGATGGCATTTTGGATGACACCTTTTCAATTTCTTCTGGTAAACAGAATGTTTTATATGCATTTAAGTAATCACGTAAACCAAAATTTATCTTCTGTCACTTCTGTCATTCACTCAACAGAGAGTTACAGTTGCCAGCACATAGACCAGACCCTTTATTCTTTTCCTGCCTATTAAATTGTGCATCTCTGATTAATACCCACTCACTCAGATCAGATCCCATTTAAGGAGGCAAGCAAACATGTAAGGTATCTCTAATTTTAGTGGAGAGGCAAACACCATATATTTAGCACCACCAGCAGCTACCACCTCACAGACATTTGTTCTAGAAAGAAAAGTCTCAGCCTGTCTCAGGAACATACAGGGTAATTCCTGACTCTCTTAGTAACAACACTATAGCCTATTATTCCTGCATTTGGCCAGTTCCTGAATGCCCATCATATTTTCATGCAGCGACAAAGGTCTTTCTGGGAGTGTAAGTGTTGCAACATTTTAATGACGCAACTTCAAAGAAAACTGAAGTTTAGCTAACAACCTGAGCTCCGAGTATTGCATGAGTCAGTTTACAGGGAAAAAAAAAAAAAACCAAAACATTTATTGGGCTGGCAGAAGCATTTCATTGTGGTTGCAGATAAACATAGTGCGCTTGAAAAGGCTGCAAGACCTTCCAGCTGTTCATAGTTAGAAAGAACCCAATACTTCTTTCTATTGGTGACAAGTTTTGAACAGACAGAAAGCCAAATTTAGGAGATGGATCACTTTTAAATTCGACTCATGGGCATTTTTTAGTCTTTGCTGCTGCTTGGCTGATAATGCTGTCACTGCTGCTGTCTCTCCTTGGAATTCTCACATGTTTGTCTGGAGTTTCTAACAGCAGCATTTGTTTGAAACTTCCTTTTAAACAGAAAGGATTGAGTATGTAACACCCACTCTCCCCTTCCTCCAATACCTATTATGGTTACAGAACTACTGAAACAAAATTTGAAGGTAACAAAAGAGTAGAAAGATGTGCTGACACTCACTGCATGCTAAAAAAAACCCCTGGGATTTAGTAGGTAAAAGGTGTTGAAGAATTTTACCAACAGCACAGGAAGGTAATTTCATGTCATTCAACTTATCCAGTACACTTCTCTGCATGGCTTTTGGATGTTAGATACTACACGTGTGTGGTGGAAGGCCACAATAGGCCAAATTAGGCCTAAATATATCCTGGCATGTTTTCTGCTCTCCCTCCTTCTGCTGATGGGGGAAGGAACTGCAGAAAGGGAAAACAAAGACCCCTGGTGCCTTAGAGTCTCTTCCATGCCCATTCCAAACTTGTAAACATGTGAAGGTACTTGCTTGTGTTCTACCCTAAAAGGTAAAAGTAAGTCCTGACGTTACCTAATATGGTTAAGCTTGGCAAACTGCCATTCTGATTGGCCAATTTGTGGCCAAAGACCCATTAGTCTCAGGCTGTATTGATAGAAAGAGCTGAGCAGGTAGAGACAATGTGCTGCTGCCATTGCTTCTGCCTCGCTGATGTTGTACCTGCCATGAGTTTACCAGGAACAGGCCTTAGATGCCTTCAGGCGACAGACTTGCTTAGCCAGCGTGACATCGTGCCAAGATTGCACATCTGCAAGGTATCTTGCCTACACCTGAAAGTCTTCTGCCAAGATGAGGAGCCCTGGAAGGGACACAGGGGGACCAGGATCAGGTCAGAGATCATCTGCCTTTCTCCCAGCACCCTTGTTGAGAGCCTGGGAAGATTAAGAAGGCTATCAAGACACCCACAGAACTCCCTGGAAATGTTTGGGTGCTGTCTGGAAACTCTAGTTAGCCCCGGGAAATTCAGAGATAACTTTTATGAGTAAATACTCCAATGCTTCTTTAGCAAAACTCTGTAAATTCTCTAGTTGAATCCAAGCCTTCTGCCTTACCAGAAAGGAGCTTCCCTAGTCCATCTAGTGGGCAAGCATTGTAATTGATCGCAAGAGCCTTTCTTCCAGTTCAGTTAAGTTTAATGTTTGTGTTATCACTAGTTACTTCTTAAGTATTCTAGATTTTGCCTTTATCCTTTGCATAATGTTTTCATGACCAGTGTAAAGAACCTGCTATTATTATTAAAAATTACTGGGCAGGCAGCAAAAGTCCTGAATATCAAAATTAGTAAAGAACATTCATTTTGAAAAAATGCCATCTCGCATTCCATTAATACCTACCATAACAACATGCTCCAGGGTTCCTATGTGACCTTTGCATTATTGATGGGAAAAATTTACACTGCACCATGTAATGCTTGTTCTCAGGCAGCACTCTTTTTCATCCATCACTTCAATTTACCCAAAAATGGCAAATTAATTTCTAAGAAAGTAATACAAATTGCTATTGTGATTACTGTAATTGTAGGCTACATTTCTGTGTAGTTCATTTACTTACATTATTTCCCTCTGCATTGTGGTTCCTGGAAAATGGATAGAAAGACCCAAGTTGCATCCAGTGCAAGCAGAGCTCATAGCTGGTGTAGTTAAAACCACAGATATCAGCACCGATCTAGAGGAAAAATGAAGTCATTGAGCAAGCGTTTGTGATTGTAGGATATTGACAATCTAGATTGTAGATTGAAATCTAAATTGTAGGATATTGACCCATATGTTGTACAAACATGTAAAGGACAAGTTTCAGGAGGATGGAGGCAGGCTTTTTCCAGTGATGTCCAATGATAGGACAAGGGGCAATGGGTGCAAGCTGGAGCATAGAATGGTCCACCTAAACGTAAAGAAAAACTCTTTCACTCAGAGTGACAGTGGAGTCTCCTTCTATGGAGATATTAAAATCCTGCCTGGATGCACTCCTGTGTAACCTACTCTAGGTGATCCTGCTCTGGCGGTGAGGTTGGACTAGATGGTTTTTTGAGGTCTCTTCCAAGTCCTAGTGTTCTGTGATTTTGTGATTGCAACTCTGAAAGTTTGTTAATAAAAGTAACTTTTTGAAAAAGAGGTATCTATTTCTGATGATTTATAAAAGTGCTCCATAATGATACATTTTTTTTCTGGGACTGAAATAATAGTGTCTTGCAAAGCACTAACACTATGGAAGGTCTGACCATATTTCAATAATTCTACAAGTATCCAGTCTAGCTTGCAAATACATAATATAAAGAGATCATTTTGGAACGGCATGCAGTGATTTAATCTGAATCTAGCAAGGCTATTTTTGTTTCTCTTCAGTCAGCCAAGATTGATGACATTTAGCTTTTTTTTAATCTGCAGTTCCTTGTGCTGTGGAGGCTGTTACTGCTGGCCATCTCAAGTAGTTTATTTCAGAAAACATTTGAGTTAATTTAAATTTAAAGTGATATTTTGCATGAGCCAGAAACTGCCTGAAGGGCACAGGACTTACATAGGGGATGCCAAAGAGGTTGAATTCCAGCATAGCAATGATAGAATAGCGCAAGTCCTTCCACTGAGAGAAGTTGTCACCCAGCCAGTGAGCCCCATGCTTTCCACTGCCAACAAATGTAGACTGACTCAAGACAAAGGCTCGCTTTCCAGTTGCCTGCTGGACAACACTGAAGAAGTGCAACAAGATCGTTAAAAATAATAAGAAGAACCAAAAATAGCTTTGAGACACAGCTTTATCTGAAGGGGTGTCATTTGTGAAACAATTACTGTGGTCCTGAGTCATGTATAAGCATGGNGGGGGGGGGGGGGGGGGAAACACACCCTAAAACATATCTGATCCACAAAACAACTCTTGAAGTATTTTCAGTCTTCTAAAATACTAATTTGTGTTCAACTTATTCTCAGCAGTGTCTTTAACTGAAAAGTTGAAAAATAATTTTATTTCTCTATTAGTACATCTAATGCAGCATTCTACAGGTTCCTAAAAAAGCAGTGCAATGTGTTTTTTTTTTTTTTGCAATATAGGATACTTTTAGAAATTTGTATTTGCAAATACATTTCTAATATACTGAAAAAAACCACATCATCCTAAAAAATAATCAATACAGAAAGCAAAAAATATAATCATTCAAAATGTCACCCCATTTTTTGTAGTATTTCCTCTAGTTTCCTGTCATTGTTTGATGTACAATGGTTCACCACAAGATTAGTGGTGTAATGAATTTTTTCTTTCCTTTTGAAAGTAATTTTGCTGCATCACCAGAAAATCAAGGAAGCATAACATGCCCTATTGACAAGTGCTACAAAATTCCAAAACATAGGGTAATCTCTGTACACAATTGCATACTGCAATATTATACACTTCAGAACCTCAAATTCAGCACTGTTTTAATACAATTTGTGGAACACAGATTCTCTGGGGAATTCTAGTGCGAAACATTAATAGTGTTGTTCACCATTCACCTCCTTCTCCCTTTCCTTAATTAAGCTTGATCAAGAGATCTTTCATCTATATTTGTAATGATTGATATTTGGTATTGCTTAAGTAACGACACAGTGCCTTTGCAACGATTCAGCATTTTGAAAAGCAAAAAAGCAACAGCTTTTATGTAAATGTAAACACATTATCCTTACGGTCCAGATGGAGCAGGAACCTGCTGGTTCTGGGTTGTAGGTGCACTGCTGGGCCAATTAACTGCACAAGACTCCATGTGCTTTGAATGAACAATGGCATTTTAGAACCATTTAATGCATATCCTCAGTATGAGTCCTCTGGCTGTGCACCACAACTCTTTGGTTCCATTTTCAAATGTAGGTGCTGCTGAGTGCAGAGCATTGGATCAACTCATCTATGGCCCAGAGTTGCATAAGCAATCTGCAACAAGTAATTTTCTGAATAAATTTCATTCAAATGTGTATCATTGCTGAACAGGTCCTAGTGCTGTAAAATGTATTTGTTGACTGAAATTATTTACAGAACATCATGTGCAAGTAACTCTTCCTGTTAAGCTATGCATGAGCTGATTGCTGCTAGTTCATGTTATCCAAATTCAAGCTATCTGATATGGGTCAGATGACACACTTCCTATTATCTTGCTGCCTTAGGATAATCCTTAGAATAGTTTTTAATACAATTATGAACTTGTTATTAATTTTCAGCCAGTATCCTGCAATTGATGTTGATTTGCTAAACACTCCTGCCAGTAACCTATTTTTCAGTATATTATTTGTGAAGAATGAGTGCAGAAAGGGTATACAACTAGCCTTGAAAGGAAATGTGTTTCAGAAGCCCAATGAATATGCATGAAAAGTTCTTCACCAATGTTTCCCAGCTTTACAATGAGTCCAGCCTCTTCTTACGCTTTTGGTAGTGTTCTCCAGCCTTGATGGACTCTCTACATTTGGCTGAGCAAAATAAATGCTTCTTTTGGAAGGAGCTCTGAAAGTAAGTGCTGTAGGAATGGAAAATGTTCACAGGTTTGGGAAAGGCTGCAAGAAGCTGAGCAGCAGCAACTATCCCAGTAGTGCTGGTTGAGGTTAACACAGCCAGGACAGTGTGGACGCTGAAGGGGGTGAGGCACATATGCCAGCACACAGAGCTTTTCCTGCTAAATTCACAGGTTTTGTCTCAGGCAACTGGCTTTGCTGACACTGAGCTTGAATAGTATGAAAGAACAGCTCAAGAAAAATAGGTAAATCCAAAGTCTCTATTCAAACAGTATTACCAAGGCAGTATATGGTAATGTGAAGAGGACAAATCCTAATGGAGAGACCAGTGACTGGAGGATCTTTGCTGAGATTGGGTGGTAGGGGCCCAAAAACCATGCTAAGTCCCAGCTGTCCTAGCTGGGCTGTGTGACCAGTGAGATCCTGGATTCAAGGGCTTTCTGATCCTTCTCTCAAAAGCTGGACCACGCTTCAACAGGCCCACAGAAGCTGGTGTGCTGTTTCTGGCTTTTACCCAGAGCTTCACTTCCCCAGGATTGGTGTATAAAATAAAAGTGCATCAACACCATAAGGAGCTCACTTAGCCATATCCTCTGGATACTAGTACAATACAGCTACTGAAAATGAGTACTCAACACTGAAATGAGCACACACAATGACCCTGCTTTGGCACTTAGACTGTAGTATTAAACTGGTCTGTGTTTTAGCTCAGTCTCTGCTAGAAAATGCATGATTTGCCCATTTGATTTAATCCACCAGCTAGCTTTCCACTGTCACTCCAGCTTTACAGCAACTCTCTGTCTACATAAGCTACCTTTGAGTGCTTCCCAGCCACAAAATTAGTTTTACAGTAGGCAACAGCAAATGTGCTGGAAATGCAGCTCTATTGTCCTGGACTGTCTGAGCTCCATGCCAAAATGCAAACCACTGCTTTCCAGAGGCAGCTTCAGAAGCAGCAGCTTGTGTCATTCAGATCCTTCACTGACAGTGATAAGAACTCTGCTCAGGCCAGAGTAATGAGGGGATGGGAGAATTCCCCTGACACCACACAAGGTTGCATTCTGCAGCAACTGCACATGAGCAGCTCTAACAGATTATGTCTTCTAGTTAGACAAAAGTAGCAACTCGAAAGTCAGGCCCTACAAGTAGATTCTGATTTTAGCTAAGAAAAGTAAAATTGGAGAAGAATCTGTGTCTTTTTCCAAGATCCTCTTTTCTCAAAACTTACTAAATTACGAACAGTAAAACGAAGCATGAGTCTGTTTCTTATCACATACTATGACAGATATCCCAAGTAATATCGTCAGCTTTTAAAATATGTTTCAGTCACCTGAAATCTGTTTATAAATCATAGAATCATAGAATCATAGAATGGTCTAGGTTGGAA
>VWZI01008712.1:1647686-1662142 GCA_013396835.1 Psilopogon haemacephalus | reverse complement strand
CCAGGGAGGTTGTGGAGCACAGAAGCACCCAACGTGATCTTTGATCACGTTGGGTGCTTCTGTGCTCCACAACCTCCCTAGAGGTGTTCAGAACCAGGCTGGACAAGTCCTTTCTTTTTTTCTTTCTTTTTTTTTTTCCCCAAGTTAAGGGTAGAGGATGAATTGATGCTGCCACAGTGTCCTCTACAGACTGTTGCTGTGAACAGCCAGGATGCCTGTGTGCCACCTCCAGCACTACACACCCGCAGGCATGGGCCAGGAGGTAAGCAGAGGGTGGAGATGCTCTCACTTGCCGAAGTCAGCCTCACCCCCCAACCACACCCAGAACTCCACAGGGTGCTGAAAACAACAGAGGTGGAGATGTTTTGGGGCCCTCCCTCCGAGGCAAGCATTGAGCCTGCTGGAGAGGGTCCAGAGAAGGGCAGCAAAGCTGGGAAGGGTCTTATGAGGAAGTTTGTTGGTATTGCTTTGGTCTTTATCATGCTTCTCCCTAGCATCAGGTGACAGAATGACAGCAAACGGCCTGAAATTGTGCCCAGGGAGGCTTAGGTTGAACATTAGGAAAAATGCCTTTGCTGCAAGAGTGGACAGGCACAGGAGCAGGCTGCCCAGGGAGCTGGAGTCACCATCCCTGGAGGTGTCCAAGAGACATGTGGATATGGCACTTGGGGACGTGGTTTAATGGCCATGTGATGTTGGGCTGACAGTTAGACTTGATGATCTTAGAGGTCTTTTCCAGCTGAAACAATTCTGTGACTCTATGGCATGACACAAGGTAGGATTTTCCTCAGCTGGTAGGGAAGAGGGAACAGTGCCTCCCACCAGGCTCCCCATGTCTGCCTCATAGAATAGAATCACAGAGCCAGTCAGGGTTAGAAGGCACCACAAGGATCAGCCAGTTCCAACTCCCCTGCCATGCCCAGGGACACCCTACCCTAGAGCAGGCTGCCCACAGCCTCTGCCAGCCTGGCCAAAAACACCTCCAGGGATCTGGCCCCAAACACCTCCCTGCAGGGGCAACCCATTCCAGCCTCTCACCACTCTCATGCTCAACAACTTCCTCCTCACCTCCAGCCTCAATCTCCTCACCTCCAGCTTTGCTCCATTCCCCCTAGTTCTGGCACTCCCTGACAGCCTCAGAAGTCCCTCCCCAGCTTTTTTGTAGCCCACTTCAGATGCAGGAAGACCACCAGAAGGTCCCCTGGGAGCCTCCTCTTCTGCAGCCTGCACAGCCCCAACTCTTTCAGGCTGTGCTCACAGCAGAGCTGCTGCAGCCCTCTGAGCATCCTCGGGGCCCTTCTCTGCACACCTCCAGCATCTCCACATCCCTCTTGTCCCAGGGGCTCCAGCACTGGATGCACTACTCCAGGTGGGCTCTCAGCAGAGCACAGCAGAGGGGGAGAATCACCTCCCTGGCCCTGCTGCCCACACTGCTCCTGCTGCAGCCCAGGATCTGGTTGCCTGTCTCAGAGCCCAGGACTCTTACTGGAACTGTCTGGCAAAATTAACATTGGCCTCTCTGTCCAGTGCCCAGTGTCTGAGGCTGATGCAGCTTCAGAAAGTGGAAGCAATGAAATGGTTTAACTGCCCAACGTGAGAGCAAGCTGGGGACTGCTGGTGATGGAGGAGCTGGCTGCAAGGCAGTCTCGTGTTGGTAATTGCTGGGTGACATCCTGGGCACAAAGCTTTGCAGTAGCTCTGGTGTAACAGCAATGCAGCCCCAAAAATCAGCTGTTTATTGAGGGTGCAACTCTCCCCAAGAAGATGTCCCTGTCTGAAGCAGAGCTATCAGCCATCCTTACCTCTGTCTTCTCCTGCCAGCTGCTGCTGGTACCAGTGCTCCCACAGACCAGTTGCAGCTGCTGCCCACACCCTGAGATGTCCATTTCGTGGATTTTATACCCTGGCTCGGGCTCTCCCTACCTTCTAGGTGATGTCAGCATGACTGGGAGGAAAGTTGAGTAAGGTAAAGCCATAGATGTTTAGCATGTACCCAGTTTGGCTCATCAGCATACCAAAGTGGCATCAATTTAACGTTAAAACTGCAGGTAATTACTCAAAGGGGTCTTGCTCAGGCAGCCCAGCCCTCAGAAACTGCTTTGAGGTTGGGTGTTTGTGTCACCTGAGCCCTGCTTGGTCAGTTTTAGCCAAAGCAGGGCTGCCTGGTTCCTCACAGGCTCCTTCCTTCAGCTCCTTGGCAGCCAGCTCGGGGGAGCTTCATTAACACAAACTCTGCTGACTGGGAAAGACCTTGGGCCCAAAGCTACCAAATCAAGTTACCTTCCTGCCCCAGGGCAGCTGTGCCACAGAGGCCATTCTGAGTCACTGGTGGCTTTTGCCCAGCTGACATCAGAGGCAGGTTTCCCCATGGCCAGTCCTCCTCATGCACATACCACATCTGTTTCCAGGAAGGTCAACACTGACACCCAGCACACGCCCCAGACACTCACGCACTGATTTATCAGCTCAGCTTCTCCTTTTCTTCCCTCTTGCAAAACTCTGCAGTAGGAGCCTACCAACCAGCTCACAGCAGTGGAGCAATGTCACTGATGACCCAGAAAAAAGGTCTGCACTGGACTCTGTTAGCTCCCCTGTCTCTTTTTGAACCAAAGAGTCCTGATCTGGACACAATATTCCAAAGGAAGCTTCACCAGGGTGGAATAGAGGAGGAGGAGGAGAAGAACCTCCCTTCCACCTGCTGGCCACACTTCTTCATGCAGCCCAGGATGCAGAATGGTCCTTGTCAGAATGATGCTTTAGTCCCCTCAGCACCCTTGTGGCTCTCCACTGGGCTCTCTCTATTAGAGTCCTGATCTGGACACAATATTCCAAAGGAAGCTTCACCAGGGTGGAATAGAGGAGGAGGAGGAGGAGGATAACCTCACTTCTACCTGCTGGCCACACTTCTTCATGCAGCCCAGGATGCCATTGGCCTTCTTGGCTGCAAGGACACGTTGTTGGCTCGTGGTGAACTTGTCCACCAGCACTCCCAGGTCCTTCTCCACAGAGCTGCTTCCCAGCAGGGCGAGCCCTAACCTGCTGCAGGCTCAGATAGGAACAGGGGCCCCAAGATGAAGGTTTTGGGCCACAGGCAGAATTGAAATGTGGGTCCCAGGCCAAGTGAGAAAGCCAAAGGAAACCTGCACTGCATTTCTCAGCTCTGTCTGGGCTCTTGGGTCCTTTTGGCAAGGCTGCTTTTTATCACAGACCCTCACACATGTAAGATACCCTTCAAACAATGTCCACAGGCTCCAAGAACATCCTGACTCCCAGCTCTGCATCTCAGCTCTCCTCTGCAGGCACTGCTACAGGAGTGCTACACCAAGCTGGCTGGCCCCAAATCTCTCCTTAAGCCCCAGAGCCAGCAAGAAGTGTTGAGGTCACCAGCTGCAGCAGCAAAGCTCTCACCTCACTGCATTTAAGGAAGTGTGACCCCAGACTTGATCCATCTGATGCAAGCGACAAGAAACAAGCAAGAGGCAACACGAAACAAGCAAGAAGCAACACGAAACAAGCAAGAGGCAACAGGAAACAAACGAGAGAAAATTCGAAACTAAGGAGAGGCAACAAGAAACAAACCAGAGACAACTCAAAACAAGCTCTTCCCTGTCCGCTTGTTGGCATCTGTCACCACCAGCTGAAGATGTCAGTCAGTGAACACAGCTAAAAATGCAGCTGAGAGTTCAGCTGAGCAAGCCACCACCAGCTGGCCAAGCAGAAAGATCTGCCAAGCACAGGGCTCTTGGCAGGGGAACTTCAGCCTGTTGCAAATGCAAAGGAAGGCAGCTCGCAGCGGAAGGCACCGAAATTTAGGTCAAGGTCTTCTGGCATTTGCTGCAAGCTGAGAGACAATCACCAAGGCTGGCACTCAACAGCTTGTGAGGACAGGACCACTCCTGCTGTTCCCTCCTTCCTTTGGTCATAGAATCATAGGATTGGTTTAGTTGAAAAAGACCTCTAAGGTCATCAAGTCCAACTGTCAAGCTAACACCAGCACTGCCACTAAGCCATGTGCCAAAGTGCCATGCCCACACATTTCTCCTTAGAGGTCTTTTCCCAACCAAAACAATTTTATGATTGTATGATTCTATGAAATAAATGCAGCTGAAGGGGTAGAAATGCACAGGATGTCAGGGGTTGGAAGGGACCCAAAGACTTTGCCTGGTCTCCATACTAAGGGGATGCAGCACAGTTCCCCAGTCCTCAGGACTCAAGGAAAGATGCTAGAAGTGAACCACAGGCAAACCCATCAGAAGTGTGATGGAGCCTCTTCACTAAGGCTCGTGCAATAGAGTGGAAAACCAGAACCAGAACCCATCAGAGTCTTAGTAGAAGCTTTGGCTGATTTTTCCAAGTGTTGCACAGTGCACTACTGTCAGAAGCGGAGTGCTTCTGCAGTGAAACACACCTAGGGACCTGCTCAGCACCTGCAGTGAAGCTAAGGGAGAAGGAGGCACTGCTTTGTGGGCACAGAATGGTTTGGGTTGGAAGCAACCTTAAAGAGTTCCAACCCCTCTGCCATGGGCAGGGGCACCTCCCACTAGAGCAGGATGCTCAAGGGCCTGTCCAACCTGGCCTTGAACACTTCAGGGAGGGGACATCCACAGCTTTCCTGTGCCACCAAAGAACTCCATCCTAAAACCCAGCCCAAACCTCCCCTCTTCCAGCTTAAAGCCCTTCCCTCTTATCCTATCACTACAAGCCCTTATCATGACTCCCATTATTCCCTCTCACTCCATTCTTCAGGCATGACAACTGACAAATCTAAGCAAGAGAGCAAACTATGTTACAGTAACTAAGATTTTATGTTTACAGTACTCACTGAAAGAGGGATGCCAAAGGGTTAAGTTTGTTGACTTTGCTTTTTAAAGAATCAGATTCCTGATGTTTGAGTTACTTTATTGGGAATGCTGTAGGAAGACCAAACAAACAAAAAAAACCAAAAAAAAAACCCAGCTGCTCCAAAATGCAATTACAAAGGTAGAGTTGAGATCTTGCTGTGCTTAAAAAGTTACAAAGTTTAGCTTGCATAGCACAGGCACACAGAATTAGTTAACAGACATTGATAAATTTGTGTTATTGCTTTTTTCTCTTTTTTTTTTTTTTTTTAATCCTTTTAAAATCTGAGCAACTGGTTGCTGGTCTTTGCTGGAACCAAGGCAGGCTTAGTGGCACTTCCTCTCCGTTAGTTCATTTTTGTCCAGCCAAGGAACAGTGTAGACCACGAACTTACAGATGGTGCGCTGAGGAGAGACAGGGAGGGGGGAGAAAAAGAGACGTAGTTAGCAGGTTAAGAGCATGAAACTGTCACCAACCCTTGCTCTACACGGATCTCCTACCCCACACACCCCAGCCACGGCCACAGCTCCCTACATCTGCACTCCCCTGACAAGCATTTTTGGAACGCCACTCCTGTTAGTACCTGCTGAGGATGAGTAAACACTAGGAGAGAAACTGAGCAGTCAGCACTTGTGAAGATCAGGCTGCTCCCTTGACCCATTCAGACAGAGGAATGCTCCAAGGTAAGCTCTGAATGTCTGCATGCCAAACAACTGCTGCTGACAATGGCACACACAAGCTCCCAGCTGAGTGCTCTGTGGCTCAGTCATATGCATACGGACACAGAGGGAATGTACAGAGAGATGCTGAGCCTCTCCTTGTGCACAGAGAGCATGTACAGAGAGAGGCTGAGCCTCTCCTTGTGCACAGAGGGCACGTACAGAGAGAGGCTGAGCCTCTCCTTGTGCACAGAGGGCATGTACAGAGAGAGGCTGAGCCTCTCCTTGTGCACAGAGGGCACGTACAGAGAGATGCTGAGCCTCTCCTTGTGCACAGAGGGCATGTACAGAGAGAGGCTGAGCCTCTCCTTGTGCACAGAGGGCACGTACAGAGAGATGCTGAGCCTCTCCTTGTGCACAGAGGGCATGTACAGAGAGAGGCTGAGCCTCTCCTTGTGCACAGAGGGCATGTACAGAGAGGCTGAGTCTATCACTGTGATTAACACAGGTCACTAAGTACATGGGGAAATCCAGACGCAGGTCAGGGCTATTTGATGCTGTCATCAGAAAAGCTGAAGAGGCTCCTGAAGATCATTGCTATTAGACAAAATGTCCATACAGCAGCTTGGTGAGCAGACAGAGCAGGGCCAGTCTGCCCCTTGTGAGCACTGGGTAACCCAAAGGGCTGTTCACCAGAACAGAAGGTCCCCAGGGAAGTGTGTGTCAAGTCAAGCAAGCTTACAGTAAGACAGGATAAAAGAATGATCCGGAGACTCCAGACACCAAACTGAGTCAGGAGACCTAGAGGCTTGGCAGAGAGCTCCCTGTGATCCAGAGCACAACCACTTTAAGAGGGCTGAGTCCTGGGTGCACCCAGCTCACCCCCGAGAGGGCAGGTTAGGAGCCCTGCCTGCTCTGCTGTCACCACCCGGGGAGACCTGTTCTGCCAGGGCAGCAGCACCTCACCCCAGAGCTCTCTGACCTCGACTGCGGCAGGCGGGTGGCAGTGTCCATGCCTCTCACCAAGGCAGCCAAGAGGGAGGAGGGTGCAAGCCCAGGGACCTACCTTAGCCAGCTGGGGTGAATCGGGGAGAGCACAGTTCTGGGGATCAGCTGCTGGCTTTTCACAGGTTGTCCGGGCAATCTCCACCTCCATTATGTAGTTGATTCCAGCCACAACCTGCAGGGAGACGAGCGGGCAGGAGCGGCTTTACTTGCAGCCTGCAGGGAAGGACCCTCCGAGGAGCCAAGCCCAAGGCACAGGCAGGCAGCAGCAGGAGCAGAGGGGAGGCTGTGCGGCAGCTGCTGCCAAAGAGGAAAAGGGACCTGGCAGCCGTCAAAGGAACAGGAAACACGATCCAAGTAAACAAGTCCGAGGGCAGCTTCCCCAAGGCGGCAGCAGCAGAAGGGAGTCAGCAGCGCACTGAAGCTTACACAACCGCGGGGGAGGGCACCCAGGAGACGAACAGCGCCTGGGAGATCAGCAACCCCCAGGCAGCAGCATTGTTCAGGGTGGGGGGAAGGAGGGAGACACAAACCACCCGGAGCAGCCCCCTCAGACCTGGGCGATCCGCGGGGTCCCACCCCCGGCAGCCGGCCCCGGTCCCCACCTGCTTCTTGGCGCTGATGATCCTCACCACCCGGCTGGAGTACAGGTCGTTGCTGGCCTTGTTGTACTCCTCCATGGCGAACTCCAGCGCCTGCTGCAGGCCTTCGTCGTTGTCGCCGTCTTCGATGGTCACCGGAGCCCCCACCAGCCCCAGCTGGTGCTCGCTGCCCTGCACGGCGGCGGCGGCGGCGCTGGCCAGGGCCAGGGCCAGAGCCAGCAGCGTCAGACCGAGTCTTGCTCCTGCCATGGCGCACTCCGGACTAAAGCTCCTCCGCTCCCGATCACCTTTTAAGGCTTATGCCAGGAGGGCAGCGGCCCCGAACGCACCGCCCCCGGCCCGCCCCTTGGCACCGGCACCGGCACCGAGCAGGCTCCGCCACCCAGCCTGGCAGCGCTGCGGAACGCCCCCTGCTAGCTCCGCTGGAGGAGGAGGAGGAGGAGGAGGAGGTGCCAGGCTTTGGGACACGCAGCCAGCGCTGGAGGAGGCTGGGAGGGCATCGGATCAGGCTAGAGAGATGAGCGGAGGAGAACAGAGTCATAGAATGGGTTAGCTTGGAAGGGAGCTCAAAGCTCAGCCAGTTCCTACCCCCCTGTGACATAGGCAGGGACACCTCCCACTAGAACAGGTCGCTCAGAGACTCGTCCAGCCTGGTCCTGGACATCTCCAGGGAGGTCGTGGAGCACAGAAGCACCCAACGTGATCTTTGATCACGTTGGGTGCTTCTGTGCTCCACGACCTCCCTGGGCAACCTGTGCCAGTGTCTCACCACCCCCAACCTGGGCCAGTGTGAATGTGATCTTTGATCACGTTGGGTGCTTCTGTGCTCCACGACCTCCCTGGGCAACCTGTGCCAGTGTCTCACCACCCCCAACCTGGGCCAGTGTGAATGTGATCTTTGATCACGTTGGGTGCTTCTGTGCTCCACGACCTCCCTGGGCAACCTGTGCCAGTGTCTCATCACCCTCAACCTGTGCCTCTGTCTCACCACACTCCCTTGCAAAGAATTTCCTCCTAACATCCAGTGCATAGAACCCCAGAATCAGGCAGGGTTGGAAGGGAGCACAAGGATCAGGCAGTCCCAACCCCCCTGCCATGCCCAGGGACACCCTACCCTAGAGCAGGCTGCCCACAGCCTCTGCCAGCCTGGCCAAAAACACCTCCAGGGATCTGGCCCCAAACACCTCCCTGCAGGGGCAACCCATTCCAGCCTCTCACCACTCTCATGCTCAGCAACTTCCTCCTCACCTCCAGCCTCAATCTCCCCACCTCCAGCTTTGCTCCATTCCCCCCTGTCCTCTCACTCCCTGATAGCCTCAGAAGTCCCTCCCCAGCTATTTTGTAGGCTTTTGTGTGACTGTGTGGGTGCCTGACCAGAAGCTCCCTTCCAAAGTCCCTCCTGGTGCTGCTCTCTTTTCTCTGCAGAGAGGCCAGCGCTGGGAGGAGGAAGAGAGGTTTTTGAGCAAGCCCAGAAATGTCTGTGTGTCCTAAAGCCATCTGGCATGTGGAAATGCACCTCAGAGAGGGGACAGGGGTAGGTGAGCAGGTGGCACTGGCCTCTTGCTGCCCCTGCCCTTTTCTGGGTAGAGGGAGGATGTTTTCCTGCAGGGGTCCGGGAAGCTGAAGATCTTTCCAGGGTCTGCCTCCTCGTGGGTTATTCCAGCACTTATTTCCCTCTGCTGTGAAGGGCAAAGCAAACCCACAGGACATTTTAAGCCACAAACGTGGTTCCCGGCACAAAACACCACGTGTCACCTTGCCCCCACAGCACTGCTCTTACCTCATTTACGTTAATTGCTCTGCTGAAGGTCAGACATGCATCTGGCATCCCAGACAGCTCACTTAGCTTTCAGTCTCCCCCCGTAACCACAAAGTCAGCCTAGCTCCCCTATTCCTTCGGGAATCTTAAGTTTGGAAAGACAGGACCTAATATAGCATCAGGGAGGTAGCTCCAGGAAGACTGAAGGCATCATGGAGCTGCCAGGCTGAAAGAGGGAGATGTTTTTGCACCTGGGTATCCCCAGCACAGCTTACAATGAACAGGAACGGGGGTGTGCCCTGCCTGGAAAGGCTGCCTGCCTGCCTGCCTGCCTGCCAGGATTATCCAGCATCAGAGTTAGCACTGGAAAAATCCCCCTGGTTGACAACAAGCTGTGCAACTGGTTCAACCACAGGCTGTTTGGGTAGCTTCTACAGCTAGAGAATTGCACAAGCACCATCCAAAGGACCAGAGAGGGGACCGGGATGGAGGTATCAGGGCACAAGCCACAGCTGCCAGGAGTCTGTCTCCATTTATGCTTTCCCCAGCTGGCCTTGGATCCAGGCCACGTCAGCTTAAAATTCCAGGTTAGGACTCACCTGGTGTCTTTAGAGGTGAAAGTTCTCTTTTGCACTGTCAGGGAGTGCTGTCCATGGAAGCAGCTGGCTCTGTCCTCCATCAGTCACTGCACCTCCAACATACCTGTGAGGTCTCTTCCCATGTTCTCATGCTTCCAGCTGCTGGAGATGCTCGTGCAGCACATGCAGGGATCTGTGCCTCACACTGCAGCACAAGGGAAGCACTGCAAGAGGAGAAAAGAGTGCCTTTGGGCCTCAGAGAGCTTTGACTGTGCAGGCAAACAAGCAATGTGTTTTAGCTCTGCATGGGAACATTTTCCCATGCTTAATTCCCAACACCTTCCCACACGGTGCAAACAGCCTTGCCAGAAATGCTCTCTGCCCTCCTGCTCACACTTTGGGTGCTTCTGAGCCTAGAAATGAACCTTACACCCAGTTTGAGAGAGGTGGAGAGAGGTTTCAAAGACTGCAGCTCACTGGCCACAAGGACTGCACGACAGGGGAGAACCATTCCTGAAATTGTGCCAGGAGAGGTTTAGATTGGATATCAGGAAAAATTTCGTTCCTGAAAGAGTGGTCAGGCATTGGGACAGGCTGTCCAGGGAGGTGGTGGAGTCATCATCCTGGGAGGTGTTCAAGAAATGTGTGGCCATGGCACTCTGGGACATGGTTTAATGGTCATGGTGGTGTGGGTCTGACTGTTGGACTCAAAGACCTTTAAGGTCTTCTCCAGCTGAAACATTTCTATGGTCCTATGACTGATCCCATTACCAGTTGCAGCAGCAGTGCCAAGTCTATCACACCCTGCCTGCTTTTCTACCACCACCAGCAGCAGAAGCAGTGCACTGGGCACTTTGGCATTCCATCACTGTGATAGAATCATAGAATGGTTTGGGTTGGAAGGGATCTTAAAGATCATCCAGTTCCAAGCCACCCCCCACCATGGAGAGGGCCACCTTACACTAGAGAAGGTTGCTCAAGGCCTTGTCCAACCTAGCCTTGAACACCTCCAGGGTAGAAAGCATCCACAGCCTCCCTGGGCAAGCGTCTCACCATTCAGAGGAACAATTAGAGCCAACTGAAAAAGGTCTGGAATCCTGAGACACAATGAAACAAGGATGTTTGAGGAAGCAGCAGCTAATCCCCCCATCGAGCTTCTCCATGAGCCTGGACTCTGAGTGACCCTCAAGAAGAAGTATTTAGTGCAACAGAGGCAGGAACAATGAGCAAAGCATGACTGAACAGTCAATATTTGGTTTCATTTGCTCTTCAGTGAGGGACAACAGACTAAGCCTGTGCATCCTGCTAAGTGAACTTGGAGCAGAAGAGGCTGAAGGGCTGACGTGGCTGCCCTGTGTCACTCAATCACTGAATGCTAGGGGCTGGAAGGGACCTAAAACTATCACCCCCGACAGAGCAGGATCACTTATGCCAGATCACACAGGAACACATCTGGGTGGCTTTTGACTATCTCCAGAGACTCCACAAGCCCCCTGGGCAGCCTGTGCCAGTGCTCTGTAACCCTCACAGTCATAAATAGGTGGAGGGAGGTGATTCTCCCCCCTCTGCTGTGCTCTGCTGAGAACCCACCTGGAGTACTGCTGGAGCCCCTGGGCCAAGAGGGATGTGGAGATGCTGGAGGTGTGCAGAGAAGGGCCCCGAGGATGCTCAGAGGGCTGCAGCAGCTCTGCTGTGAGCACAGCCTGAAAGAGTTGGGGCTGTGCAGGCTGCACAAGAGGAGGCTCCCAGGGGACCTTCTGGTGGTCTTCCTGCATCTGAAGTGGGCTACAAAAAAGCTGGGGAGGGACTTTTGAGGCTATCAGGGAGTGAGAGGACTGGGGGGAATGGAGCAAAGCTGGAGGTGAGGAGATTGAGGCTGGAGGTGAGGAGGAAGTTGTTGAGCATGAGAGTGGTGAGAGGCTGGAATGGGTTGCCCCTGCAGGGAGGTGTTTGGGGCCAGATCCCTGGGGGTGTTTTTGGCCAGGCTGGCAGAGGCTGTGGGCAGCCTGCTCTAGGGTAGGGTGTCCCTGGGCATGGCAGGGGGGTTGGAACTGGCTGATCCTTGTGCTCCCTTCCAACCCTGACTGATTCTAGGATTCTATTCTATGATTCTATGCTGTATTCCCAATCCCCATCTATGTGCTGGGGATTGAAGTGGTTACAGTCTTCATCCGCTCAGCATTTCAGAGTAGCAAATTCCTCCTGGCTCCAGCTTTTTGGGGTATGAGCAAGCAAAAGCTTGGGTCTGTGAAAATAAGTGAGTGCCCAGAACAGCCTGTTCTCGAGGGGATGAACTTGCCAGCATGATCCCTGGCTGCTCCTCATGAGAAAGGACTTAAGCTCATTTCTACATTGTGTTTGTTGGATGTGAAGCTCTGGGAAAGGGCAGGGAACATTTATTGTGGTTAACAACTGGGAGAGAGAAATTCCTAAGGAAGTCAAGGTAGCTTGCAAACAAAACCAAGCAGTCACTCTTGTGCCAGGCAAGCTGGGAGACGTGGCAGCTGAGGGGTTTTTTTTTCCACTGAGGAGGGAAATGAAATTGTGATCAACCACCAAATCCACCCAGCAGCAGGACCAGCGCCCTCCCAAAGACCAAAGAGCCCTTCAGAAGAGGACATCTACTTAGACCTACTACCCACCACATCCAGTTGGTGACCAGGCACTAGTGGTGTGCCCCAGGATCAGTGCTGGGCCCCATCCTGTTCAATATCTTTATGGATAATCTGGATGAGGGGATCGAGTCCAGCATCAGTAAGTGTGCAGATGACACCAAGCTAGGAGTTGGTGTGGATCTGCTGGAGGGTAGGAGGGACCTGCAGAGGGACCTGGACAGACTGGATGGGTGGGCAGAGGCCAATGGGATGAGAATGAGCAAGGCTAAGTGCAGGGTTCTGCACTTTGGCCACAACAACCCCAGGCAGTGCTACAGGCTGGGGACAGAGTGGCTGAGAGCAGCCAGGCACAGAGGGACCTGGGGGTGCTGGGAGATAGGAGCTGAACAGGAGCCAGCAGTGTGCCCAGGTGGGCAGCAGAGCCAATGGCATCCTGGGCTGGAGTGGGAGCAGTGTGGGCAGCAAGAGTAAGGAAGTGGTCTTGCCCCTGTATACAGCCCTAGTGTGGCCACACCTTGAGTGCTGGATTCAGTTTTGGAGTCCTTATTACAAGGACATTGAGGTGCTGGAGAAGGTCCAGAGAATGCCAAAGAAGGTCTGGAGAACAGATCTGGTAAGGAGTGCCTGAGGGAACTGGGCTTATGTAGTCTGGAGAAAAGGAGGCTGAGGAGAGACCTTTTCTCTCTCTACAAATCCCTGAAAGGAGGTTGGAGCAAGGTGGGCTTTGGTCTCTTCTCCCTAGGAACAAGTGATAGGAGAAGAGCAAATGACCTCAAGTTGCACCTGGGGAGATTTAGGTTGGAGATCAGAAGAAAGTTTTTCACTGAAGTGGTTGTCAAAGACTGGAGCAGGCTACCCAGAGAGGTGGCTGAATCCTCATCCCTGGAGGTGTCTCAAAGAGGCAGAGATGTGGTGCTGAGGGACTTGGTTTAGCAGCAGCCTTGGCAGAATGAAATAATGGTTGTACTCAATGGCCTTCAAGGTCTTCTGCAAGCAAAAAGATTCCATGATTCTCAGCTGGCCAGCTGGAAAATAATGAGGCTTTTGTCAACATGACAACGAGGCAGGGGCAAAGGAGCTTTAGCATTGCAGTTTACTAGAGGGTGAAGTACCAGGCCAGTCACTTAAAATCTTAAGTCAGTGAGCATGCTATGGTGCTGGTGGGCCACAGCTGGGCCTTGGCTGGGTATTTTGTGCCTCCTCACAAGCCTCAGCATGCAGACTTGACAGTGCTGCAGTTATTTGTTGCAGAGAATGCCCTCCACTGAAACAATTAAAGATCAGGCTTAAGGAGCTTTGTTGCAAGGGAAGGTGCAGAGCCCCACTGCAGGGTCCCCTCTGGCATGCTGCTGGGCTTAGGCTCGTTAAGTCTCTCAGCAAGCAATTAGGAATACATCAGGTAACCTTTTCTGCATTCTCTACCACTTCAAAAATGCACCTCTCAAAGGTGAAAGCTTTGCTAAGCGTTGCTAAGCTGCCAGGATATGTTCTTATTTGCAGGGATTCCTTCAAGTAAAGGTCCCTTAGCCTGCAGCTGAAGTCTCTTGCCATCTGCACAGGCACAGAGAATCCTCTGAAATGCACTCAGCCAGACCAGTTTCCAGCTAGTGACAAGGCCATTTCCCTACCAGTTATATCATGGAAATGTTTTGGTTGGATGAGATGGCTCCAACCAGCAACCCAGCACCACCACGGATGTTAAAACATGTCCCCAAAGTGCCACGTCCACACATTTCTTGCACACCTGCAAGGATGGCGACTCCATCACCTCCCTGGGCAGCCTGTTCCAATCCCTGGCCACTCTTGCAGGGAAGAAATTGTTCCTAATATCCTCCCTGGCACAATTTCAGGCCATGTCCTCTCGTTCTGTCGCCTGTCACTGACCCCCACCTCACTCCAACCTCCTTTCAGGGAGTTGTAGAGAGCAGTGAGGTCTGCCCTCAGTCTCCTCTTCTCCAGACTAACCAACCCCAGTTCCCTCAGCTGCTCTTTCTCATCAGATCTGTTCTCTAGACCCTTCATGAGCTTTGTTGCCCTTCTCTGGACATGCTCCAGCATTTCAATGTCTTTTTTTCTGTAGTGAGGGCCCCAAAACTGAACCCAGTCCTTAAGGTGTGGTTCCTCCAGTGCCAAGTACAGGGGCTCCTGCTGACCACACTATTCCTGATGCAGGCCAGGATGCTCATGTCCTTCTTGGCCACCTGGGCACACACTGCTGGCTGTCAGTCAGTATTCCTAGATCCTTTTCTGCCAGCCAACACTATGGCTACCTGTGTCTCAGCTGGACTGAAAGGTAAAACAGAATAGAATAGAATAGAATAGAATAGAATAGAATAGAATAGAATAGAATAGAATAGAATAGAATAGAATAGAATAGAATAGAATAGAATAGAATAGAA
>VWZI01008712.1:1623752-1642447 GCA_013396835.1 Psilopogon haemacephalus | reverse complement strand
ATTAAAAAAAAAAAAAAACCCCAAACTTTTAGATGTGTTGTTTGTGGACTTGGTAGAGTAGGGTTAAAGGTCAGACTGGGTGATGTTAAAGGTCAGACTGGATGATGTTAAAGGTCTTTTCCAACCTAGATGATTCTATGATTTCCCCCCCCCCCAACCCAGCACATAACTCCCTTGTTTATATATTTATATAATTCACAGAATCATAGAATTGGTTTGGTTGGAAAAGACCTCTAAGATCATTGAGTCCAACCAGCAACCCAACACCACCATGGCCACTAAACCACGTCCCAAAGTGCCATGCCCACATGCTTGGGCTGGTGACTCCACCACCTCCCTGGGCAGCCTGTTCCAGTGCTTGACTCTTGCAGCAAAGAAATTCTTCCTAATATCCAACCTCAAACTCCCCCAGCCACAGTTTCAGGCCATTTCCTCTCATTCTGGGTATCAGCTGATCCTAGGGAGAAGAGGCCAACTGCCCTCCTCCTTCCAATCTCCTTCCAGGGAGCTGGAAGGTCTCTCCTCAACCACCTGTGTTGGTTTGAGCTAACAGGAGAATTTGAGTGAGAAATTAAGACTATTGTCTGAGAGAGAGAGTTCAACATAGCGTGTCACTTCACCCAGTTTCACTGAGACAGAGAAAAGAAGGTTCCTTTGGGAACATTTCCCAGTAAAAACCCAGATAAGGCAGTGTGCTTGCAGAGGGTCAGTCTGCTCTGGGTCCGTGCTGGCTTCTTTCCTTTGTCTCTCTGCCTTGGAACTACTTCAGAGTTTAAATCACTAAAACCATTCATTCCTTCCTGCCACTAATCTTTCTGACCCATCTTCAGCTTATCTGCAGCATCATCAAGTGGTGAGATAAAGCTGGGGGAAAGGGGGGAAAGGTGGTAGGGGGGGTTTGGTTGTACTCTCTTGGGGATTTTGGTCTCCAGGAGGGCTGTGGTGTCTGCATTCCCTTTTTACTGTATATTTCTGTAAATATCTGTTATACCTTGTCAATATTTGCTTGTAGATTTGCATTGCTGTAAATAGAAAGCTTCATTTATTAACTTCCAGTGTGTTTTTCTGAGTTTTAGCTGGGGTTTTAAAAGGTGGGGGGGGGCAGGTCACTGCAAACCCACTACACCACCTTTTCTGCAGGCTAAACAATTCCAGTTCCCTCAGCTGTTCCTTTTAAGACCTGCTCTCCAGACCCTTCAGCAGCTTTGTTGCCCTCCTCTGGACATGCTCCAGCACCTCCATGTCTTTCCTGAGGCCCGGAATGGACCCCAGGGCTCAAGGTGTGGCCTCAGCAGTGCCCAGTACAGGGACACAATCACTTCTCTGTTCCTGCTGGCCACATCACTCCTGACCCAGGCCAGGATGCTGAGCACACCACTGGCTCACATACAGGCAGCTGTCAACCAACCCCCCCAGGTCCTGCTTTTGCCAGGCAATCTTCCAGCCCACCCTGCCCCAAGCCTGGAGTGTTCGTGGGGTTGCTGTGACTCAAATGCAGGACCTGGCACTTGGTTTTGTTAAACCTCATACAACTGACCTTGGCCCATCAATCCAGCCTGTCCAGGTCTCTCTGCAGAGGTCTTCCTTCAGATGAAGACTCACACCCAATTTAGCATAATCTGCAACCTTTACTGAGGGTGCACTCAACCCCCTTGCCCAGCCTCTCCTCCCAGGAATTTGCTGCGGTGTTTACTGAACCACTGCACTGAAATTTACTCATTGGAATCCTCCCGAGAGGATTTCCATTAAAACCTGACTTGGATGCCTCAAGAAGCAACTCTCACTGATGCTGCATCTGTTACCAACAAGCAACATCTGTGCTCTGGATGTGATCGAGACATTGTTTACATCCTAGAGAAGCAATGCTCCCCAAAACCATCCCAGAGTGCCTCTGAGTGCCAGGTTTGATGTTGACATCTCAGAGCATACTCCAAGAAGTGGAAAATCACAAGGAGATACTCAAGCCCCTTAATGATCTCATCAACAGCTTCGAGTCCTGCGCTGTATTTACTCTGGCAAATGCATGAAATAGCTAAGCCCCAGGACAACCCAAGTGTTGAAGCATGCAAATAAAAGCTGAAGCAAGTTCTCCCACTCTTGAAGAACCCTGGAGCTTTTTTTTTTTGTTTTTGCATGCCAGCTGACTAGCTGGAGCACAACAACCCCCAGCAATGGGCAGTGGGGCAGTGGAGCTGGAGAGCTGCCTGCCAGAAAGGGATCTGGGGGCTGAATATGAGGCAGCAGTGTGGCCAGGTGGCCAAGAAGGCCTTTTCCAGCCAGTGACTGGCAAGAAAGGAACCAGCTGTTGGAAAGGAGTGGATGGAGAAGGGCAGAACTCCATCGTTCTGGGGAGTTACTGCTTCAACCCTGTAACTAAACAGGAAAAGTGATATCAGTACCCACTGTAAACTCAGATTAGCACAAACCTGAACCTCCTGCATGCCTCAAGACTCTTTCTAGAACCATAAGGCACAGGTGCAGGCAGAAGTATGGAAGTGTAGAAGGTTGGCAGGGACCTTTCAGATCAAGCTCACCTGGAGCTCACAGTCCCACCAATGCTAAGCCACTACCACTGAGCCAGGTCCCTCAGAAACACGACTCCACCACCTCCCTGGGCAGCCTGAGAACCCTTTCTGGGAAGAAAGTATCCCTAATGCCCTGCTTGAACCTTCCTTGGAACAACTTGAGGCCACTTCCTTTTGTCCCATCATTTCATAGGATCACAGAACATCAGGTTCTGGAAAGGACCCAAAGACCTCATCTAGTCCAACCCCAGAGCAGGACCAGACAATCCAGCTCAGGGCACACAGCAACACATCCAGAGAGAGTCTGCAAAGGCTCCAGAGAAGGAGACTCCACAGCCTCCCTGGGCAGCCTGTGCCACTGCTCTGGGACCCACACAGGCAAGAAGCTGCCCCTGGTGTTGAGCTGCAACCTCCTGTGCTGCAGCTTCCATCCATTGCTCCTTGGCCTATGGCAGGGAGCAGTGAGCAGAGCCTGTCCCCCACCTCCTCACCCCCAGCCCTCAGATACTGATAAACATTGATCCAATCCCCTCTCAGTCTTCTCTTCTGCAGACTAAGCAGCCCCAGGTCCCTCAGCCTCTCCTCCCCAGGCAGTGCTGCAGTCCCCTCAGCATCCTCACAGCCCTCCCCTGGACCCTCTCCAGCAGGTCCCTGTCCCTTGTAGCACTTGTTACAAGTGAGAAGAAGCAGACCCCCACCACCTTCTGCAGGACTACGAGCAGCAAGGGCAATGCTTCAGGCAGATTCTCTCAAGCCCTGCTTGGAATCATCAGCAAGATTGGCCACATCACAGAAAGAGGGAAACTCTCTTGCTGCCACCAGATTTCCAGCTGCTCCCTGTGTGTTTTCAGATTGGTCAGCCTCAATTTTATTCCCAGCCTCTGTATTTCCAGCCTCCATATTCCATCTTTCCTAAGAAGCTGGCAACGAAGGGGTACAAATCCTCCAGGCACCAAGAGAACAATTGGCAGAGCAAGTATCACACAATCTGGTTCTTGCAGTAAAAGCTGGGATGCAGTGGAGGCTGAGGGACTTTTTTTTTTTTGTCCTGTGGGCCATTCATTCCTCACCCTTGGACTCCTACAGTTGTTTCAGTTGGAAACGATCTCCAAGATCACCAAATCCAACCTTCAGCCTCAGACCACCGTGGCCACTAAGCCATGGCCCCAGGTGCCACGTCCACAAGTTTCTTGAACACCTTCAGGAACGGTGAGTCCACTACCTCCCTGGGCAAGGTATTCCAGTGCCTGAGCATGGGAGCTCTCTGGTGGCAAAGTGTGAATTTGCAAAGGTGAATTTCAGTGACCCCTGCTGCTTCTCCTTGCTTCTCTGGAAAGCACAAGAGCACAACAGAAAACCGATCCTGTGCTGCCCTCTCCTAGAGCACTGAGAGCAGTAAAGCCTAAGCAGAGGACAGCACAGAGGTGGTCTGCTTCAGACTGTGGCACAACTCCTGCTCCTCGGGACCCTGCAGCCTTTTCTCCACCACAGCCTGTTCCAGGAGACACTTCACAGGGTAGGAAGCACCTGCATCTGGCTGCATGACAAAAGCAAGAGCAATCGGGCACACCAGTGTCTTGAGGGGCTGCTGGGTCTTCAGCCCAAATCAAACAGAGGACAGCTCTCCTCTAGCAATCTGAGCTACTGGTGAGAGAACAGGAAAGCTGATGGGATGCCTCTCATGGGAGACCTCATTGCTCTCCACAGCTGCCTAAAAGGAGGTTGGAGTGAGGTAGAGGGTCGCTCTCTGCTGCCTAGTATCAGGTGATAGAAGAAACAGCCTCAAGTTGCACAAAGGCAGCCTTAGGTTGGAGATTAGAAGAAACTAAAAGTTCTGGAACCCCCAACACAAGAAGGGCATGGAACTGTTGGAGCCAGTCCAGAAGAGGCCACCAAGATGCTCTGGCCAGCCTGATCTAGGGCAGGGTGTCCCTGCCCATGGCAGGGGTGTTGGAACTGGATGATCCTTGTGGTCTCTTTCCAACCCTGACTGATTCTAGGATTCTATGCTGAGAGAGCTGCAGCAGCTCTGCTCTGAGCACAGGCTGAGAGAGTTGGGGCTCTGCAGCCTGCAGAAGAGAAGGCTGCCAGGAGACCTTGGAGTGGCCTTCCAGGATCTGAAGGGGGCTACAGGAGGGCTGGGGAGGGACTATTGACAAGGTCTTGTCATGACAGGAGGAGGAGGAGGAGGAAGGGGTTTGAACCAGCAAAGGGGAGATTGAAAGTGGATGTGAGGAGGAAGTTCTTTACAGTGAGAGTGGTGAGACACTGGCACAGGTTGCCCAGGGAGGTTGTGGAGCACAGAATCACGGAAGGTGATTGGGCTCTCTGCAGAAGGTAGGAAGAAACAAGAGCGCTGGGCAGCTATGGAAAGCCAGAGAGGTGGCTGAATCCCCATCCCTGGAGGTGTTGAAAAGACGCAGAGACGTGGTGCTGAGGGGCAGGGTTTAGCACCACCCTTGGTAGAGTTAGAAAATCGCTGTGCTTGATCGTAAAAGCCTTCTGCAAACGAAGTGATTCTAAGCTTCTACTGCTGATGAAAGCTACCAGTTGGTGTCTGGCTGAGAAAGCCAGGGGCTGGCGTCCGACGGGCGTGCAAAGCCTCTCGGCGCCACCAGAGGGCGCCCTGCCCTCAGCCGCCAGCAGCAGCTGCAGGAGCCTGCAGGAGCTGCAGGAGCCTGCAGGAGCTGCAGGGGCCAGCAGGAGCCAGCAGGAGCTGCAGGAGCCAGCAGGAGCCAGCAGGAGCTGCAGGGGCCAGCAGGGGCCAGCAGGAGCTGCAGGAGCCTGCAGGAGCCAGCAGGAGCTGCAGGGGCCAGCAGGACCTGCAGAAGCCTGCAGGAGCCAGCAGGAGCTGCAGGAGCCTGCAGGAGCCAGCAGGAGCCAGCAGGAGATGCAGGAGCCAGCAGGAGCTGCAGGGGCCAGCAGGAGCCAGCAGGAGCTGCAGGAGCCTGCAGGAGCCAGCAGGAGCCAGCAGGAGCTGCAGGGGCCAGCAGGAGCTGCAGGGGCCAGCAGCGCTCTGCTCCCCTGCTCCACCCTGCATGCGTCCTGACCTCAAACTGCAGCCAGAGCAGAACACCAGCCCTGCGACACAGCTTCCCCGCAGCAAGCCGCTCTCATCGCTGCAGCGCCACTTCCACCTTGAGCCGGCTTAGGCAGGTTTTGAATCTGCCGCTGAGAGGCTGAGGAACCAGGAGAGAAAGGTAAATCAACCACCTGCCTCGAAGACAGCACCCTGGAGATGGAGTGCTGCAGGTCAGAAGGACCTTTTTTAACACTGCAAGAGCAAGCATAGAATCACAGAATGGGTTAGGTTGGAAGGGAGCTCAAAGCTCAGCCAGTTCCAACCCCCCTGTGCCATAGGCAGGGACACCTCCCACTGGAACAGGTCACTCAAATAGAATCACAGAATGGGTTAGGTTGGAAAGGAGCTCAAAGCTCAGCCAGTTCCAACCCCCCTGTGCCATAGGCAGGGACACCTCCCACTGGAACAGGTCACTCAAATAGAATCACAGAATGGTTTAGGTTGGAAGGGACCTCAAAGCTCAGCCAGTTCCAACCCCCCTGTGCCACAGGCAGGGACACCTCCCACTAGAACAGGTCGCTCAAGGCCTCATCCAGCCTGGTCCTGAACACCTCCAGGGAGGGAGCAGCCACAACCTCCCTGGGCAACCTGTGCCAGTGTCTGACCACCCTCACTGTAAATCCTATGTTGGGAATGATACTTCTGTGCCAGGAGATCTGACAGTCCACCTGGACTTCAGCAAAGCCTTTTGTTGTCAATATCTGCTTGCATACTGTGCTGAGCTGTGACTATAAAGCTTCATTCCTTAACATCCAGCTGGCTGAGTCTAGCCTGGGTGATTTCAAACGTTTGGGGCAGGGGTGGCGGGGAGAAAGGGAACTCCCAAACCACCACAACTGTCCATCAAGAGATCCAACCTCCACTACTCAGACAATGAAGCAGCTCAGAAAGGCACTGTGGAATGCTGAGGACTGGCAACAGGCAGGAGCACCCCACTGGTTCACCCCACCAGGCCAGCTAACCTTTGTCCAGCCAGTGTGGCAGGGGACAGCCAGCACACCAAGCACAGGCCATCAGCACACACCCAGGCACTGCTCCACTCACAAAACCCTGCTGGGCAGAGGACTCCTCCCCACAGCCACTTGCTTGAACCAGACCAACTACAACACCAAAATACTACTCACTGTGACCCAGCTTTAAGCCACTCTTGACCCCGTTCTGGATTTGTGCATAAAGACCACATCCTGCTGCCACCATGCCCACAACACAGCCAGGAGGGAGGTCAGGGATGCTGTCAGAGGTTGTCATCCACGGCTCTGTGCTGTCTGCCTGCACACAGGACTGCCCAGGGAGGTCATGGGTGCCCCTTTCCTGGAGCTGTGCAAGACCTTGAGCAACCTGGGCTAGTGGACTAACCCCTCTGGCAGGGGGGCTGGAACAAGATGATCTTTACCATCTCTTCCAACCCAAACCATTCTGTGATTCCATGAAACACAGTGTATGGAGGCAGGTTCACCAGGAAAGCCACATCCCTTGGGATGCTGATTGATGTGTCACAGCATTGTAGAAACCTTCTGATCAGAGCAGACCTCTAAGATCCTCCAGTGCAGCCATTCTCTGACTCTGCCAGGGCTGGTGCTAAACCATGTCCCTCAGCACCACAGCTCTGAGTCTCCGAAACACCCCC
Source organism: Psilopogon haemacephalus (assembly GCA_013396835.1). Classification (NCBI taxonomy): domain Eukaryota; kingdom Metazoa; phylum Chordata; class Aves; order Piciformes; family Megalaimidae; genus Psilopogon; species Psilopogon haemacephalus. The sequence goes on along the minus strand of VWZI01008712.1, from coordinate 1,635,213 downwards.
AGGGATGCGGATGCAAACACCTCCCTGGGCAGCTTGTTCCAGTGCTTAAGAACCCTTTCAAGGAAGAAGTTTCTCCTAATAGCCAACCTAAACCTCCTCTGGTGCAACCTGATGGCATTTCCTCTTCTTTCATCACCTGATACTAGGCAGAGGAGAGTCGTCCCTCCCACTTCACTCCAACCTCCTTTCAGGGAGTTGCAGGGAGAAATGAAGTCTCTTCTCAGTCTTCTCCAGACCAAACAACCCCAGTTCCCTCAGCTGCTCCTCACCAGAACCTGTTCTCCAGACCCTTTGCCAGCTTCACTGCCCTTCTGTGGACAGGCTGCAGCATGTCAATGTCTTTCTTGCACTGAGGGTACTGGAGGAGAGAAAAATAAGCAAGCACATCCTGGTGTGCTTCCTCTCCCTAGCACCCAGCCATAACCCCCCTGTTCCATTCCACTCTCATAGACACATCCAGCCACAGGGTGTGGGCAGGTTTGTCCTGCTGCCTGTCCCAGCTGTGGTCCACAGACAGAGTCTGGTGCAGTCTGTGGCTTCTCCAAAGTGGCACAGGAAATGAGCAGCCAACCTCTCCATACCTGACTCCAGGAACCACCTGAAATTCTCACAGCAGCCCCTTCACACATCACCACAGCATTGTGCTGCTTGGAAAAGACCTCCAAGATCATCAAAGTCCAGCCATCAACCTAAGACCACCAAACCATGGCCACTAAACCATGTCCTAGAGTGCCATGCCCACATGCTTCTCATTCCCAAAACCCTTCAGTGCAACTCCAATACTTTCAGACAGCTTTGAAGGGGCTTTCCTTACAAACCCCTTCCTGGCTGTCGGAGTGCTGCTGGTGAACACCTCTCCTGCTGACTCAGAAGGCTTCCTTGTTTCCTTTTTCATGACTCCATGAGTTCCTTGTCTTATGGTCAGCCAGAAAGTAGATGATGGTGGGGATTTTCCAGCCTCTGCCTGTACAGCACCTTGGTGATGCATGTGGTAAGGCACCTTGCATGACTGGTGATATGTGTGGTATGGCTAGCTCAGATTCCACCTAATCTTGCCCTAAACAGGTCTCCTTATAATCAGCTTCTCATTTTATGACCAGTAACGAGAGCTGGGCTACCCTCATAGAATCATGGAAGTATTTGGGTTGGAAGGGACCTTAAAAGATCATCTAGTTCCAACCCCTCTGACACCTTCCACTAGCCCAGGATGTCCAAGGCCTCATCCAGCCTGTCCTTGAATGCTTCCAGGAAGGGAGCATCTAAAACCTCCCTGGGCAGCCTGCTCTAGTGTCTCACCACCCTCACTGCAAAGAATTTCTTCCTAATATCCAGCCTAAATCTACCCTCCTCAAGCTTCAATCCATTCCCACTTGTCCTATCATGACAAGCCCTTGTAAAAAGTTTCTTCCTGGGGACTTCCATTCCTGCCAGCTAAACCTGGAGAGGTTCAACAAGTGGTCAGAGCCCCAACAAACACAATCAGTCAGGCCTGTAGCTCTCAATCCAGAAGAAAGAACTACCCTGCAGAAGCAACACACTGCCAAGACATTTCCTCCTGATTGTGATGCAGCTAACAACAAACCCTATCATAAAAACCCCTGACCTGTAACAACAGCCTTCTGTCTAGGGAGAGGAGTGAGAGCAGTGAGGCTTCACTTCATCAGGAAATAAAAACAATTCTTAATGGCACTGCAGGCAGATCTCAGCAGCAACCACCTCCACACCTGGAGCAAAGCCTACATAAGCCACAAAGAGTTTACTCTCTGTACCCGGGGAAGGATGTGGATGCCCCCTCCTTGAATGTGTTCAAGCTTGTGAGCAATCTGGTCTAGTGGAAGGTGTCCCTGCCCACAGCAGGGGCCCTGGAACTAGATGATCTTTAGGGTCCCTTCCAAGCCAAACCATTCTATGGCTCTATGAAGTGCAGGCAGCCAGGCCACATCCGATGCTGCAGCTTTATCACCCTCTACAGACACAGAAGAGATGGCCTAAAGGTTAGGGCGTTCCCCTGTAAAGGCAGCAAAGACTTCTCATCAAGCTTACCACAGATTTCCTGCCCCAGGCTGGGAGAGTCATGCAGCCTCTCTTGGTTTAGCCCTTCCCCCTTTCTCAAAAGGGGTTGCACACACAGCAAAAGCTCAGGAGCAACCACCTCGAACACTGCAAAGCGTTCAGCTGAGACAGGCAGAAGTGCTGCTGAAGGTCAAGAGGGGCTCAAGGCATCAGTGTGCTCAACATCAGCCACAAACTGATGGGGATTTAAGGTCCATTTTACATGCCTGCAAGGAAAAGCAAAACATGAGGGGTTTTGGGCTCATGTTGATGATCTTAGAGGTCTTCTTCAACCAAAACAGTTCTGTGATTCTATGATCATTGTAAGCTTTGCTTGCTGCCTGGTTTGAGGATTTAAGTGACAGCTGAGAGCGGCTTAAACTTAGTCCTTACACTGATTCTGGGGCAGGATGTGTTTCATTCTCATAGAATCACAGAATTCTTTCAGTTGGAAAGGACCTCTAAGATCACTGAATCCAACCATCAATCTAAGACCACCAAGGCCATTAAACCATGTCCCACAGTGCCACATCCACATGTTTCTTGAACATCTCCAGGGACAGTAACTCCACCACCTCCCTGGGCAGCCTATTCCAATGCCTGACCACTCAGACAACCAATTCACTTGCCACAAAACTGAAGGAGAAAAAAAAAATCAAACAAGGCAGGCAGGAGAGTAGCTTGAATGATGTTTTTGCATACTTAAATTGACATGGAGTTGTTGCATGCCTGAGCTGCCTTCTCATTTTATTTCCTCATTGGTCCTCCTAGTGGTGAAAACACCTCAGGGGTCAGGGAGCATCCCACTGCTTCCCCACCACACTCAATCCAGAACAGTTCTGATGAGGCTGTGATAAAATCAGCTGAGTTTAGCAGAAGCAAGCAGCATCGAATTTCACAGGCTGCAGACTTTCTGCTGTTTGGAAATGGAAATGACTGCAACCTGCAGCAGCTGCAGAGTCCAGAGGAAATGGAAAAAAGAATATGACTGCTGCCATTCACAGCATCATGCTCTTGACTGGGAAAGACCTTTTAAGATTATCAAGTCCAACCATTCTGTAACTCTGCCAAGTGTGGTGCTCAGCCACAGCCCTCAGCACCACATCTCTGAACCCTTAAAACACCTCCACGGATGGGGATTCAACCACCTCCCTGGGCAGCCTGTTCCAGTCTTTGAGAACCCTTCTGGTTAACAAGTTTCTTCTAATCTCCAACCTCCAGCTCCCCTGACGCAACCTGAGTTCATTTCCTCTCATCCATCACTTGTTAGTAGGGAAGAAGAGACCAGCACCCACCTGGATCCAGTTTCCTCTCAGGGAGCTGCAGAGAGCAATCAGATCTGCCCCTCAGCCTCCTCTTCTCCTGACTAAGTAACCTCACTTAGAATCATAGAATCACAGAATGGTTTAGGTTGGAAGAGACCTCAAAGCTCAGCCAGTTCCAACCTCCCTGTGCCATAGGCAGGGACACCTCCCACTAGATCAGGTCGCTCAAGGCTTCATCCATCCCTCAGCTGCTCCTCACCAGAGCTGTTCTCCAGACCCTTCACCAGCTTTGTTACTCTTCTCTTCAGCTGCTCCAGCCCCTCAATATTGATTTTTTTTCTCATAGTGAGGGCCCCAAACCTGAACTCAAGGTGTGGTCCATCCATATAGTAATTTAGGACAGCCCTTTCATTACTGTAAAAATAGCACCTATTTATAAGCAACACCCAGCTCCCAGCTCCACTAAATGTCAGCTTGCATCATAGAGAAGGCAGCAACAATCTGAACACCTTGGGAAACTAAGGTGAAGAGCTGAAAGGTGTCACCCAGGCTCACCTCAAAGGCTAACACGAGTTGAAGCCAGACTCCAGGCTCTTGGCTCCTGCATGCTGCCTGCCTGTGCCACGCTGCCTCCTGAGAAAACAAACAGAGCATCACAGCAGTTGCTGGCAATCATCTTTAGCTTCTCCTCCTCCTCCCTCAAATTTCCCTTTAGATTTATACCCCAGTGCATTTACTAAGCAGAACCTTTCAGCAATGGACTTCTGGTGGCTTTGTTTCTGCTAGGGAAATAGCTACGACTGCAAGGTTTACACAGAGACTTTCTGTTCCTAGCTAAAATTATCTTTGCTGAGCCTTGTGATGCCAAGAGCATGGAGCCAATATTCCATAAGCCCCAAGTGAAATGAACCACATTTCAGGCACTGTAGTCTGGTTGCAGCAGCATCCATCAGCCACCACCAAAGGGCTGGAGCAAGTCTGCTATGGGGACAGGCTCAGGGTTGGGGCTGTTCAGTCTGGAGAAGAGAAAGGCTCCACAGAGACCTAATAGCAGCCTTCCAGTACCTGAAGGGGACCTACAAGAAAGGTGAGGAGGGACCTTCTACAAGGACTTGTAGTGACAGGCCGAGGAGGACTGGCTTCAAGCTTGAAGAGTGTAGATTAGGCTGGGTATTAGGAAGAAATTCTTTCCAGTGAGGGTGGTGAGATACTGGAACAGGTTGTCCAGGGAGGATGTTCACCATGAGAGTGGTGAGAGCCTGGAATGGGTTGCCCAGGGAGGTGGTTGAGGCCCCATCCCTGGAGGTGTTTGGGGCCAGGCTGGCAGAGGCTGTGTGCAGCCTGATTTAGGGTAGGGTGTCCCTGGGCATGGCAGGGGGGGTTGGAGCTGGCTGATCCTTGTGGTCCCTTCCAACCCTGACTGATTCTGTGATGTGCATGCCACCTCCCTGGAAGTGTTCAAAGTCAGGTTAAGTGAGGCCTTGAACAACCTGGTCTAGTGGAAAAGTGTCCCTGCCCAGTGAGGTTGGAACTTGAGGTCCTTCCCAACCCAAAGCCTTCCATGATTCTACAAGTCCCTGCAAACTCAGTGGCACTGCTCCATCAGGGCCTGAGCCAAGGGGACAGCACCTGTTTCTTTGCTGCTTGAGACAGCACAGAAAGGAGCACATGATGCTGCCATCTGAACGCCCTGCTGCCCCTGCTCACATTGTGAGATGGGGGTGAAAGGATATGAAAAGACAGCAGGTGGGTGCAGACAGATGGGGGAAGCAGGGGAACACAAGGAGACGACAACAACCAGCCGAGGAGGCAGCAGTCTCAGCTAAGCAGCTGCTCTGCTGATTGTCTGGCTCCCCCTTTTCCAATAGCCAAGAAGCAATCTGCCCAAGAGCACTCACAATCAGCAGCTAAAAACTGTCCCACAGAACTGAAAATCTCGGGGGGGNCCCAGAGGAGGGCGGCGGGGGGGGGGGGGGGGGGGGGGGGGAGGGCAATCAAATTATTTCCACGGTACAAAAGCAAGGCTTGCAGGGTTGTCATGTAGGAGGTTTGCCTAAGTAAGGCATGGAGCAGGCAGCTCAAAACAGCCACCAAATACTTCAGAGCGAAAGGGCTAAAAAAGGAAGGTTTGAGAGGAGGAAATGAGTCAGTAGCTTGGAGGACGGGAGGGGGAGTTCAAATAGCTGAGGCATAAAAAGCAAGCAAGTAGTCACCATCTGAAAGGCTGGAAAGCCAGTGAGGTGGATCTGCTCAACTTTGGTTTCTGGTGATGCAGGCTCTCCCTCACAAGCAGGAGTCCACGGGTGACTTTTGAGAGTTGCCACACAGGGTTCTGAAGCAATCCTTCACCAGGCACAAGGCCAAGTGCAGGATCCTACACCTGGGTCGGGGCAATCCCAAGCACAAACACAAACTGGATGAGCACTGGCTTGAGAGCTGTCTGGAGGGGAAGGACTTAGGGATGTCAGTTGAGGAAGAACTCAACATGAGTCAGCAATGTGCACTTGCAGCCCACAAGGCTGCAAGCCCTGTCCTGAGCTGCATCTGAGAAAAAAGATGTGACTAGCAGGACAAGGGAAGTGATTCTGCTCCTCTGCTCTGCTCTCACAGGAGCCCACCTGGAGTACTGTGTCCCGTTCTGCTGCCCCCAATACAAGAAGGTTGTGCACCTGTAGGAGAGGGTCCAGAGGAAGCCACAAAAATTGGAGCACCTCCCCTGTGGGGACAGGCTGAGAGAGTTGGGGCTGTTGAGACTGGAGTACAGAAGGCTCTGGGGAGACCTCTGGGGAGCTTTTCAGTACCTGAAGGAGGCCTAAAAGAAAGGTGTGGAGAGGCTTTTGACAAGGGCTTGTAGTGATAGGATGAGGGGGGATGGCTTTGAGCTGGAAGAGGGGAGATACAGACTGGAGATTAAGAAAACATCCTTTCTAGTGAGGGTGGTGAGATATTGGAACAGGTGCCCAGGGAGGTTGTGGATGTCTCCTCCCTGGACACATTCAAAACCAGGTTAGAGCCTTAAGCAACCTGATCTAGTGGAAGAGGTCCCAGCCCATGGTGGGGTAACTGGAGCTAGATGACTTTTAAGGTTCTTTCCAACCCAAACCATGCTATGATTCTCTAATTGTTGGCTGTAATTCAGACTGACATTTCAAACTGGTGGTCACCACTGGCTACAGGATTGCTGAAATTTACAGAATAGAATAGAGTAGAATAGAATAGAATAGGCCTCCAAGCTCATCCAGTCCAACCTATCACCCAGCCCTAGCCAATGGCACTAAGTGCCCCATCCAGGCTTTTCTTGAACACCTCCAGGGGCAGTGACTCCACCACCTCTCTGGGAGGTGCCTGGGTTATGGTCTGGGGGACATGGGCATGGGATTTGGGCTAATTTCAAACGCCATTTGCCTTATAAGAAGGAGGGAGATTCACTTTTTGAGATGGTTCATCCAAACATCCAGCTTGAGCTTTCAGCCTAGTTTATTTATAGCACCAACACTGGGGAAAAAAAAAGGACAAACTCTTTTTCCTTATCCAGTGTGGACTAAGAGCAGAGGTAATAAAAAACCCTCCACCTCCACAATGCTGTAAGAATCCACAGCATTCATTTCTTTTCTCGTATCAGTGCTGTACTGTACTCAAACCCTGGTGGCAAAGGGTAGGGTCTCACTCCAAGAAGCCTTAAACCTTGCTCACTGGTAGACCACTACAGCAGCTGGCCGTAACAGGGTGTGCATTAGCAGAGCAGTAAACCACGAGAGGGTTACTGTCAGTGTGGCAATAAACCACAAGGCACAGCTTCCTCACCTCTGCCCCAGGTCCCTGTCCCATCAACAGGGCAGGACTGATGGTCAGGGAGGTGGTAAGAACACCCAACACTCCCCCTGCCCTACCCAAAACGGGAGCTCCTCCTTAGTTCAGGCACCCAGATGAACAACTACATAGCTGCAGCACCAGGAACCTGCTGCAAGGCTGCTTCCAAGGCAAAAGGCAGCACTGCACACAGTCGGGGTGATTCTTAAGGTGACAGGCAGAGGAGGAGCAGGCTGCCGAGTCAGGGAGCAGCAGCACAGAGATGGAGTAAGATTCCCCTCCCTCTGCACATGCAGCAGTTCCTGAGTCAGAAACAAGTGAGAGAAATAACCCTCGCCCTGCTAGTGAAGGAGCTCCCACCCTTGCCAAGGTCCCTGTAACTAGTTAGATGCCTTCTCAACCCACTGCAGCGTTCCCAAAAACACGAGCCCTCTTCAAACAGGCTTGAGCCAACAGGCCAGTTCCAGCTCATTTTGCCTTATAAGCACACAGTATGAAACAGCTTCGGCCCTGTTCTCATGGCCTTACATCATCCCTTCCCCTCCTCCCCGGATGTCTTACTTCTGTACCCCTCTTTCATAACACAACGGACTGCGAAGAGCAAGCCTGGAACAGCAACAAACTAATTGCTCCCATCAGTTGAGGACTGCTAAGCACAGCTGCCCCAGACCTCTGAGCAGAAATGGAGGTGTCCTCTGGCACTGCGCATCACCACGCAGCACCCACCTTGACTTCTCTCCTGCCTCCACAGCCAAAACACACGACCAGAAGAAGTTGTGTGGAAAACCAGATCTCAATGACTGAAGCTCCACTATTTTATCTGACTCATTTTTAGAACTGTACGTTTAAAAAAAAAAAAAACAAAAAAAACCCAAAAAACAAACCAAAAACCCCAACCCCAAAACATGCTCCTACTCAATTTTTGGTTATTACTTCCAAAATCTGTTATGACTTTGGTCCAAATTTAGGCATTTCTTGATTAAGCACATCAGAAAAAAAAAAACAAAGCCCAGGGAAGAGCTACCCACCTACCCCCCCCCCATTTAAGTCCAAGTTGTGCTGGCAGGTCTCATGCTACTTGGAGCACAAACCTCGTGTAAATGCTCTTGGGAAAGAGACCCCAGGGCAGTGCAAGCCAAAAGCCTAACACAATAGAACTGCTTTTTCAATACACATCTTCAGCCCGGGGTCTTTCAGCAGCTCCAACAGCAGCGTTTAAAAGGGATGTGCCACAAGGAGGGGGGCGGGAAAAACACAAAAACACCCTGAATTAGAACAGCAATATGGATGGAAAATGTTAGATAGAGCTGACACCCTCAATACTGAAGCTACGACCCCGTATGAAGCATTGCTGCGTCATACCCCAGCCCTGAAAACACACAATGGAGTCTTGGGTTGCTTTCTGCCTGCAAGCAGGCAGAGAGGCACAATGGAAAACCCTCGGTGCGAGCAGCTTTTTGCTGATCGATTCGAGCCGGGGACATCACCGCAGGCAAGCAACGAAACCTCACCGTCTACGTGTTTTAACATTATCAGATGCTTCTGTCATCTGATGAGAAAAAAGGCTCCAGCATCTCTGCCCAGAAGCAGGGAGGAAATAAGCGAGTTGGCAGCATCTCCGAATGGGGACTACTGCCACGAAACACGCAGCAGCAGCAGCAGCAGCTTCTCGCAAGCCCTCGCTCGCAGCAGCAGCAGCAGCAGCAGCAGCAGCGCTTTCTCCGCTTTGTCCTGAGGACAAGCCGCGCATTGTTTCAGCCACCTGAAATCGATGTCGCTGTGATTCGTGCGGGGAAAGAGCTGCTGCCGGGGGCCGCTCGCTGCCGGGGCTGCTGCCGGGGCTGCTGCCGGGGCTGCTGCCGGGGCTGCTGCCGGGGCTGCTGCCGGGGCTGCTGCTGCATCCGGCGGTGGGAAGCTCCGCGCAGGCTTTCCTGCAACAAACAGCGAGCAGCGCCGGCCTGAGCCAATCAGGAGTGCCTGACTGAGATCGCACCAAAGTAGGTATTAAAAAAAAACCCTCGGGGAGTGGAAAAAAAAAAAAAAAAAAGAAAAAGAAAAAAAAGAAAAAACGTCGCTGACTTCCTCCTCGTCAGCTCTCGCTGAGCGCCCGCCCCCATCTCTCCGGCTCCTTCGGGCCGCCTCCCTTTCGCCTTGCCTCTGGGCTTGTGACAGCCTCCAGCCGCCCCCTCGGGTGCCCCCCAGCACTGCTCTCCTGCCCCTACCGGCTGCCTCAGCCCCTTCCCTCCCTGGGTTGTTTTATTTTGTTGTTGATTTGGGTGCTGTGCTGGTTTGAACTAATCGGAGGATTTGAATGAGAAATCAGACCGCAGGCTGAGATAGGAAAAGAGAATTTAGATTCTGCTTCACTCATTTGTTTACTGAAATGGTATTAAAATGTTTATAAGCAAAGTGAAGATAACGGAGACGGCTTTGAGCCATGCTGGCTGCTGCATCTCTCTCCCTGCCTTTCTAGCTGGAGCTGAATAACTTCACTAAGTACTTTCCTGCTGCTAACACACACCCCCCTGTGCCCCATCCCTCCTTGTCCGATCTACCTTTGCCTATCTGGCACATAAGACAGTGAGATAAGATTGGGAAGTGTGGGGAAGGTGGCAGGGTGCTTGGGAACCCCTCTTGGGGACCCTGGGAGGGCTGTGGTGTTTCTGCATGACCTTTCCCACTGTATATATCTGTAAATACCTATTACACATTGTGTGTGGTGCTGAGCTGTGAATATAAAGCTTCCTTTCCTTGACTTCCATCCCGCTGAGTCTAGCCTGGGCAATTTCACAGTGCGAAGGGGCAGGGAACTCCCAAACCAACACTTTTTTTCCCCACGAGGAATAGGGTGGCCAGCAGGAGAAGGGCAGTGGTTGTCCCCAGCACTGGTGGGGCCACACCTTGAGGACCAGGTCCAGTTTTGGGGCCCTGTGATGGTTTGGGGAGTATTATATATTGTGCCAGGAGAGGTTTAGGTTCCTTTGGAAAAGACCTTTTAAGATCACTGACTCCAACCATTTTCTAACTCTACCAGGGCTAAACTATATCCCCTCAGCTCCACATCTCTGCCTGTTTTCAACAGTTCCAGAGATGGGGATTGAACTATTCTTCTTGTCAGATGCCTGAATTATTCTTTAATCTCTTTCCTCTTAAGCTCCTTGTCATGTTTATGACATCTCACCTCAGATGTCTCCAGCTCCATCACATGAGATGTGACCACAGTAAGGGGATCACCTCTAGCTTACAGATCTCTGCTGCTGTCTTGTGTATTGTAAGCAAGCAGAGCTCCGAGATCTCCTTACAGTTTACTCTGGGTGGTCCTACCCTAGCAGACCAGGTGAACTCCAGCCATGCCGTACTGTGCTGACTGTCACAAACTCGCCCTTCGACCGCGGCTTCCCTGAGCCCCCATCTCTACCCTCACTACCTCCCCGACACACCTAGGGGAAGATAGCCCCGCCCCTCCCCGCAGAGACGCCGCCGCTATTGGCCGGTTGGCTCACGACCGCCGTCAGTCAACGTGCGGGTCCGCGGAGATTGGCCAAGCCCACCCCCATCGGCCAGTGGGGAGGGACAGGGTCTAAAGGCGTTGCCACGCAGGGCTTTCCACCATAGCAACCGCTTCCTCCTCCGGGCACGGCCGTCGTGACGTCGGCAGCGTTTCCGCCCGGCTCGCGCCCTCGCCGCTTCCCTTCCTGTCTGCCGGAGCCCGCGCCGCGCCCAGCATCCGAGGGGAAGCAGCCGCCCGCCGCCGCACCGAGCGCCGCCGCACCGAGCTCCGCCGCCTGCCGCCTGCTGCCGACACCATGGTAGGGAGCCGGGAGCCGCCGGGGGAGCGGGTCCTTACGCTTATCTTCCTCTGCCCCCTTCATCCGCGGGGAAGGGAGCGTGTGCAGGGGCTGATGCCGCCCGCCGCGTCTTGGCCTGCGCTCCGGCTGCACGACGGAGTCGCGGCCCCCTTTTCCGTCTCTTCACTTCCCCTCGGTCCTTTTCTTTGCCTGTGAACCTGAGGCGGCGGATCCATTCTCCTCCCTTCCCCCTCCCCGCCCCCATCCCGCCATGAGGCGGCGGAAGGTTACTCCCCCGCTTTGGGGCTTTGGAACTGTCCTCTCTCTCCGTCTTCCTCTCCCCGCTGCGAGGCGATGGTGCGTTCCGTGCCGCGCATTGGCGCTAGGGGCAGGCGCGTCCATTGCGCGGCGAGGGGGTGTGGGGTGCGAGGGGTTGGTGGGGAGAGGGGCGGTGGTGGTGGTGGGCGGCAAGGAGAGCGAGCGAGGCGGGAACAGGCATGGCGGAGGAGGGGGACCGGGAGGGGGGAGGACGGCAGTCGGGACAGC
>VWZI01008712.1:1599768-1623747 GCA_013396835.1 Psilopogon haemacephalus | reverse complement strand
GGCGGGAGCCTCCCCCGGGGGGCTGCCGCCGCGCAGGGGAGGAAGCGCGGCCTCAGCCGTATCCGCTCGGATGGTCGGCCCCCGTCGGGAGCCATCTTTCCCCAAAGCCGTGGGCTTTCGGGCCTGGCCTAGAAAAAGACGGCGGCGGCTCCTTGGCGGAGAGAGGCGGCTGAGACGAGCACCTCCCGTCGGCCTCGGGCCCCGCTTCGCCGTCCCCAGTGCGCAGCCTCTCGGGGCCAAGCCGCCCTTAATCAGGCGCAGCTGGAGTCAGCAGTCCTGCCAGAGCAGACAAAAGAGGGGAAGCAAAACTCGCGGAAGGAAAAGGCTGCTCGTTACAAAGAGGGGGCTGCTGTTGTGCAGCGGGCGCTTGGAGAAACGGGCGTTTTAAGGTAGCTGGGAGATCTTTGTCTCGTTTCTCTGTACAGAGAAGATAAAACCTTTCCGGTATTACATGTAAGAGAGAGTGCCCGAAACAGAGGAAACACAGAAGAATGTCTTAAGCGTGCAAAGCGATTTGCTCGTTTTCTCTGGCTTTCGATAAAATTTCCGGGGACTCCCTTCATAAAGGGGGCAGAACAAAGAGAACAGCTGTTAAGCTTTTTATGCTGCTTCATTTTCTCTTCGTTTACCTGTACATAAAAGTTTGTATCCCTGTTTAACTTGGGCTGCTGAGACTCTCAAAATCATAGAATGGTTTGGGTTTGAAGGGCCCTTTAGTTCCAGGGTGCCCCCTGCCATGGGCAGGGACACCTTCCACTAGACAAGCTTGCTCAAGGCCCCATCCAACCTAGCCTGGAACAGTTCCAAGGAGAAGGCATCCACCACCTCCCTGAGCAGCCTGTTACAATGTCTCACCACTTTCTTCACAGTAAAGAATTTATTTCTAATACCTAAATATCATTAACTTGATGTGGTCACACAATTCTTGAATTACTGCCCTGTTTTTGCTTGAGTCATACACAAACACATCTCTAGTAACAAACATTGGTCTGTTACGACACAGGTTCCTTTAGCCGAGGGGTTACATAGTGAAGCTTTTTACCATTAGTTTCTTGGAACGTGTGGTGTATCCAGTAGACAAATTTAGATTCTGTATAGACCCAGGCAGACAGAATGTGCTACTCCCTTGCTTCTTCTAACGTAGAAGCATCTGTGTCTGATCTGCAGCATGGAGCAGAGCTAATGGGAAGTGCAGATGAAGCTGCAAAAAAGTCTGACGAGACTTGCAGCTCTTGTTTAAAATAGACTTGTCTGAACAAGCTAGCTACCACCTCTGCAGTATGCAAACCAAGTTTAGAATGACTGCTCAGTGTGTCAGGCTTCCGAATTGGAGAACTCCCCAGTCAGTCAAATCTAGTATTTCTCATAGTGGTTTTTGTTTGTTGGGTTTTTTTTTTTTTTTCCTTTTGGAACATGGTCTTTTGGCTGTCTAAAGATACTCCTTTCCAGTTGCTGCAAATGAACTTGCTTTTAGGCAAAGAGTGTAGGCCTTCTGGCAAAGTACAGTAGTGCCAGCAGGAGGGCATCTTTTGGTATCAAAAGAGCGTTGGATTTTCTGCCTCTTTTTTGTCTTGCCACGAGGTTCAGTTTCTTTGCTGCTGGATTAAACGAGTCCATGGTCTCTGGAGTACCGTGCAAATTATTTTTCTTGGTTGTTAGTCAATGCTGTTCCCAAATCTCTGTAATTACAAGGTACATATGCCTCATATACAAGATGACAGCCTCATGACAATTGGTGGTGTGGGTGTCTGGCGTGTTCCTACTTGCCTTGTCAGATATCACTATCAAGAGGCTCCTGCTGGGAGCAAGGGCTGACCTAAGCAATCTCATGTGGAGGAGCCTGCAGACAGAGCTTGAATGTAAAAGCTGTTCAGAGCCTTTGGCTTGCCTGACTGTTCAGTATTCACAGCAGTCTCCAGAAGGATACCTTGGTAACCAGCATCAGGGATGCCCAGAGCAGGCCTTCAAAGCCTGATTTTAAGAGCAGTTTAAGCTGTAAGTTGCTGTAGGTGCCTGGAGGGTTCCAAGAAATTTCTTGCAGACACTTGTGCTTAGAATAGCTGATTTCTGTGCTGCCTGCATTTCTGAGCAGCTTTGCTTTCTTTGAAGATTCCTGTCACGCACCAGCATATGCATGCATTACCTAAAAAACATTTGACCCAGAAGTGTGAATACTACTCAGTACTTCTGCCCTGCAACTGGCTACCACAGTTCCTGTTTTTCAGCAGTGTTGCTGGGATTGCCTTTTGTGGGCATTGCTTCTTCTACCTATCTTGGTAATTACTCTTGTTATACCTCATGGTAGCTTGGAGAAGGTGATGATTTCTTTGACTGAAAGCTGAGGAAGTGACCTCCATAAATTCAGAGGAAACTTTTTTTTTTTTTTTTTACTCTTTGTACTTGATCTCTCCTCCTCTTGTCAATAAACTTTTTTACTGGTGGGGGGAAAGCTGGATAGAGTTTCAATTCCTTTCCCTACAACTTCTCTCTGATTAAAAAAAATAAATTAAAAAGACCAAATAATGCAGAATAAAAAAAACTTGACTCTAGCTGGCAAGAACTGCCTACAGCTGCTATGCAAATAGCTCTGTACTTCTTGCTGTTTTATGGTGTGCAAATAATGGCTTCTTACACAACAGCACTAAAAAGGCAGTTAGTTGTATTTCCTATCGTGCTTCAGATCTGAATTGGAGCTTTGGACTTTCAGATGTATAGGCTGCCACACATCTGTCTGTCCAGCTGTAGGTAGCAGGGGACATGGACCTACTGGGGCTTGGGAAGTTGCTGGTATTCCCACACTGGTGCTGCTAGTCTTTGGGGTGAAGCTAAACAAGACACTCCATGCATTACCTCCTTTCCTGCTCAGCAAAGTGGAGGTGGTAGTATCAGATGGGTTCTCTTGATTGCTCAAATAACAAAAGCAAAGCAGTATCTTTTTTAGCCACCTGCCTTTTCAGCCAGGTTGTTTGCCATCACTGGCATCTTTTCAGAGGCTTCCTTTGGCTGTGTCTTCTTCCAGTCTATCATAGAGTCTAGAGTTGTTTGAATTGGAAAAGACCTCTAAGGTCCCTGAGTCCAACCATCATCCTAAGACCACTATGTCCATTAAACCATGTCCCAGAGTGCCATGCCCATGTGTTTCTTAAACATCATCACCTCCCTGGGCAGCCTGTTTGGTTTGCCTCTTCTCTGTCAACCAGAGAAGAAAAGGTCTCATGCAATGAGGAATTCAGCAACCTTCCCTTTCCCACAGCCAACTTGGTTTAATTTTCCCTTCAAGCTCTGGGTGCTGGTGATGTCACAAGATACTGTGTGGCCGTGTCAGGGCAGCTTTATGAAGGCTGCTGTGCCGTAACAGCCAAGTGGTAATAGGTTTAATTGAAAAAAGTATTGGTCACAAAGATACAATCTATGACACCTCCCTGAGTCAGCCAGAAATGCCAGATTGGTAGGGCATTTTGAAGGTAGATAGGAGGCATGGCATGCCAAGCATAAGGGAGACAAGGTGCTTGCTGAAGAAGCTGAGGACCAGATATATAGCAGCAGTGTGACTAGCAAACATGGGAGCATAGCCTCAAATCTGCCTTTATGATTAAACAAATTATACTTTAAGTCCTTGGTGTCAAATTCTCCAGAAATTGATGAAGTTTTTCCAAGAAGCAAGAATTCCTACTTGAGTAGCTGTGGATAATCTGTGCTGGGATATACGATGTGTGTGTATGGCAATGTCTGTATAGATGACACAGGCACCAGTACAGAGGGCTCTTGGGTTCTGGTCACAGGAAAGAAAACCCACTTTGGAAAATCCTCACTGCTTAAACCCAAATTGAGTCCTCCAAGCTTGTCTTAAAGCAAACTAAGACATTAAAGTCTTCTTGACTGTCTTACAGATAAATATTTTTAATATTCAAGGAGTTCACAGTGCTTGCTAAGAAAAGAGAAAGCACATTTTGTTGTTTCACAACTGTTTCACTGCAGGCTTGCTACAAATCCAGTTTTTCAGGCATCTGATGTGTCTGTCAACCCCAAAAGTGGCTTTCTGTAACTGAAACTTTTATTGAGAAAACTTTGGATTATTCTTCATTCTCCCCCTATTCAGTTTCAGCCGTGGAGTACTTGGCAATGGAGGCAAAAGGTTGAAAGCAGTTAGTGGAGGCAGCTGGAGACAGCTCTTCAACTTGGAAGCCTGCTAGGTGGAAGATTCTCTTTGAGCTGCCCTTTGTGGGGCTGGCATTCTGCTCTCTCAAGACTTCTGCAGCTCTTTGCACTCGAGGCAGGAATGGTGGCTTTGTGTAGGGAATAAGAGCCACTGTGTTACTGCAGCACATGCTGACAAGGCATTTAGTGAAACCATTACCTCATGTGCCTGCAGCAGTCTGGATGAGAGCACAATGGAGACGCTGGTGCAAGTGCTCCAGAGTCATGTACAAGGCAATGCTGCCTGCAAGACAACACTGCCTTTGCAATAGCTGCATGGAGGTGCTGGGAGAGAGCTCAGCTCTTTTTGTGCTTCCCGCAGAGAAACTTGGTCTGTCCATTCTTGCCTGACTGTCTCTCTGAGTATGCTCTACTGGCATCATTTTCCCATGTGATAATTTTTTTTGGTCAGGCACTGGAATAGTTGGTGGAGTCACTGTCCTTGGAGACATTGAAGAAGTGCGTGGACATGGCACTTTGAGAGATGGTCTAATGGCCATGGTGCTCTTAGGTTGAACTCCATGACTGTAGAAGTCTTTCCCAACTGAAGCAATTTGTGATTCTATGAATTGGACATCTTGCTGCCACCTTTCAGTGAGCTTAACAGGCAGTTATGGTCCTCAACAGCTATAAAAACAGGCTGGCCACTGGGCTGTTTTCTGCAGTTGTGCCATGAGAATCGTTTTAAGTTGCTGTTGTCCATTTACATGTTTGATCCGTCCCCTACAACAGAATGTCAGATGCTGACTGTCACATCCCACTGGTTGACTGGCAGCTGGCTGAACATGAGCCAGCAGTGTGCTCAGGTGACTGAGAGGGCCAACAGCATCCTGACCTGAATCAACAGTAGTGTGGCCAGCAAGAATTGGAGAAGTGATAGTCCCCCTATACTCAGGCTTGCCACACCTCAAATACTGGGTAATATTTTGGGGCTGTCATACTAGAAAGACTGGAGCATGTCTAAAGAAGGGTAACAAAGCTGGTGAAGGGTCTGGAGAACAGATCTTGTGAGGAGTGGCAGAGGGGGAACTGGGGTTGTTTAGTCTAGAGAAGAGGAGGCAGAAGGGAGACCTCAGTGCTCTCTGAAACTCTGAGAGGAGGTTATAGTTAGGTGGGGACCTTCCCACTTTCTGCAACTTCCTGAAAGGAAGTTGGAGCCAGGTGGGTGTTGGTCTCTTCTCCCTAATAACAAGTGATGGGACAAGAGGAAACATCCTCAAGTTGCACCAGGGAAATTTTAGGTTGGATATTGGAAGAAACAACTTTGCTGAAAGGGTTCTCAAAGACTGGAACAGGCTTCTCAGGGAGGCTGTTGAATCCCCATCCCGGAAGGTGTTTCAGAAAGATGTGTTGTTGAGGGATATGGTTTAGCATCAGCCGTGGCTGGTCCATAATGGTCGGACTCAATGATCTTAAAGGTCTTTTCCAACCAAAACTATTCCATGCTTCCATGAAGTCCCTGCAGCATGTACTGCTCAATGAACAGCCACCCACTTTCTAAACCATGGCTGGGTAGCTGCTTTCCTACTGGAGGAGGAACAAAACCAGGCTGATTATTGTAGTCCTGCAGCATTCAAGACTGAATCCACAAAATAATGATAGTGTGCTCTATTGAATCCTTTGAGCCAAAGAGAGAAAATCCAGACTTAACAAATCAAATTCTCTTCTTTCATGACTGGTAGAAAACTTCTTTCATGAGCAGCTGAAAACTTCTCAACGGGTTTTCTTCTGGACAGATTGGCAAAGACAGTCAAAGTGTTGATGGAGGACATGTATTTATGGGTTTGGCATTTCTTCTTGTCCCAGTGCTCTTAAGAGTCATCCTGTTGCTGCCCTGCACAGAATGGCTGCAGCCACCTTAACAACAAAAGCTGCTTAGGGTTTGGGTTGGCTTTTCTCTGGTGTTCTGTTTAATTTTGGGTTTTTATAGTGTGTTTATGAAGGCAGTCATGGTGAGTACAAGGCTAGGGCTGAGTCCTACAGTTACAAAAGTAGATCTTTCTGCAAAGTAATAGGTGAAAAGTAATCAGGAGTTTATGGGCTCGTTTCAACCCATGCTGTGACTCAGATACAGGGTTCTCTGAGATAGGGGAAAAAATTGCCTAGCAATATAATGGCTGCTAATGTTAGCACTGCTTGTGCAGCAGCTGTGGAAAGGAGCAGCACCAGCTACTAACAGCCTTTTGCTCTGCAAAACTTGAAAAATAAAAAATCCCATTTTTTACTCTTGTCCCTTCAGTTTCTGCCTAGTCCCTGTTACCAGCTGCAGCTTAGCAGCGAATTTTGAGTTTCCAGATTTAAATACTCCCAGCATTTTTGGAATCTGAATTGACTTGCCAGCAGTGCACAGTTTCTTTATAAGGAAACCTCCTGTCTCCTGACTGGGAGTGATGTTTGTGGCTGTGCAGAAGTACAAGCTCTGGGCTGCAGAGTTTGCATCAGCACGCGTGCTTGTGGCTCTCTTGCTAGAATGCTCTGCTGTAGCACTGGCCTCTTCTGCCAAAGTTAACTTCCTGAAGGTGGGAATTCATACAGGGTACTTTGTTGTGATCTTGAGGTAACAATCAATTGCCCAAGGTGGAGCCAAGTGGTTGCTAGTTTAGGCTTTCTGAGCATTTGTGGCTAGAACTTGAGTATTAACCCCTATTGCCAAATACTGAGAAGCCATGTTAGAAGACAGACCTCTTGGAGGGGAGGGAGAAGGTTTGTCTTGAGTTCCCTGTGGGTAGTCTGTAGTGAATGATGCCATAGCAGTTGCTGTACTATTTGATTTGCTTTGTTAGGACAACCTTGTTCAGAGCCTTCCCGGAGAGCTCTTGGCTATATTAACCAGAGGGACAAGAAGACAGGGACCTTTATTCCTCACTGGTTCTCAGCGGCACTCTGACAAAGTGCAGTCTCTCTGTATGGAGGAAGTGACATAGAAATGAGTCACTTAGAGCTGATGTTTGCACTTTTGCTCAAATTTGTCCTGGAATAGGCTTTCTCTGCTTACTTTCCTTGCCCTAGTGGAGATTTGCAGAAGGGTGGCTGCCTGCCAGGCAGCTGAGACACGGTGCCTTACTCCTGAAGTAACTGTAAGGGATTGTGGCTAGATTACCCCCAGTAGACAAGCCCATGCATTGTAAATCCAGAGGGAGGTCTCTGTGTCTTTGAGAAAACCCCTAAAGAGTACTGCTGTACACACTAGAGAGAGCTTCTATCACGTTTGCTGCTGTATGAATTGTAGAATTGTTGCATTTGGAAAAGATGTCTAAGATCAGGTTCCAGCCATCAGCCTGACACCACCATGGCCATTAAGCCATGTCCAGAAGTGCCACATCCACAACACTTCTTGAACATTTTCAGGGCAAATGACTCCACCACCTCTCTGGGCAGCCTCTTCCAATGCCTGACCACTATTGCAGGAAAGACTTTTTTCCTAATACCCAATATAAACCTCCTCTGGCACAACTCAAAGCCATTTCCTCCTGATTCTGTCATCTGATACTACGGAGAAGAGACCAATCCCCACCTCACTCCAGCCTCCTTTCAGGGAGTTGTAAGGAGAAATGAGATCTCTTCTCAGTCTTCTCCAGACCAAACAACCCCAGCTGTCCCAGCTGCTCCCCACCAGACCTGTTCTCTAGACCCTTTGCCAGCTTGTTGCCCTTCTCTGGACACACTCCAACACCTCATTGTCTTTCTTGTAGTGAGATTGGCCTGGTTTTTTGTGCTCAGCATTTGAAAGACCTGGATTATCAAACTCTGTGGTAATAGATTCTGCCAGCTGTGCCACCTGCCTTTTTTGGGCAAGCAGATCTGTGCCCACCAGTAGAATTTACAGGAGAGCTGTCGTAGGAAAAGGAAAACTGGGGTTCAGCTGAGGTCCTGTGTGGTAGACATTGATCAGGACTTTAATACACATGTGAAGTAGTTGTCCAGTCAGGAACCGGCTCTGGGGGACAGCTTGTTTGAAAGCTTAGTGCTAAGCAGTTCCCTTTTGCCAGCCATCTCCCTGATCTGGCCTCTGAACTTTGCTGTTCCTTCAGAACACTTTCACTCTGACCAGGTACAGTGTTCCCCGCAACATGAATCCACCGAGCACAAGTGTTGGAGCTGAGCTGAAGGGAGGAGGACAATTTCCAAACAACCTTTAGTCTCTTTCCGTTGGCATATCTCACCCAGCAGTGCAGGCGAGGGGCTGGGGCTGCAGGCTGTGCTGGTGACGTGGGGCAGTTTGCACAGAGGGAGGAGAGCCCTTTTTATAGCTGAGCATATCACTGAATCATCACTGAGTGGCAGGCTTTGGAAAGGGCTGCTGAAGGTCTAGTCCAACCCTCCTGCTACGGCAGGAGCACCCAGAGTAAACCACACGGGAAGGTGCCCAGGTGGGTTTGGAATGCCTCCAGAGAAGGAGACTCCACAAACTCTCTAGGTCTGCCTGGTCCAGTGCTTTCCCACCCTCAAAGTAAAGAGGTTTTCCCTTATGTTCATGTGGAACCTTCCTTTGTGTCCATTGCTCCTTGTCCTCTCCCTGGACACCACTGAGACAAGTTACCATTTGAATTGGAAGACCAGAAAAACAACCTGGAAAGGAGCAGCATTAGAAAGGAATCACAATGTTTGCACCACATGCAACATTTGGAACAGAGAGATCAGTGTTGGACAAGCTTCAGTTTGGTCTTCGCTGCTCTGGCCAGGATATCCTTCTAGCAGTGTCTCTGCTGGCCAGTGTGGATCCTTGTATTTGTAATTGCACAGCTGCTTTTGAGCTCTCCAGCTTTGCTGTGCTTGCTCTGAGAACAAAACTCAGATACAGCTGCCTCTGCACTGCCACCTCTTTTTCTTTTTTTTTTTTTTTTTTTTTTGTGTGTTTCATTCCCAAAACAAAAAAGCAGCAGGACTGAAAAATGCAATTCAGCCTCTTGTCTTTTTTGCTAGGTCTTGTCCTCTTTATTCTGTGCAGCTGCCTTTAACGTTGGGGGTGTGATGCTGTATCTGTACCTCCTGCAGCTGGCACAGGTGGGGTACCACTGAGTGACTAGAATGTCCCACCAGACTTCAAGGTGGGGTGAGGGGGGGAAAGTTGAAAAGCCATGGAGGAATTTCTGGGAGGGAGACACTGTTACCGTTAGACCTGCAAACGGTCCCTTTAAAATGCCAAATTCAGAGCAGCTTAGAGAAGCTGGCTCGTTCAGGTAAAAGCTTCCAGCACAGCATCAGAGCCCCACCACTTCTCTTTTAATCTCCAAACCAAGTCCATGTGACAAGCATGAAATCTGCCTACTCAAGCTCTGCTAGCAAGCAACGCAGGAACCTTGGAGCAGAAGTGTGCAGTGGATAACAAAATGAGGCTGTTGTAAGGGAAAGGATCTGCTGCATCTGAATTGCTGAGGACAAGGGGTGGGCACCTGTGTCAGACTGCCCCAGAACCATCTTCTAAGCTTAAATAGGATTGTGCCTTCTTTGGAATAGTTCTGGTTTGGCAGCTGACTGTGGGCAGTGTGGAGACTGCAGATTCTTTCCTTGGCTTGAAGAACAGAGGGCCTGCAGCCTTCTGTCAGGCTGCTGGTGACCTGCTGGTCCTGGTTGTAGCTGGGGTTTTAAGTGGTTGTAGCCTGAAGGGCCTCTGCTCTTGTCCCTGCAGGCATCTGGAGTACAAGTGGCCGATGAGGTGTGCCGTATCTTCTACGACATGAAAGTGCGGAAGTGCTCTACGCCTGAAGAAATCAAGAAGAGGAAGAAGGCTGTCATCTTCTGCCTCAGTCCAGACAAAAAGTGCATTATTGTGGAAGAAGGCAAAGAGATTCTGGTGGGAGACGTCGGTGTGACAGTTACCGACCCCTTCAAGCACTTTGTGCAGATGCTGCCCGAGAAGGATTGCCGCTATGCCTTGTATGATGCAAGCTTCGAGACCAAGGAGTCCAAAAAAGAAGAGCTGATGTTTTTCTTGTGGTAAGCCATCTTCCCAACTCCTAACGTGCAGCCCCAGGCACTGGGGGTGAGCTCATGGGAGCATTTGTACTGTCCAGGCTGGCTAAGCCAGCAGCCCCATGCCTGTGTTCTTAGCCAGGAGCTGTTTTGCTTGTTCATACTCTGTAGGATCCTGTTCTGTCCCTGCTGGATAATAAATGTCACTTAATTGCACTCTTTTTGGTGTATCCTACCAGGGCACCAGAACAAGCACCTCTCAAAAGTAAGATGATCTACGCAAGCTCCAAGGATGCAATCAAAAAGAAGTTTCAAGGTAGGTAATTCAGCCAGTGGCCCTGGCTGTGCCGTGCC
The DNA here is from genome assembly GCA_013396835.1 of Psilopogon haemacephalus. Classification (NCBI taxonomy): domain Eukaryota; kingdom Metazoa; phylum Chordata; class Aves; order Piciformes; family Megalaimidae; genus Psilopogon; species Psilopogon haemacephalus. The sequence continues at coordinate 1,613,283 of VWZI01008712.1, read as the reverse complement.
CCTGGAATGCCTGCACAGCAAGGCTTAACCCTTGGCTAACTGGTTTGAGTCGTTTGTTCTGGTTGGATCCTAGTTAGAAATGAGAACTTCCTGGGTGAAATGCCCTGTGACCAGAGCTTCAGACTTTCACTGTCTGAATTTCTAGAAAGATGCTCAGGACAAGAGTAGGCTTGGCAGTGTGTGAGCTGTTCTGGACAGAGCAGCACAGCTGTGCCACACAGGCTAGAAACCACGACACACCTGATGCAGAGCTGCCTCTGTGGCAGAAATCCTCCAGCCCTGTGTCAAAATGCACAATCCATACCCTTTAAAGAGTGCTGTAGCAGCAGTAATTAACAATTGCCTTTATCTTAGATGCAGTTGTGATTACTTATTTCCCAAGGCATTGCATCTCCATGTGGGGAACCAAAGTTCCATCCAGCCTGCCAGGCACCATCAACCAAGGAGTTGGTTGGTGATCACCAGTCTTGATGGCTGCCAGCCTTGCTGCAGCAGCATTCAGAACATTGATGCTCAGAGGGTAGCTGTGGTGCAGCCAGCATAGCACTGTCCCCAGCTTCAGTTCCTCATCCTGCACTTTGGCCAGAAATCTTGCAGGATGTGAGCCTGACAGGATCATTGTGCAGCAGTACCACCACCAGCCTGCACAGCACTACCTGCTTGGTGGACTGGTGCCATGTGCAGGGAGACTCCGTGGTGCATGTGTGGAAGCTCACAAGAGAGAGGAATCCTGTACAATCATAGAAAGTTTGCTTTTCTCTAAGACAGGTTTGGATTGGCCCCCCTGCCTTCCCCAAAAATACCAAACCCAGCACTATTGGTCTATACATCTGTCTGAGGTTGTCCCTTTCACTCCCAGGAAGGTGGTGGAGTCCCCATTCCTGGAGGTGTTCAGGAGGAGGCTGAACAAAGCACTTAGTGCCATGGGTTAGTTAATGAGAAGGTGTTAGGTTGGACTGGATGATCCTAGAGGTCTTTTCCAACCTGGTTAATTCTGTGATTCAGTGACTCTTCCAGCCACCTTCCAGAGCTGAGCCAGCCATCCTCGTGTGTTTGCAGCTGCCATATCCAGAGTTAGCACTGGGTAAGGTGGCAGTGAAAGGGCTGACAGCCTGAGCACTGATCTGGAGAAAGCTGGTTTCTCTGTTGATAGCTGGTGTGGAGTCAGAGATCACAGAATCAGGGTTGGAAGGGACCAGAAGGATCAGCTAGTCCCAACCCCCCTGCCATGCCCAGGGACACCCTACCCTAAAGCAGGCTGCCCACAGCCTCTGCCAGCCTGGCCAAAAACACCTCCAGGGATCTGGCCCCAAACACCTCCCTAGGCAGCCCATTCCAGCCTCTCACCACTCATGGTGAAGAGCTTCCTCCTCACCTCCAGTCTGAATCTCCCCACCTCCAGCTTTGCTCCATTCCCCCTAGTCCTGTCACTCCCTGATAGCCTCAAAAGTTCCTCCCCAGTTTTTTTTTAGGCCCCCTTCAGATAGCGGAAGGCCTGTCAGGGGAAAACCATCCAAATTCCTCAACTGAGGCAGGGCTTCCCTGCTTCAGCGACTGGATTGCCTCTTCTAATATGACTACCAAGTGTGTTTGTCGTGACGACTCAGCATGTCAGACCCCTGCTTTATTGAGTGTTTTGCCTCTCTTTTTAGGCATAAAGCATGAATGCCAAGCAAATGGGCCAGAGGACCTCAACCGAGCTTGCATTGCTGAGAAGCTAGGAGGCTCCCTAGTTGTAGCTTTTGAAGGAAGTCCCGTGTAGATGTCATACAGTGCCACAACTCTACAAGCATTCCATGTTTTAATATATCAGTCATGTAAAACAACCATCCTAGGCAAGGGTTTCACTAACTCGTAGGGAAGCTGTCTTGTAGAATAAAAGTAGATTTTGGAGATGTAGCTCGTTATGTACAAATGACCCTAAATAAATCAAATCTAAGGATTTCATCTTGGTGTATTAATAATTTGCATTGGTTGTCCAGCCCCACCGTGTTGTCCCCCTCGGATTAACACCAGAGGTCTTCAAAACTTAACATTTGGTCCAATGCAGCAGTGTTACCATGGGATGAAAAGGTGGTGGTGGTGGTGGTGGGGGAAGGTCAGAACAACCTGCTTCTCGTTTTATTTTTTAGCCTAAATTGTAACAAAGAAAAAAAAAAAAAATCAATCTCTTGGAGGCTACTGGCCTCAAACTGCCAAACTCCTCTAAAACTTTACCCACCCCCCTCCCTGTAACTGTTTTAAATCCAAAACCTTGTAGTTTAAAGCTAGGCTTAAAGCAAGCTGTTGGCACCAAAACTAGGTTTAAAATTCTTAGTGCTTGCAGTTGCAGAGCAGTACTAATAAAGGCTAATCCTGAAGTTAGAGGTGAAATAGGCAACACTTTTTTTTTCTGGAGAAGTAGTCCTCAATCCACTCTCTTTTATTGTAAACTTCACAGTGCAGTAATAATATTTAAAGGTTCACTTGTTCTGTAGGTTCCAATTTTATTGTTGGGTTGTTTTTTGGTTTTGTTTTTTTTTTCCTTGTTATGAAGTGTTTTGAGGTCTCTTCCAGCCTGAGTGATTCTATTAAAAAGAGCTTTTCCCTTGATCTTAGTTTTCAATTAAGGTTACCTTTGTTTTTTTTCTCTACTACACACATGCTGGTGGAGGGGATGGTTCTGAGGCTCTTACAAACACAGATGCTTGTATCAGAGCTCTCTCCTGATGGCTTAGTAGAGCAAGGAGACAACCACACCTTACAAAGTGGTGTCCTCAGCCCCCTCACTCTATGGTCACTTGGTCCATTTGTCCATAATTCCTGTTGATTTAACACAGTAGAACCAAGCAGCCTGGCTAATATGGCTTGATTTGGGCTTTTTTCATTTCTTTATTTCTTTTTTTTTTTTTTTTTTTGTCTGTTGGCTTCTTTAATTCTGTAGAAATGCATGGAAATAATTNTTGATTAAAGCTGTTTCCTTTGTGTAATGTGTACATGGGAGTTGCATAGAGTTTTCCTGTATGTCTGTAGAGAAAAATAAGAGAGAAAAAAAAAAAATCAAACAAACAAACAAAAACCCCAACCCTTAGCCTCCAGTGCATTACTGTGATATGTTCTGTGCGTGCCAAAGTCAAACAGCCTCAATAAATGGGGTTTCCTCCCCTGGTTCACTGACTGGTTCCTCTCCAAGCCCTCCTGTGAGGAGGAGGATGGGGGCTGCTGTCTGGGGGTGCTTGGGGAGCTGCTGCACCTCCCACAGCTATGGGGTGGGTGGGGGGAGGAGAAACAGGCTGGAAGGAAGAGCTGCTGGGACAGCTGTGTGCCCTCCTTGGCTCCTTGCTGCAGGCCCTGCCTCCCTCACAGCACCTGCTCACTGCCTTGCAGGCTTTGGACCCATGGTTCCATGGCTTGGGAGAGCTTCCTTAGAATCAAAAATGGTTTGGGTTAGAAGGGACCTTCAAGATCATCTGGTTCCATCCATGGGCAGGGACACCTCCCGCTAGAGCAGCTTGCTCAAGGCCCTGTCCAGCCTGGTTTGAATACTTCCAGGGAGGTTGTGGAGCACACAAAGATCACATTGGGTGTCTCTGTGCTCTACAACCTCCCCAGGCAACCTGTGCCAGTGTCTAACCACCCTCATTGTAAAGAATTTCTTCCTAATCCCCAGTCTAACTCCCCTCCTCCACCTTAACTCCATCCCCCCTCATTCCACTTCTACAAGCTCTTGTAAAATATCTCCTCCCCAGCTTTCTTGTAGCTCCCCCCACCTTCAGGTACTGAAAGGCTGCTCTAAGGTCTCCTTGCAGCCTTCTCTTTTCCAGGCTTTTCCTATACCCTAACATCTCCCCCTCTGAGCAGGAGAAATGCAGCAGACACTTTGTGCTGCTTTCCCTGGCCAGCTCTTTGAAGCCCAGGCAGGGACAGGCTGCCCCTTCCTCTAAGCAAGGACAGAACTGTCCTGTCCCTCTGGCTCCTGGGCAGGGCACTCTGCTGGGTTCTCAGGGGCCAGCTCCCTAATGCAACCCTTGCTTCTCTGTCCATGCTGCCTGGTTCAAACCTTTAACTGCAGGCAGGCACTGGCTCCTCACTCCAGCTTGGCACCCATGGACTGGGAGCACAGGATCTGCTGAACAGAGATCCACCAAGGTGAAGCTTTCTGCTCAGAAGAGGAGCAAAGTTTCTGAGGGCTTCTTGGCTGTGTTGAGCTGGCCCAAGTTGGCTGCTGATGATACAGTAAAGGGAGACTGACACTGAATATCTCCAGGGGTTGGAAGGGACCTCCAGAGATCATTGGGTCCAACCCCCCCCAGGCTAAAGCACTGTCACAAGGCTATGAGCAACCTGATCCAGTTGAGGATGGGAGGTCAGAGTAGATGACCTTTGGAGGTCCTTTCCAGCCCAAACCCTTCTGTGGTTCTATAAAGAGCTCCTCCTTGCCCGGGTGGCTGCAGTCCTGCTTTCTGTCCAAAGTCCAGGTTGAGATAAGGAGATGGGAGTGACACAGCAGGAGTGGTGCTGCCTGGACAAACAGGGAACTCCCAGCCAAGAGCCAGCTAATACCTGGTGCCTCCAGGCATCTTAGATAGCCAGCCCAGGTCACACCATAGGGGACTTCTGCCTGGGCTTTCCTTCCTTGGTTAGACAATGGAGCAGGAAACCCTAGGAACAGGGGAGGGTGGTAGGAGGGCACTTCCCACAAGCCAAAAGCCTTTGTTAGATCAGGGACTTGGGTACAAAGTGCCTTACTCTTGGGACTTTGACAGATGAGAGGTCTGAGGTGGCACTTTGAGCCTTGGCTAGGTGTGGCTCCACAGCTTAGGCTGGTCTGACAGGCTTTGGCCACTTGTAAGACCTTCACAGCAAGTCCCCTCTGGAAAGGTTCTGCACTCCAGGGCTGCCACTGTTAACCATCAGAGCTCTAATGAGTCAGGCTTGCCCATGTCGTGGAGTTCAGTGGGCTGAACTTCACCACCTCCCACGCTTGGATGTCCTTCTGTGGTTGGAGGGTATAAAAAAAAATCTCAGGAAGATATTTCTTCTGGTGCCTGCTGGAAGCCTTTCCAGTTAAGGCTTCTCCTGAATCACCCAGGCCTGAAGATGCAAGGCAGGGAAGAGACACAACACGAGGAACACTTCCCATAGCTCAGCCCTGGGAGAGGACTGCAGGAAGAAGGAAAGGGGAAGGCTGCTGGTCCTAGCTGCCTTGAGGCACAGGGCAACAGCATGGAGTGCCTGCAGGGGAGGAGACAACCCTCAGCAAAGCCCACCCGGGGCAGGGCTGTGCCTTGGGAAATGCCACCCACTGCTGGGGGAGCAGCAGCTGGCCGCAGCTCAGCCCTGCCTGCTCATCAGCCTCTCACCCACAGGCAGCTCGGGGCTGGCACTGAACGGTGCTGGGGGAAGGGAGCTCTGCAGAGCCCCAGCCCAACTGCCCTAGCACAGCAGGAGCACCCCAGCCAGTCACACAGCATCACAAGGTCCAGCTGGGCTTGGAATGCCTCCAGCCAAGGAGACTCCACAACCTCTCTGGCCAGCCCTGTCAGGTGCTCTGCCTTTTTCCCTCTGCTCTGGTTTGTCCTCCCTGGCACTGGGCACCACTGAAAATCAGAGCCCAGCCCCAGCCTCTTAACCTCCACCTTTTAGGTATGTCCTGGAAGAGAGCACCATGAGCCCCCCTGCTGGGGCTGCTGAATTAACATCAACGCTCAACCTGAGCTGCAGCAAGAGCAGCTGCGGGCAGCAGGACAAGGGAGGGGGTTCTGCCCCTTGGCTCTGCTCTCCTCACACCCCACCTGCAGCACTGCAGCTCTGCAGCCCCCAGCACAAGCAGCACATGCAAGTGCTGGAGCCAGTGCAGAGGAGGCCACCAAGATGCTGAGAGGGCTGGAGGTGAAAAGGAAGAAAGGGAGAGGGGAAAAGGAAGAAAGGGAGAGGGGAAAAGGGAAAGAAAAAGGGAAAAAAGAAAACAAAAAAGGTGGTAGGAAGGAAGGATAAAACACAAGGCTGTGGGCAAGGAAAATTCATGTCCAAGGACAGCTCCTACTAGAGCTCAAAGACACCTCCAGCCTGGCCTCTGAACACTTCTATGCCTGGTACCTCCACATCTGTCTCTGGATAACCTGTCCAAGTACTTCCAGGATCTGCAGGGTCCTTTCTTCAGTGACCCCAAAGATCTCCTTTTGCCTGCAAAAACCTCAAAAAAGAAAGAAATAATAAAAACCTCCCCAGAACAAAGCAAGCCAAGGACAAACTCTTCTCACTAGCATCACTTTAATCTCATCACCACCCAGAAGCAGACCAAAAGAGGCTACGTGCCCAGAGCCACTCCTCCAAGAGAGGCTTCACTTTCACACCTTTTCTTTCACTCCAACAACCTCAACAACAATAACAATAATAATAATTAAAAAAAAAAAAAAATTGCACCAGTTGATGTACAAACAAAATTCTTCTCTTTGCACACATTCAGAGCCTCTGCAGTGGACAGGAAGGTGAAGCCAGGAGCAGCTCAAGGCTTGTACAAAACAGGATGAAGATTTTTTTTGTCTTACAAAGGTAGCCCCCACTGCATGGAGGGGCTTGGGTTTGGGTTTGGTTTTTTTTGGAGGGTGGGGGGTTTAAAGTTTCAAAAGTAGGGGTTTTTGGGTCACTAATGGCTTGTACCTTTTCTCTACAGTAAATTCAGAGTATATTGGTTTATTTTGAGGAATGTGTAAGGCATTTTGGTTAACAGTAAGGTCTAGGTCACAGACTCGTCACACTGAAGTCCCTTCCTTTGAATTCTCCTCTTCCTCCTGGGGAAAGAGAAAAAAGGAGACAAAAAAACCCCAAAGCCAAGGTGGGTTACTCAGTTGGGTCACTAAGTCTTAGCCTCAGAGAAAGGAAAAGGGGGAAAGGGACAAAGGAAAAAAGGGAAAGGGAAAAAGGAAAAAAGGGAAAGGGAAAAAGGAAAAAAGGGAAAGGGAAAAAGGAAAGGAAAAGAAAAAAAAAGGTGTGAGGAAGGAAGGATAAAACCCAAGGCCGTGGGCAAGGATAATTCATGTCCAAGGACAGCTCCACAGCTGAAGCATTTCATGGATGGGCCAAGCACCACGGCCACCAGCCTGTGTGGCCCCAGAGGTCCCCAAAGCCATTCAGATGGTTAGTGGCAGCAAGTGCCACCTCAGCTGTGCTGTGAAACCCCTTCCCCACCCAAATGTGCTTCTCCACAGTGCTGGAGAGGGGTGGGATTGTGCACCCTACCCAACCTGGGAAGATAAAAGAGAGGCAGCTCTGCCCCTCAGCCCCACTCCTGCTCTTGGCTCTTCACACAACCCACAAAGATGGAGCACTCCACCTGTCAAACCTTGCTGCAGCACCAGGCTCAGCAGCTCTATGGTGGGGAAATGGGCACCAAGGCTGTGCCATGTGCTGAGAACCCAGCTTGATGAAACAAGAGAAATGGAAACAGGAAAGAGGGGAAATGGAAACAGGAAAGAGGGGAAATGGAAACAGGAAAGAGGGGAAATGGAAACAGGAAAGAGGGAGGGAAAGAGAAAAGAGCTTTGCCCTGCTGGCAGCCCCTGAGGAGCATTAGGTGGCCACGGCCACCACACCTACTGTTTCCTGAAGCTTTGCTTTCAACTTCTTCACTGTTTCCCTCTCTTTGGCCAGTTGGTCCTGCGTAGCCTTCCACAGCTCCTGTAACTTGGTTGCTGCCTGGCCCAGGTCCTTTGTTAATTTCTTTTCTTTTTCAAGTCTTTCCTACATGGGAGTCAAAAGATCTACCTGAGCTTCTCTTGGCCATTTGGTGACCCTTTCCCCACTCCCAAACCCCTCAGGTCTGCACCACACTGCCTTGGTGGCCACAAGCCAGACAAGCTGCATGGACCAGGCATGGTCCCACCAGCTACAGCTCCCTCTGGCTCCCTGAAGGTGCCACAGGCTGAGACAATCTCAGGAGCAGACTGGTTCCGGGCAAAGCCAAATGTGTGCTCAGATCATCACCGTTGTAGAATCATAGAATGGTTTGGGTTGGAAGGGAGCTCAAAGCTCAGTCAGTTCCAACCCCCTGCCATAGGCAGGAACACCTCCCACTGGGGCAGGTCACTCAAGGCCTCATCCAACCTGGCCTTGAACACCTCCAAGGGAGGAGGCATCCCCAATGAGGCTTTTGCTGTCTGAGTTGCACAAGAAGCACAGGAGAAGGAGGGCAGCCAAACCACCTTGAGAAGCTGAGCCTCTTCTGTGTGTGAAGCTGCTGCATTTTCAGACAGTCTCAGCTTTTCCAGTTCTGCTTGCAAACTGCAGGCTGTCCTCTGGGCCTGGAAGGGGGAGACACAAACTTGGATAAGCAGAGGAGCTCTTGGTGACAGGCACCTCCTGCACCCTGCCCCTACAGCCCCTGCTCCCCAGTGGGTCTGCCAGACAGTTCTCAACACACTGCTCCTGCTGATGCAGCTTCCCCTGGGAAGAGGCAGCATGAAACACAGCTACAGCCCCTCAAGGAGAAGCATCACAGAACGGCAGGGGCTGGAAGGGACCTCTGGAGATCACTGAGACCAACAACCCTACCAAAGCAGCATCACCTAGGGCAGGCCTCACAGGTGGGTCTTGAATGAGGAGACTCCACAACCTCTCTGGACAGCCTGGTCCAGTGCTCCAACAACTTCACAGTAAAATTTTTCCTCCTGTTCAGGAGGAACTTGCCATGTTCCACAGTGAGACTGGGACAGGGGCAGCTCAGCTCCAGGGGCCAGCAATGCCAGGTGGCTTTAGCACAAGGCAGTGATGCCCAAGATGCAGGCAGGGAGGGTGAAGCCCTTCAACTTCATTTCTCCCACTTAGTTTCTTGGGCTTTATTAGCAACCAACAACTCCTGCAGGCTTTGCAAACCCCTTGAAGCCTCCTTCAAGGAGCAATGGGTGGAAGCTGCAGCACAGGAGGTTGCAGCTCAACACAAGAGGCAACTTCTTGCCTGTGTGGGTCCCAGAGCCCTGGCACAGGCTGCCCAGAGAGGCTGTGGAGTCTCCTTGTCTGAAGCCTTTGCAGACTCTGTCTGGATGTGTTGCTGTGTGCCCTGAGCTAGATTGTCTGGTCCTGCTCTGGCAGGGGGGTTGGACTGGATGAGCTCTTTGTGTCCCTTCCAGCCCCTGATGTGCTGTGATCCTGTGACCCTTGCCTGCACCTACCTCCTCCAGCTCCAGTGACAGCTTTTGGCGCAGCACTTGCTCCTTCTCCACCAGCATTTCATTCTGCTCCAGCTGGGCTTTCAACTGGGGTGAGAAATGGGGGAAAACACCCAGAAAGAAAATAAAAATCAAAACAACCACCATTAAAAGAAAAAAGAAAAGAGAGCCCCAAGAGATGATCCTAGCAGAGACACTGCTGAGAAAGGTGAGCAAGAGAGAAGAAAGAGCAAGAGGTACCAGAGCCACCTGGCAGCTGAGGTAAGAGGCACCCCACAGCCAGACACATGCCTGGCAGGTCCCAATGCCCAGGAGAAGCTTCCACACTTAATGGGATTAAAGAAGGCCAAAGCCTGGGCTCATGGCAGCATTGTCCAGCTCCAGCAAGATTTAGGGAGCCTCTCTAATCCCAACCTCCACCACCTGGAAAGGGATCCCAGCAGGGCTCTCTGGGCATGTCCCTCTGAGCAGGCACAAGCCCAGAAGCCTGGTGGGGCATTACCAGGTGGCAGTTTTGGCTCAAGGGCTTGCAGCTTCCCCTGCCTGCCAGCCTCGGTGGTCAGGGCTCCCGAGGGGAAGAGCCTGGCAGAAGCAGGTGGGGAGGTGCTCCCGATGGGAATGTGGAGCCTCTTCCCCAGCCACACAGAGGACAGGAGAGGGCACAGGCAGCTGCAGCTCCCCATGCAGTTAGAGCTGGTGAGACAGGGCAGGGAGGTGGTTAGAGGGCAGCACCCGGGGGCAGCAGTCTCACCACCCTGACCTCCAGGGGTGCAGGCTCGCCGGGGGCAGCTTCTAACCCCACAACTTCTCCATCCTCTACACGGCTCTGCATCTCACTCAGCTGCTGCCTGACCTGCCAGGAGGAACAGCAAGCCTGCCTCAGTTACACAGCAGCTGTCACAGGGCCCACAAGGACCTCGAGACCAAAGGTTGGCCAGGTGCTTTTTGGCTTGCACACCAGCTGAAACGTCTGGGAAAAACCACTCCAGCTTCTGCCAGATGCAGGATGGCAGCTTGAGGCAGGAGAGGTCACACACTCACACCTCATTTGCTCTCCTCTGAGCGCAGGAACACAGCTTCACTTTTTCCCTCCCCTGAGCACCCCTAACAGCAACCTGTAACAGCTCCTTGCTGCCTCTTTCCTCCTCACACTTTTCCCCATCTCCAGTGTGGGGTCTTCCACAGGCTGCACTTCTGCAGGATGAGCCTGCTCCAGCATGGGCTCATCTCCAGGGCCTGCAGGGGATCTCTGCTCCCACACCTGAAGCACCTTCTCCTTGTTCTTCTCTCTGACCTTGCTGCTCAAGGGGCCTGAGCTCTGCATTCAGGAGCCCCTGGTGTTCATCACTTCAGAGGACTGGAGCTGCTGGACTCCAAATTGGGTTTTTTTAAGGAGGGATCCCACTGGGCCATAGCTACTGTGCAGAAACTCCTAAACTCCTGCCTGCCATGCACTGTGCCTGTGTGCACTGTGCTCACAGGATGTCAGGGGTTGCTGGCACAAGCCTTGCTGCTCTCCCTTCCTTCCCACCCCTATCCTAAGGATAAAAGCAGGTCTCAGACATGCCCTCTGCCAGCCAGCCCAGCCTGGTGCCCATCACACAGCTGCCTCCCCTCCCAGACCCCACGGGGAGGGTGCTGGTCCTACAGGTCCTGCAGCTTGGTTTGCAAACCAGGCCCCAGCAGAGCAGCAGGGCAGGTTCAGGGCTTCCTCCTTACCAGGGCCAGCTCCTTGCTCTGCTTCTGAGTTTCTGTCTTTGCTGCCTCCAGCTGCTCCTGGGACTCTGACAGGAGCTGCCTCAGCTGTTGAGGACAAACAGGAAGAAGATGAGTTAATGTATGGATTTTGGAGTCGTGTGGCCCAGAGAAGGTCTCTGCAAGAGGCCACGATGGCAGCACCTGCTGAGACACCTTCTGCTGCCTGCTCACAAAGAGAGCTGGGAGACAGCTCTGTCTCACCTGAGCCACACACATCCCACCAAGGAGCATCTCCACACAGATCTCCCTGTCCCACTGTCTTGCCAGTGCACCTTCTGGCTTTTAGGTGTCTACACAACCCAGAGCAGAGAGCAGAGCTCTGCCTGTTTGCTGCTGCTCTGCCACACTGCAGATCTCCAGGGCACTCCCCAGGGCAGTGATCAAGAAGGCAACAGCTGCACACTTACAACTTCCACCTCCTTTGTGTAGTTGTGGCGTTCAGAGCTGGCTGTCTCCAAGTGATTTTCCAGTTGTGACTCCAGCAGAGAGGTGTACTCCTTCAGCTGCATTGAGAGGGAGAGGGAGGGAAGATAGAGAGGGAATTGTTAAGGTTGGAAAAGACCTCCAAGATCACAGAATCATAGAATGGTTTAGGCTCAAGGCCTCATCCAACCTGGTCCTGAACACCTCCAGGGAGGTTGTGGAGCACAGAAGCACCCAATGTGATCACACTGCACCTCCCCGGGCAACCTGTGCCAGTGTCTCAGCACCCTCACTGCAAAGAACTTCCTCCCAACATCCAGTTTCAATCTCCCTTCTGCCTGGAGGTGTTCAGGACCAGGTTGGATGAGGCCTTGAGTGACCTGTTCCAGTGGGAGGTGTCCCTGCCTATGGCACTGGCTGAGCTTTGAGGCCCCTTCCAAGCTAACCCATTCAGTGACTCTAAGAAACCCTGAACCCCTGCTGGTCCAAGCTTGCCTTGGCCACAGCAAGTCAGAAGCTGGGTCCCAACTCAGCCCAGGCACAGCAGGTATCCACCTGGCACCTGTGTGGGGATCTTCTGCCACACTCACAGCAACTTACCTGGTCTGTGCTCTGCAGATCTGTTTTCAACTTCTCCACCATGTCCTCAAGGGATTTCAGCTGGAGTTGTGACTACACCAGAGAGAAGATGAGAGGTCAGTGAACACTGACAGCATCTTTTGTCAACCAAAATCCAGCCAGAGTTTCACTCCCACCTCTCCCACTTTGCCCTGAAGCCAAGTGTGGAAGAGCTCTGACACCAGAGAGGAGCTCCACAGCCTGCAGGGTCACAGCTCCTCTTTTTCAGGGATTACAACTCCAAGAGGCCAGGCTGTAAATCATGGGGCAAGGTAAAAGCTTCTTGCCTGAATGCCTTCAGCTGGCTGCAGGCAGCTTTCAACACCAGAGCAACTGAGCAGCAGATTTGGTGCAAGCTGCCTGCAGACAGCACATCTGGTATGGAAGCAGCAAAGGAGACTTTGCAAGGAGGTGTCCTGGGCTTTGTCACAAAGAGCAGCCAAGCTCCCAGGAGGAAAAAAGGAAGCATGAGGTTTGCATATAAAACTGGACTCGTTTCTGTTGAGGACTGGAGAGCAGGCAGGCAGAGAGGGACCTGGGGGTGCTGGGTGGCAGCTGAACAGGAGCCAGTAGTGTGCCCTGGTGGGCAGCAGAGCCAGAGGCATCCTGGGCTGGAGCAGGAGCAGTGTGGGCAGCAGGAGCAGGGAGCTCATTCTGCCCCTGTGCTCAGCACTGCTCAGCACACACCTTGAGTGCTGTGTCCAGTTCTGGGCCACTCAATTCCAGAGAGATGTTGAGGTGCTGGAAGGTGTTGAGAGAAGGGCAGCAAGGGTGGGGAGGGGCCTGGAGCACAGCCCCAAGAGGAGAGGCTGAGGGAGCTGGGGGTGTGCAGCCTGCAGAAGAGGAGGCTCAGGGCAGAGCTCATTGCTCTCTGCAGCTACCTGAAGGGAGGTTGTAGCCAGCTGGGGTTGGGCTCTGCTGCCAGGCACCCAGGGACAGAAGGAGGGGACACAGGCTCAAGCTGTGGCAGGGGAGGTCTAGGCTGGCTCTTAGGAGGAAGTTGTTGGCAGAGAGAGTGATTGGCATTGGAATGGGCTGCCCAGGGAGGTGCTGGAGTCCCCATCCCTGGAGGTGTTGAAGCCAAGCCTGGATGGGCACTGAGTGCCATGGTCTGGTTGATTGGCTAGGGCTGGGTGCTAGGTTGGACTGTACGAGCCTGGAGCTCTCTTCCAACCTGCCTGATTCTATGATTCCAGGGTTGGTGAATTTCTGAGGAAGGAGTTCATCTCTTGTCCACAGAGAGGCAGGGCTGCTGTGGGAGCTGCCCTAGCCCTCAGGCAGTCCCTGCTGCCACGCACCCAGCAGCGGCCACGTCACCACCCTGCAATGCTCCACCAAGCCTCAGCAACCAAAGATCTCTTGTACGAGAGCTCCCCCACGTCCCTGCAGCCCTACTTGGACCTCAGCTCCTTTCTGAAGGCTCAACGAATGCCAAAGTCAACCTGAATTTTGAGAGCAAGCCAAACCCTTCTGAAATCCTTCAACGTGAGGCTGCAGTGTGAGTGCAGCCCAGACAGCAACTGTGTGCTGGGCTGCAGCAAGAGCAGCTGTGGGCAGCAGGGCAAGGGAG
>VWZI01008712.1:1580931-1599654 GCA_013396835.1 Psilopogon haemacephalus | reverse complement strand
GGACTTCCAGGATCTGAAGGGGGCTACAGGAGGGCTGGGGAGGGACTATTGACAAGGGCTGGGAATGAGAGGAGGAGGAAGAGGAGGAGGAGGAATGGGTTTGAAGTGGCAGAGGGGAGATTGAAAGTGGATGTTAGGAGGAAGTTGTTTGCAGTGAGGGTGGTGAGACACTGGCACAGGTTGCCCAGGGAGGTTGTGGCTGTCCTTCCCTGGCTGTGAGCCTTAGGCCCCTCTGCTCCCCTCCCCTAGGTGCAGCCCCAGCAGCCCTGGCAGGAGGCACTGGGCCAGGCCTGCCCCAAGTGCTCACCTTCTGCAGCTCCGACTCGGACGTGCTGAGCTTTGCCTTCCACACCTGCTCCTCCTCCTCCACACTCTTCTGCAGGTCTCTCAGCATCCCCTCCTGTTGGCCAAGCCTCACCTGAGCACAAACCTCCTGCAACCCTCCCCCACCAAGCACTTCCACGTCTGCAAGGCCTGGCATATGCAGATTTGGGCCAAAGAACAGGTGACAGAATTAGGTGCCTGGGGCTGGGGAGGGACACCTGTGGCCATCTCATCCCACCACCACCACCAGCAATGCTTCCAACAGCCATGGGCTGAAGAACAGCTCTAGAAACAGATTTTTCTGCTCCCTCTGGCTCACTGGCAAAGGACCTTTTACATGGCAGGTAGAAGTGCAGACTGAGAGGGGACAGAATCAATGTTTATCAATATCTGAGGGCTGGAGGTCAGGAGGGGGGGACAGGCTCTGCTCACTGCTCCCTGGGCTAGGCCAAGAGCAATAGATGGAAGCTGCAGTACAGGAGGTTGCAGCTCAACACAAGAGGCAACTTCTTGCCTGTGTGGGTCCCAGAGCAGTGGCATAGGCTGCCCAGAGAGGTTGTGGAGTCTCCTTGTGTGGAGCTTTTGCAGGCCTGTCTGGATGTGTTGCTGTGTGCCCTGAGCTAGATTGTCTGGTCCTGCTCTGGCAGGGGGGTTGGACTGGATGAGCTCTTTGGGTCCCTTCCAGCCCCTGCCATCCTGTCAGCCTGTGATGGCAGCCCCCCAACATCCTGCTGGATGTTCACCACGAGCCCAGAGGCAGCTGGGGCTGCCAGGAGCCTGCTCCCAACTCAGCTTCCAGGGGAAGATGAGCAGAGCCCCAAGGGGTGCAACTTACTGTCTCTGCAAGGATAGTTCTGTACTGCTCACATTCTGCTTGTAAAGTGCTTTGCGCTTCCTCTGCCTCCTTCAACTTAAGTGCTGCTGAATCCTAGAGGAGAAAAAAGGAATGGAGGGAGAGAGATGAGCAAAAGAGTGACCCTCAGGCACTCCCTTCAGCCCTCCACATTCCAGCCCCTTGCACTCACTGAGACCTCTGCTGGAGCCGTGTGTTGCTTCAGCACATCCAAGGCCTGCTTAAACTCTTGCAACCACGAGTCATAATCCTGAGTTGGAAGGACCGAAAGAGAAGGCAAGAAGGGAGAGGACACTTCAGACTTATCTGTCCTTCCCATGTGGTGGAGGCTCTGAGGGGGCCTGAGAAAGCCCTCACCTGCTGTGAGGACAGGGTGACTCCTGGGAGGGCAGAAAGCAGGGTCTGCTTGGTTCTTGTCTGGAGAGCATCTAGCTGCTGGGCCAGCTCTTCCTGCAAGAGGAACACACTGCCATGTGCTGCAGCTCCTGGGCACCTCTCAGCCAGCCTGCCTCTACCAGCTCTGCCCTCCAGAGCCTGCCACAGGGAGAGCAGCAAAGAGAGCAACAGAACCACAGAAACATCCCTCCCACCTCAGCCACCTTCCCAGTTCCCTGCCTGTGACCTGCACACCAGGGGCACATGGCCCTCAAGACAAACTGGAGCAGCTGGCAGGGAGGCAGGGTCAGCACTGCTCCTGACAGGACACAGCCAAGCCAGGGCAAGCACCTCTGGTGGCCTGGGGAGGCTGAATGCTTCCCTTCCCACACCCGCCTCACCTCTGGCCCTGGGGCTGGGCTCACCTTTGCTTTTGCAGCAGCAAGCAGCTTTTCCTCACAGGTCTTCTCCATCGTGGTCAAAGCTTCCATTGTCTTCCAGTTCTTCTCCCGAAGGTCCTGCCAAGAGCACACAGAGAGGGCACTAAGCCACTCTGGCAGAAGAGGCAAGAGCTGCAGTGCTCTGCAGGACTGGGAAAGCCTCTGGCCACACCATGGAGCCATCAGCAGGAGACTACGATGGGATCCGGGGCTTGGGGGGAAAAGAGAGTTGGGGCTCTGCAGTCTGCAGAAGAGAAGGCTGCCAGGAGACCTTGGAGTGGCCTTCCAGCATCTGAAAGGGGCTATAGGAAGGCTGGGGAGGGACTATGGACAAGGGCTGGGAATGACAGAAGGAGGAGGAATGGGTTTAGACTGGCAGAGGGGAGAGTGAAACTGGATGTTAGGAGGAAGTTCTTTACAGGGAGGGTGGTGAGACACTGGCAGAGGTTGCCCAGGGAGGTTGTGGAGCACAGAGCAGCAGAGCTGAGCCTGGGTCACTCACGTACATTGTTTTTCACCTTCTGCTGCTCCACTGCCTCTCTCAGCTCCATGGCTTCCCTTTCCAAGGCTGAGAGCTGATCTGCCTTCTCCTGGAGCCTGGAAGGGCAGGAGGCAGAGGTGAAGTCTCACCACCCACCTGCCTCCTGTGTAGTGAGCAAACTCCTGAGAGCCTGCAGCTCCTCTCCATGCCCTCAGAGCTACCACCTGCCTTGCAGCAAGCCTTGGCTTGAGCAGAGCAGAGAAGGTTCATGGCCCTGACAAGAACCAGCCAAGTCTCTTGGCACCCCAGAGCTAGTGAGCAGCTGCCCTCCTTTAAGGGGAATGATGAGATGCTTGCTGGCAGGGGGAGCATCTGAAAATCCTCTGAGCCTTCCAGAGCCACACAGGCAAGAGGAAGCAGGCACATGGGAAACTTCCATGAAATGCCAGGAAAACACCCAGAGAGGTAGTGAATCTCCATCCTTGGAAACATCCCCCTCAGGTTGGCCCAGCTCTCAGCAGGAGCCTGGATCAGAACGACCCCAGTACCAGCACCTACATCAGCAGAGCCTCCTATCCTGCAGGCCAGTCAAGCCTTCAGGATTGACCTTCCCAGCTTCACAGTGCCCACACCAGCCTAAGGGAGAGGGCAGGAAGCTCTCACCCACAGCCAGCCTGTGCCCCAGGGGCCAAGAAAGCCAAGAGCATCCTGGCCTGGGTCAGCAGCAGTGCTGCCAGCAGGAGCAGGGCAGTGACTCCCCTGTACTCAGCACTGCTGACACCACACCTTGAGTCCTAGGTTCAGTTTTGGGCCATTGAGGTGCTGGAGTATGTCCAGAGAAGGGCAATAAAGCTGCTGTGAAGGGTCTGGAGGACAGGTCTGGTGAGGAGCAGCTGAGGTTGTTTAGTCTGGAGAAGAGGAGGCTGAGGACAGACCTCATTGCTCTCTACAACTCCCTGAAAGTAGGTTGGAGGGAGGTGGGGATTGGTCTCCTGTCCCTAGTAACAAGTGACAGGGCAAGAGGAAATGGCCTCAAGCTGCACTGGGGAGGTGGAGATCAGAAGAACCTTCTTCTCTGAAAGGGCTCTTAAAGGCTGAAACAGGCTGCCCAGGGAGGTGGCTGAATGCCCATCCCTGGAGGTGTGTCACAGAATCACAGCAGCATGCAGCTGGCAAAGCCCCTCAGGATCACCAAGTCCAACCCAGAACCCTCCTCTACAAGATCTACCTTAAACCATATCCCCAAGCCCCACACCCAAACCATCCTTAAACACACCCAGGGTGGGGGACTCCACCACCTCCCTGGGCACTTTCAGAGGCTCAGAGATGTGGTGCTGAGGGCCATGGTTTAGCACCAAACCTGGCAGTTAAAGAATGGTTGGACCTGATGATCTGAGTGTTTTTGCATCCAAAATGATTCTATGGTTGGGGCACACAAACAGCAAGCTGGAGGTGCTGCAGCAGCCTCCACGTGCACCTGCACCCACCTTGACTGCAGCTGCTTCATTTCTGCTTCATTGGCTGCCTGGAAGAGAGAAAGCACTTTGGTGAGCAAATCTAACACAGGTCCTGTGCTCACACAGAGCAGAAACAGCCACTTGAGTGCTGCATTCCCCTTTCCACCCAGTTGAACCAGCAAGTGACCTGCAATTCTCTGTCCTTCTCTGCCTCCCTGGTCTGGCCTGCCTCTAGCAGAGCTTCAATGGATTTGATCCTCTCCAGCAGCTTTGTGTTCTCTGAGCTGGCATCCTGCAGTTTCCCCTTCACATTGTCCAGCTCCTGGAGCTTGGTTTTAACCTCTGCTTCAGAGCTCAAAAGCTTGGCCTGCAGTTCTGTTGGAGGAAGGGGTGAGAAACATGGTGAGAAATGTGAGAAACACATTTGAAGACTCTCCACCCTGGCCTGCCCAAGCAGGACTCCTGGCCAAAGAAGCCTTGGCCATGAATGCTCTCAGGAGACACAGAAAGGAGAGGCAAAGGTGCAGGACAACCCAGGAGAGAGGCATTAAGAGTGGCATCCTAGGACAGGGCTGGTTCCATGCCTTGCTCACACCAGCACCAGGCAGCTTAAATCATCCCTGGGTCTTCCCTGTCCTGCCTCAACCAGTAGCACCAAGCACCCAGCCCTGAGAGCTCCAAAGCTGCCTGTGATGATTTGGGAGTTACCTATGAATTCACCCAGACTAGGCTCAGCCTGCTGGAGGCTAAGGAGTGAAACTTTATAGTCACAGCTCAGCACAACAGACAAGCAGATATTGACAACAGACTATAAATATTTACAGCTATAGACAGAAATAGACAAGTTAAAAGTAATAGGGTAGGAAAAGAATAGGACTAGGAATAGAATAAGCAATGCCCCTCCCAGAAACCAGACTCCCCAAGAGGAACTCCCAACCACCCTTCCACCTTCTCCCCATCCTCCAATCTTATCCCTGAATCTGCCTTTTGTGTGAGTTGGAAAGATCAGCCAGGGCATGTTAGAAGTAGAATTGATTAGTTGAGTTACACAGATCCAGCCAGAAGCCAGGGAGAGGAGAGACCAACAGCCAGAGCTCAGCCCAGAGCGACTCTGCCTTATCTCTGTTTGTGTCCTTGCTTCAGTACATCTCAGCTAACTTCTGAATGCAGCAGACATCAGCAGTGTTTGCTTTTCACAGCCTGGCATCTACTTTTTCTCATTAAAATACTCCAACTAGCCTCAAACCATCAGACTGCCCCCAGCTCTCTCCCTGCACCCACCCAAGGTCCTCACCAGCAATGCTCTGCTGCTGTGCTTTGGCCTTTTCTGCATCTGCTAACAAGCTTTTGTAGCTGGTCTGGGTTCTGCGCAGCTCCTCGCTGACTTCATCCAGCCTCTTCTGCAGAGTTGCCTCCACCTCCCTCTGTGAAGCCTGCACAGCAGCAAGAGAAGGTTCCACGGTGTGCCAGGCACCCCTGAAGCAAAGCTCCTTGTGCCCCAGAATGTTGGGCTTAAGCTATGCTTTTGAGGAGGGGAGCTTAAGTCAGCCTTCCTCCCTGCTCCCCTTGTGCACAAAGCAGCATCTTGCCTCATCCTTGCTTTTTATTTGAGGTCTGGAGCCCACCATGGACCTGATGGAGTGGGTCCAGAGGAGGGCCACAAAAATGGTCAGGGGATTGGAGCACCTCTGCTATGAGGACAGGCTGAGGGAGCTGGGGGTGTTCAGCCTGGAGAAGAGGAGGCTCCAGGGGAGACCTAAGGACAATCTTGCAGTACCTGAAGGGGGCCTACAAGAAGGCTGGAGAGAGATTGTTTACAAAGGCCTGCAGTGACAGGACCAGGGGCAATGGCTTCAAACTAGAACTGCCTGAGCTTTGAGGTCCCTTCCAACCTAAAACCATCCTATGACCTCACAGATCTTTTCCAACCTTACTGATTCCCAGATTCAGATTCAGAGGTATGCAGGGCAGCTTTCCAACCACTCCTCTCCCTCCAAGCTCCTCCTACAGCCACAGACCCCAGGTGGTGTTGGCCACCTGCCTCATCTCTGCCAGGGCAGCAGGTCTGCTGGCGTCTGCCTGACCTGCAGCTGCTCCATCTGCTTCTCTGAGGCTGCAGCTTTGATCTCCCAGCTCTTCCTCTGCTGCTCCACTTGCTGCAGCACCTCTGCTTTCTCCGACAGCTCTTTCACCAGCTTGCTGCACTCCTGCCGTAGCTTGGCCAGCTCAGCGTTTTGCCTGCACCAACAGAAGCAGGATCACTTTAGCCTGCAGGCCACTCGAGTGCCTCTAGAGGGGAGAGGCATCTCCTGCGGGCCTGAGACAGGGCTTGAAACCTCTCGGTGGTTGTGCACTCCTCTTATGAGGACACGCCTGGTCCTTCAGGGAGGAGGGGGTGGAAAAGAGCTGACAAATGGCTTTTGCAAAGCTGCGTTTCAATCACAGGAGACATTCCTTTCTCATGACGTAGAGGATCTGTGTTCCCTCCCAGATACCAGAGGAAATGCTCTAAGCAGCTGGAGTCCACTCGGCAATTATTTGACTGCTGTTAATCACCAGCCACTTCCAAGCCTTCTATAAAAAGAAGGATGAAATTCATCTCTCTAGCTCCTCTTTCTTCTGCAGGCACTGGGCAGGTCTTGCTGGCTGCAGCATCACCCCCACCAAAGAGCCAGCTGCATCCCTTCTCAAGTTTGGGAACCTCAGCTTCCCCAAGAGGGCAAGTGCCACAGCACCTTCCGGGCCACTCTCCCTCCCCCTGCTTCCTGGTGGCTCTACCATCAGCAGAGGGAACCCCAACACAAAGTGTGTTTCCTCATCCTTATTCCCCCTGCCAGCCTCACCAAAGTATCTTGGCAAGCTTTCTACCTCTCGCTCAGTTGGAGGTGTCTGTGGAACCACCTTCAAGAAAGGCAGTACCAAGCCTGACGGACCCCCAGGGCTTGCCAGATGACAGTCCCAGCCTCTGCCCTCCCTCCTCAGCCCTCGCCCCACTTCCCCAGCCTCTGCCCCCCCTTACTTGCTCTCCATCTGGCTGGTGGCCTGGTTGAGGGCATCCCTGAGGATGGAGTTCTCCTGCTGCAGGCGAGCCAGCTGCGTGTTGGGGCCATTCTCCAGCTGCTCCTGCAGGCTGCGGATCTAGAGGAGCCCAACAGGGGTTAATGCCACCAGCAGCCCCTTTGCTCTCCCCAGAAATCCCAGGAGACCAGGAAGAGAGTGACAACAGAGGGGAAGGTGCCTGCTGATGCTGACAGCCCCCAGGGATGCAATACCCCTGGAGGATGCTCCCCACAAGCACTGCAGTCCAGACACACTGCAGAGCCTCAGCCCGCTCCGAGGTTCTCCGTCTTCTCCAAGCAAGCACTCAGCAGCCCCCAGAAGCCAGCCAGCAAGCCAAGGAGGACCTGCAGAGCAGAGCAGGGTGCTCACCTTGCCCTGGAGCTGCTGTGTCTCAGTGATGTGGTCCTGGTAGCTGGCCTGCATGCGTGCCTGCAGCGCCGCCAGCTCCCGCTCCTGGCCCAGCAGCTGCTCCTTCAGCTTGCCCTCCGCTGCCGCCGCCTTGGCTCGCTCTGCCGACACTTCCTTCAAGGCAAGAGGTCACCCACTCAGTCCTCAGCACAAGAGCTGTGCCCTGCTTTAAGGGGATGCAGAACTGGTGGCCTCCTGGCTCACAAAACCTCAGAGACCGTCGCACCACACAACCCTTTGGGGCTGGAAAAGACCTTCAAGATCCTGAGAGTGTCTGGCAGGGTTGGTGCCAAACCATGGCCCTCAGCACCACAGCTCTGCATCTGCACCTTCAGGGATGGGGATTCAACCACCTCCCAAGGGCAGCCTGTGCCAGTCACTGAGGATCCTTGTAGTCAAGGAGCTGCTTGTAATATCCATCCTAAACCCCTCCTGGTGAACCTCGAGGCCACTGCCTCACCTCCTGCCACTTGTTACCAACCCCCAGCTCACTCCAACCTCCTTTCAGGGAGCTGTAGAGAGCAACGAGGTCTGCCCTCAGCCTCCTCTTCTCCAGACTAAACAAGCCCAGTTCCTTCAGCTGCTCCTCACCAGCCCTGCCC
This sequence comes from Psilopogon haemacephalus, assembly GCA_013396835.1. NCBI lineage: Eukaryota > Metazoa > Chordata > Aves > Piciformes > Megalaimidae > Psilopogon > Psilopogon haemacephalus. The sequence goes on along the minus strand of VWZI01008712.1, from coordinate 1,591,654 downwards.
TCCAGACCCTTCCAAAGCTTTGTTGCCCTTCCCTGCACCCACTGCAGCACCTTCTCATAGTGAGGGCCACTCTTCTGAGGATGTCCTATTTGCACTGACATTCCCTCCTGCATCTTCTCTCAGGTTTTGTGGCCACTGGATGCCACTGTTGTTCCACAACACACCAGGCCTCCAATTTGATTTTCCACCCCTTAGGCTCAATGGCATCACATAAAATTTGGGACAAAGTGGGATTTTGGGTTTTTTTTTATAATAGATAAATAAAATCCCTCCACCCCCTGCCAAAGCAGGGAGACTGCTGGACACAGGTGGGCAGGGAGTGCACAGGATGAGTTTGTCTCCTTCCCCTCCTGCAAGGGCTCCTGGATGCCAGGTTCTGCCAGCTGCGTGGCAGCAGGTTCTGAGCCCAGCATGGCAGGGTGATCAGTTCCACATTCAACACTCAGAAAGAGGTGGAGGCAGGGGGCTGAGCCAGGGAAGGGAGTTGTCACTAGGATCAGGCTGCCTAAAAAGGGACTGAGCAGCACCTCCTTAGCTCAGGGGACCTGGGCAGAGACAAGAAGGAGTTTCTTTTCTTTCCCCAAGCAGCAGAAAGCTGCAATCTCTTAGGAGTTCCTAGGATATGGGATATTAGGAAAAACTTCCTCCCTGCAAGAGTGGTCAGGCATGGGAACAGGCTGCCCAAGGCTGTAGGGGAGTCCCTGGAAGCACTGAAGAAACACATGCACATGGCACTTTGGGACATGGTTGAATGGCCATGGTGATGCTTACACTCGATGACCTCAGAGAGGTCATCTTAAGGATTCCACAAAGGTCTTTGCTCTACTTCTCCCCAGGCTGTATCAGGCCCAGGAGAGGAGATCAGGTGGGCTGGGTGCTAGGTTGGACTGGATGAGCTTGGCCCATGGAGAAGCCCATGGTGGTCCTGTTGCCAGCTGCCCTCCAGGACACAGGGGGCCCATGCAGAAGCCCATGGTGGTCCTGTTGCCAGCTGCCCTCCAGGACACAGGGGGCCCATGCAGAAGCCCATGGTGGTCCTGTTGCCAGCTGCCCTCCAGGACACAGGGGGCCCATGCAGAAGCCCATGGTGGTCCTGTTGCCAGCTGCCCTCCAGGACACAGGGGGCCCATGGTGCTTGCCTTGCTCAGCTCCCGCAGCTTGTTCCTGGCAGCAGCTGCATCCTCCTGCTCAGCAGTGAGCTGCTTCTCCTTCTCCTCCAGCTGCCGTTTCAGGACAGCCACTGGGTCACCCTTCTGAGTGGCCTGCCAATGTAAGGTGGCACAGCAGTGAGGATCACCACCTCCAGACCTATCCCCTCCCCAGCCCACACACACAGAGGATCCTCTGCTCCAGGGCACAAGTCGGCTGCGGTGTCCCAGACAGATCCTCGTGGCCAACCCACCCAAGAGCAGGATGCCCTCCCTCCCTCCCTCCCTGCACCTCCCCAGTGTCAGCAGAACCCCAGTGGCAGGTGGGCAGGGTGCCACTGGCAGCCCTACCATGTGCCAGGGGTCGTGGATGATGCCTGCTTTCTCTGTAAGGATCTCGATGAGGCGCTGGGCCTCCCCTTCGCTGAAGACCATGCTGCTGACGGTGGCCACCAGGGTCTTGTAGGGCAGGTAGAGAGGTCCATCCGAGTCTGGGTGTGCTAGAGAGCAGAGAGGAGGGGCTGGGGCATCACCTCAGGGGGCTTCAACCCCACACCTGCCATTTCAAACCAGCTGCTGCTCCAGATTTGCAGAGGCAAGTTTGACACCTCTCTAACTGCTACAGGTTGCTGTTAGAGGTGCTCAGGGGGAGGGAAAAGGTGAAGCAGAGCCTAGGAAAAAGGGCAGGGAGGGGAAGGTGTTGGTTTCATTTTCCCTTTGTTTCTCACCTATTTTACCTGGAAATAATTGAAACTAGTTTTCACAGAATCACAAAATGGTAGAGGTTGGAAAGTACCTCTGGAGATGATCGAGTCCAGCCTGCCAAGGCAGACTCACCTAAAGCTCACTGAGGAACACATCCAGGCAGGCTTTGAATGTCTCCAGAGATCACAGAATGGTTTAGGTTGGAAGGGACCTCAAAGCTCAGCCAGTTCCAACCCCCTGCTATAGGCCTTATAAAGCCTGGTCCTCAGCACCTCCAGGGAGGTTGTGGATCTTTGATCACATTCTGTGCTCCACAACCTCCCTGGGCAACCTGTGCCAGTGTCTCACCACCCTCACTGCAAACAACTTCCTCCTAACATCCACTTTCAATCTCCCCTCTGCCACTTCAAACCCATTCCTCCTCCTCCTCTCATTACCAGCCCTTGTCAATAGTCCCTCCCCAGCCTTCCTGCAGCCCCCTTCAGATCCTGCAAGGCCACTCCAATGTCTCCTGGCAGCCTTCTCTTCTGCAGGCTGCAGAGCCCCAACTCTCTCAGCCTGTCCTCAGAGCAGAGCTGCTGCAGCCCTCTCAGCATCTTTGTGTCCCTCCTCTGGACTCGATGGAGACTCCGCCACCCCTCTAGGCAAGTGGAGTCTGTTTGGGTTGTGAGGGTGACTGCAAAGCCATCACCCTGAATGAGCTTCCTCATCTCACTTCATCCTATGGAGGAGAAGGTGTGAGAGAAGCAGCTGAGCAGGCATCTGGCAAGCAGCCCCAATCAAAGCCCAAAGCAGCAGAGCCCAGAACTGCCAGCAGCTGCAGCACATGCTGCTTTCTCCCAGCAGCAGATGCATTTGGGCAGGCAGCACAGCCCCAGCAGCAGCAAGCCCACAAGCAGCAGCCACTCCCCAGCAGCGTAGCCAGGACAGCTCAACTTCTGCCACCAGGGCCCAAGATCTCGGCTGACACTTCAGTGATGCCGGCAGCAGCAAGGCTGCAGGACAGCACATCACATCCCCGGGCCCCCTTCTGCCGGCTGCAGGGCCCCAGCCAGGGAAGCTCTGCCCAGCTCCCGCGGGCCTTGCGCAAGCAGACCTTGCACAAGGCAGGCAGCACACACACCCCACCTTGCAGCTGGCAAAGGCAGGCAGGGCAGCCTGCCAAGCTGTGGCAGCAGGAAGCCATCGGCAGAGCTGCAGAGCTCAGGCTGGAGGAAGTTGGCCAAAGCCGGCAGCGGCCACGCCGCAGAGCTGCCGCGGGAAGGCAGAGTGGGGACCAGGTGGGATGAGAGCTGCGGGCACAGGACACACAGAGTCACCCAGTTTGGGAGGGACCCCTTAAAAGTCATCTAGTCCAAACCCCCCTGCAGTGAGCAGGGACATCTTCAACGAGACCAGGTCACCCGGAGCCTTGCTGAGCCTCACCTTCAACACCTCCAGGGATGGAGCCTCAAGCACCTCTCCAAGCAACCTGTTCCAGTGCTCAGACACCCTCATGGTAAAGAGCTTTCTCCTGACATCCAATCTGAATCTGCTCTTCTCCAGTTTGAAGCCATTGCCCCTCATCCTGCCCCTGCAGGCCTTTGTACAGTCCCTCTCCAGCCTTCTTGCAGCCCCCTTCAGGTACTGGCAGGCTGCTACTAGGTCTCCTCAAACCCTCCTCTTCTCCAGCTCCCTCAGCATGTCCTTGTAGCACCCTGATCACTTTTGTGGCCCTCCTCTGGGCCTGCACCATCAGGTCCATGTCCTTCCTGTATTGAGTGCTCCAGAGCTGGACACAGTAGTCCAGGTGAGGTCTGAGCAGAGCAGGGTGGCAGTGTCACCTCCCCGTGCTGGTCATGCTGCTCTGGGTGCAGCCCAGGCTGCCACTGGCCTTCTGAGCTGCTCATCTGCAGCTTCTTGTCTGTGGACACTGCTTGGAGCTGCACACTCAGAAGGCTGCAGCCCAGGTCAGATACCCACACGTGGGAGCAAGGCTTCATACAATCAAACAATTTCAAACCTCTCTGCCACCTGGAGATGGCCCTTAGCAAAATCCTTTTGCTCAGAGGAGTAGATACAAGGGGTTTAACCCAAACTTGGACACCAGTGGCTACAAAAGGTCTGGCTGAGCAGCAAGCTCTCCTCTCACTGCAATTACCAGCCTAAGTTTAGATGTGCTGGAGAAGGCTGGCAAGTAAGGGCTGGGCCTTATTTGCTTGGTTGGGTTTTGGGGTTATTTTTTGGTAAAGAACCAAAAAAGGCCAAATGGAAGCTGTGCAAACACCACCTCCCATCTCTGAGAACACTTGAGGGATTTCTGCCCCATCTTCAGCTGGGAACACTTCCACAGGCCTGGAAGCACTCTCATTTTCAGTGCCTGTTCTCCCTTCACCAAAAATCAAGCCCCAGCTGTTCATGTTGGTGCAATGAGAGGCAGGAATCCAGCCAGAGAGGTGCTTTTTTCCCTCCCTACACCTATTGACCCCTTGGAAAGTTCAGGACCATCTCCTTTAATCTCTTCCATCTCTGAGTCAATCAAGTGAGGCACGAATGGTCAGGGGCAAGATTTTCCTTCTCTTCCTTCTTTGCAAAGAAATCCTTTCCAGTGAGGGTGGTGAGAGACAGAGCAGGTTGCCCAGGGAGGCTGTGGATGCTCCCTCCCAGGCAGTGTTCAGGGCCAGGCTGGGCAGCAAGCTGGTCCAGTGGGAGGTGTCCCTGCCCACAGCAGGGGGGCTGGAACTAGATGATCTTTAAGGTCCCTTCCAACCCAAAGCATTCTGTGATCAGTCCCTGAATGCATAAAACGTCTTCAGTCCTCTGTCTTCCAAGGAGCTGCCTTTTATCTCCACTGAAAGAGGAAACTCTATGGTGACCTCTCTCCCTGGAGAAGAAGAGTGGCAGAGCTCCTGTGTGCTTTTACTGATCATAGAACCACACAATGGTTTCAACTGGAAAAGACCTCCAAGATCATTGAGTCCAACTGTCGACCTCACACCACCATGGCCATTAAACCATGTCCCACAGTGCCACATGCACACACTTCTTGAACACCTCCAGGGACAGGGACTCCACCACCTCCCTGGGCAGCCTGTTCCAATGCCTGACCACTCTGGCAGGAAAGAAATTTTTCCTGATATCCAATCTCCACCTTCCCTGGTGCAAGGGGCAAAAAAACCTCATCCTGGCCTGGCAACTGACCCCTCCTCTGCCACCACAGGTCCAGGCACCTCCTGGTCACTCTCAGTGAGGCCCACAACACAACAGCAAATGGGAGGGGAAGCTGGAACTCTCCAACAGCTGTGTGCTGGGTTGAGGAGCCAAGCACCAAGCACAGGTCCCCAGCACAGGAGAAGAGAATGAGGAGCTCTCACAATGGAGCAGCTGTGTGTGCACAGCACCAAGGTGCCCTGCTGGCTTCTGGGGATGTATGCAGCAGGATTTGGCCTTACCTGGCTCGCTCTTCTTCTTGGACGCAGCCTTCTTCTTGACAGGTCCATCAGGCTTCTGCTCCTCGTGGGCTGGAAGGCCATCAGCCTTCTTGATGAGAGTGGAGCTGAGGACTGGAGCGCTCTGCTGCGTGCCAACTGGTGGCACAGCCACGACAGGCACCTCCTTCGGGGTCACCTCTAGGACAGGAGAGCTTTTGGGGACGCTGACAGGAGGAGGAGCCAAGGCCGGGCTAGGAGCAGGCTCTACCTTTGCCACCTTCTTCTCCTTCTTCCTCTTCTCCTTGGGAGATGGAGCAGGCTTCTCCTTTTCCTGGGGGGCCACCGAGACTGCTGCGGTTGGAGACTCAACAGCTCCAGGCGTGGGCACCACAGCAGGCTCCAGAACCACATCTTTGGGAGAGTTTGTCCCTTCCTGAGTCAGCTGCTGCTCCGGGATCTTCCCGTTGGGCTTCTCTTCCTTTTTCTTTGCTTTCCCCTTTTTTTCAACAGGTTTCTCTTTCTTCTTCCTCTCCATTTTCTGCTGCTGGGTCTTCTCAAGCTCCTTGCGTTGCTTGGCCAAGGCTTCCTCGTAGGAGGTCTCCTTCATGGAGAAGGTGGACACCAAGAAGATGCCGATGGCTGATATCACCATGAAACCTCCAAAGACCATCACACCCAGTGTCTGAGGGTCGTACACATCCATCCTGGCCTCCTTCTTCTGTGCCTGCAAGATGCCAGAACGGCAGTTAGTGGGGGTGGGGGTGAAAGGAAAGGCAATGGCCTGCTTGAGCAAGGAGGTTCACACTGTCACCTGTGTTTCCAAGTGGAATAAGGCACTCTCAAGAGTCAAACAACTCTGGTGAGGTCGACCTGCCTAGACACACCTAAGTTTGGGCTCCTTGGCCACACTGCCTACACACAGTGGGTCTGGTTGTGTCACAGTGACCTCCAGACACCTCCAGGTTCCCCTGGCCAAAATGATCCCCAGAAGTGCCAAAGACATGGAAGAAAAAAGGAGAGGGATGTGATCAGAGACAGCCAGGAGCAAGTGCCATGTCCAGTGGGATGGTGCTGCATGACCACTGGATGATGCTGTGTCCCTGCAGCACTAAGGCAGCTCTCTCTCAGGCTGTCTGGTACAGGCTGGCCAAGCTCTGGCCTGCCCCTGGGGCTCCTGCATTTTCATTGCATCCAGATGCACATTCAGCTCTCCACTCTGGAACAGAGCACATCACTGCAAGGACAAAGCATGCTCAGAAGAGCTTTCCCCACCTTTGCAGCAGCCCTGGCTTGCTTTCTTCACCACCTACAGCCAGCAGCACTGCTGGCTTCTGCTCAGCCTAGGAGAGAGGACACATGGTCATGGATGGCCCTCCCTGGAAGTGTCCAAGACCAGGCTGGACGAGACCTCCAGCAACCTGGCCTAGTGAAGAGTGCCAGAGGGCTTGGAACTAGATGATTTTTGAGGTCCTTTCCAACCCAGGCTGTTTTTTATGAACCTGTTTTGACTGTCCCCTGTGGTAGCTGCTTCCAGTTCACAGTGGAGAGAGATGAGCCACCCTGCACACCCTTCACGTGGAGAACCAAGTCATGACCATTTTCTCATGGTGCAAACACCAACAGGAGGCCCAAGTTCAAGGTAAAAATACCAAATGTGGTTGTTAATGATCTCACCTTCCCAGGAGAGGCCTGCAAGAAGAAGTGAAGCTTTCAAAGGCAACGTTGGACACAGCATTGCTCTCTCACAGCCTCACAGGATGTCAGGGGTTAGAAGGGACACAAGGAGATCATCCAGTCCAACCCCCCTGCCACAGCAGGACCAGACAATCTAGCTCAGGGCATGCAGCAACACATCCAGACAGGCCTGCAAAGGCTCCAGAGCAGGAGATTCCACAACCTCTCTGGGCAGCCTGCGCCAATGCTCTGGGACCTTTCCAGTCAAGAAGCTGCCTCTTGTGTTGAGCTGCAACCTCCTGTGCTGCAGCTTCTATTAGGAAACATTACTGTCCTGCAAGAGTGGTCAGACTGCCCAGGGAGGTGGTGACCACATTCTGTGCTCCACAACCTCCCTGGGCAACCTGTGCCAGTGTCTGATCACCTTCACTGCAAAGAACTTCTTCCTAATCCCCAGTCTAAATCTGCCCTCTTCCAGCTTAAAGCCATTCCCCCATTCTCCTATCACTCCAAGCCCATGGTCCCCGAGGAGGCAGGCAGGCAGGCAGCCTCACCCAGCCCTGCCTGTACCTTGCCTCCTCTCAGGCTTTTTACAGCCAGGGTGAGATAAGGATCCAGATGAGCCTTACAGTCCCCTGATAAGATAAAAAAAAAAAAAATTAAAAAAGAAAGCAAACCCCAACAATCTCCTGCAAAAACAAAACTGACAAGAAAAAACAGAACCAACCAAGCAGCTGAGAGCACTAACTCAGGGGAGCTGTGGAAGAACCATGGAAAGGGCTGAGCTGGAAGCGACCTTAAAGGTCATCCAGTTCCAAACCCTTGTGCCATCAGCAGCAACACCTTCCACTAGAGCAGGCTGCTCGAGAGCTGCCAGAGAGCTTGGGGAAGCAGCTGAGATGAGCTGTTTGCAGCTCCCAACAATCCCCACGCTGCTCCCAAGGAGAAGATGCAAAAGGCAGGGTGAGAAACAGCAGCTGGGCAGCAAGGACATCCAGCACAGCCCATGGAAACTTTGGTCCTGTCCCAACACCTGTGCCCCACAGCCTGCAGGCACAGGGCTGCTACTGGCAGCTCTGCTGCTGACTCCAAGGAGCTGCCCCTACCACTGGAGTTCCTCCTGTGCTCAAGACTTGGCATGGGTGAGCCCAACAACTTGTTCAGGGAAGAGCTCATGGCTCCTGTGGCACAAAGACAGTGTCAGGCTGCAGGCTGCCACACACACTTCACTCAGACATGGCTTGGGCATACCAAAGAATCACAGCATGGCTTGGGTTACAACAGAACCCAGCAGAACCCAACAGGCCAGGCTGAAAGAGAGCTCCAAGCTCACCCAGCCCAACCTAGCACCCAGCCCTAGCCAATGGCACTCAGTGCCCATCCAGGCTTTGCTTCAACACCTCCAGGGATGGGGACTCCAGCACCTCCCTGGGCAGCCCATTCCAATGCCAATCACTCTCTCTGCCAACAATTTCCTCCTGACATCCAGCCTGAACCTGCCCTGCCACAGCTTGAGCCTGTGTGCCCTCATTCTGCCCTGCCCCTGCAGGCAGCAGCTAAGGGACAGGCCACTCTTTGAGCACTGCCTGGCCTCCAGTTTGAAGAAACAGTCTCACCTCTTTCCCATCCCTTGGTCTGCAGCTTCTCCCACCAAAGCACTGCACATAGATGCAAGTTCCATCTAAAGATGAGAAGGAACTTTGAGGGTGACAGAGTGCTGGAACAGGGTGGTCAGAGAGGTGGTAGAATCTCCATCTCTGGAGCCTTTGCAGGCCTATCTGGATGTGTTGGTGTGTGCCCTGAGCTAGATTGTCTGGTCCTGCTCTGGCAGGGGAGTTGGACTGGATGAGCTCTTTGGGTCCCTTCCAACCCCTGACATCCTGTGAGAGCTGAGGACAAAGCTCCTCCAGCACAAAGCAGGGAGAGGGAAAAGGAGCTGACAGGCCTGATCCTGCCCACAGCAGAGCAGCAGGAGAAGGCAGAAGCACTATCAACAGATAAAAAGACAAATCACCAAATACTTCTCCCCCCTTTCTCTCACTGCCCTGCTGAGACAGTATCACTGAATCCCAGAATGGTAGGGACTGGAAGGGGCCTCTGGAGATCACACAATCACTGAAAGATTCCAGTTGGAAAAGACTCCCAGGATCATCAAGGGCAACCCTTATCCCTGCTCTACGAAGTTCACCCTTAAACCATATCCCCAAGCACCACATCCAAAAGGCTTTTAAACACATCCAGGGTTGGTGACTCAGCCACCTCCCTGGGCAGCCCATTCCAATCCCTGACCACTCCTGCTGGGAGAAAAAAAAACATTTCCTAACGTCCAGTCTAAACCCACCGAGGCACAGCTTGAGGCCATTCCCTCTTGCTCAGCAGAGCTGAAATACAGAGGAAAGTATTTTAAGGCCAGGCTGGCAGAGGCTGTGGGCAGCCTGCTCTAGGGTAGGGTGTCCCTGCCTATGGCAGGGGGGTTGGAACTGCCTGATCCTTGTGGTCCCTTCCAACCCTGACTGATTCTGTTCTATTCCACGATTAGCATCTGCTGCTGATGGCTGTCTCAAGCCATCCTGACTAGAGATGAAATACACAAATCACCAGAAATAAGCACTGGGACAAGCTCCCCAGGAGCACAGCGCAGCCTGCACCACTGGACAGATAACCTCAGCCAGGCTCCTTAGCCCACAAGAAACGGGGCCAAGCTGCCTGTCAACCTGGGCTGCTCTGTGCTTCTATGAAATAGATGCTGAAGTTGTACACCCACCCTCAGTGCCTGGCAGCCAACATCCATCTGAATGCATTTGCTGCTTTCAGCTCTACCTGATGACCTGCAACTAACTGTCCACGGGCAAGGCTGCACCTGCACCTTCAGTGCAACCAAGGAGTCACCCTGCAGCAGTGCCCACTCGTACTGCACACTGACTGTACTGATCACAGAGCCCAGCCCCCTGCCCAGGCAGCAAACTGATCATGCAGGAACACATACAGGTGGGCCTTGAAAGTCTCCAGAGATGGAGATTCCACCACCCCTCTGAGCAGAATGGCAGGGGATGGAAAGGACCTGTGAAGACCTTGCTGCAGCAGGATCACCTGGCAAGTGGATGGAGAGCAGGATGGCAGGGATGGAAAGGACCTGTGAAGACCTTGCTGCAGCAGGATCACCTGGCAAGTGGATGGAGAGCAGGATGGCAGGGATGGAAAGGACCTGTGAAGACCTTGCTGCAGCAGGATCACCTGGCAGCCTCTGCTGCCATACATTTTCTGGGTAAGTGGCTGCACTTCCAGCAGCATGTGTTACTCTGGGCAGCAGCTCCAGCTCAGCAACAGTTATAGCTCGACTTAATTGAACGTGTCTTAGCGCTCCATTAGCTCTTGCAGCATGACAACATCAGCTGGGGCCCTTGGCAGTGCTGCCAGCTCCCTGCCTAAGCCTCCCAGTAATGAAATAAAAAAAAAAAAAAGAGAGAAAAAACCACATACGTGTATACACACACAGAGGAGATCACAGCAGCCCTGTTACACAGCTGCAGCTGGACTCATCTCTGCGGCAGCTATCACAAATGTTTTTTCCTCCTCAACCCCAAGTGGTGTTTCAGCCCCCCCCAGCCCTCATCTGCTTCTGCTTGCGGGGGTGGTGGAGGTGTCACATCCCAGCTACAGCCACCTGGCCTAAGTCCAGCCCTGCGGGTGAGGGGAGGCTGCTGCCACAGCTCCTGCCAAGGGGGGAACGCTGACACTTCAGGCGGGGAGCCTCCTCCATCCCGCCCGGCCACGTATGCAGGCTCC
>VWZI01008712.1:1532450-1574069 GCA_013396835.1 Psilopogon haemacephalus | reverse complement strand
CTCCCTGGGCAGCCCATTCCAATGCCAATCACTCTCTCTGCCAACAACTTCCTCCTCACATCCAGCCTGAACCTGCCCTGCCACAGCTTCAGCCTCTGTCCCCTCCTTCTGTCTCTGGGTGCCTGGCAGCAGAGCCCAACCTCAGCTGGCCACAACCTCCCTTCAGGTGACTTCAGAGAGCAATGAGCTCTGCCCTGAGCCTCCTCTTCTGCAGGCTGCACACCCCCAGCTCCCTCAGTCTCAGCCAGGGAGGAGGTGGAGTTGCCATCCCTGGAGGTGTTGAAGCCAAGCCTGGATGGGGCACTGAGTGCCATGGTCTGGTTGATTGGCTAGGGCTGGGGGATAGGTTGGGCTGGTTCTGTGATTCTATGACTTGGAAGCTGTTGCCTCTAGTTTGCATTAAGAAAAAAAAAAAAACAACCAAGGACTTTTGGCCACTGATCTCTTTGGCAAGGGGCAGCATTTGTTGGTATTTGCTGAGGGCATTCGAAATGAAAGCAGAGCAACAGGGGATTGAATGGGAGGAAGCTGGGGAACAAGGTCAGCACGACACTGGTCACTCTGAAGTACTCTGACACAACAGAGCCATCCCATGGGCAATGGCCCTTGCTGTGCTGAAACCTCCCAGGGAGCTGAGTTCCTGAACACACCAAGCATGCAGGCGCAGTGTGGATCTGTTCCAGGCAGCAGGATTGGTTCCCCTTTCCACTGCCAGGGGCAGTGACTCCTGCAAAGTTAATTAATCTCTTCAAACAGCACAATTAACCTGTGGGAATCCCTTCAAAAGAACAACAAAGTGTAATGCCCAAGCCTGGTGTAAATGCCAAAGAGATCTTAGTGAGTATCCCTTCAGATAATGCAAATAATGGCAGCAGGAGCAGGGAGGTTATTCTGACCTGTACTCAGCACTGCTCAGGCCACACCTTGAGTGCTGTGTCCAGGTATAGGCCCTTCAGTTCAAGAGAGATGTTGAGGTGCTGGAAAGTGTCCAGGGAAGGGCAGCAAGGCTGGGGAGGGGCCTGGAGCACAGCCCCAAGAGGAGAGGCTGAGGGAGCTGGGGGTGTGCAGCCTGCACAANGGTGGAGTCCCCATCCCTGGAGGTGTTGAAGCCAAACCTGGATGGGCACTGAGTGCCATGGTCTGGTTGATTGGCTAGGGCTGGGTGCTAGGTTGGGCTGGATGAGCTTGGAGCTCTGTTCCAGCCTGGCTATGACTTTAGGGTCTTTCTGACTCAGCAGCATGCACTTAAAACTTAACAGAGGGCAGGAGGTCAGGCTCTCTGCACCCACTCCCAGCCATCCCTGCTGGAAATGATCACCCATGCTGTAATTTCCTGGGTCCCTGTGCTGCTGGAGGGGCAGCCTGCAAGCAAAGCTTCCCAACAGCAGCCCCCAGGCTGTGAGTGGGAGAAGTCCCAGCAGCAGGGCAGAAGAGGAGGTGTGGAGCAGTGACCCCAAGCAAAGCAGAGATGCTCACAGCAGGCAAGCTGTGCATTTTCTCCTGCTGTGTACATATACACCACAAGCTGTACTTTGACTCTGTATGCTCAAGGGAAATATTTACCTTCAGAGCCACAACCTAAAGCTCCTCTGCATAGCTACTTCTGCTCCTAGTTGTATGCCACCTCCTCAGCCTTTCATAGAATGAGTTAGGTTGGAAGGGAGCTCAAAGCTCAGCCAGTTCCAACCTCCCACCACAGGCAGGGACACCTCCCACTAGAACAGGTCACTCAAGGCCTCATCCAACCTGGTCCTCAACACCTCCAGGGAGGTTGTGGAGCACAGAAGCACAGAAGGGGATCACATTCTGTGCTCCACAGCCTCCCTGGGCAACCTGTGCCAGTGTCTCACCACCCTCACTGCAAACAACTTCCTCCTAACATCCACTTTCAGTCTCCCCTCTGCCACTTCAAACCCATTCCTCCTCCTCCTCCTCTCATTACCAGCCCTTGTCAATAGTCTCTCCTCAGCCCTCCTGTAGGCCCCTTCAGATCCTGGAAGGCCACTCCAAGGTCTCCTCTCAGTCTTCTCTTCTGCAGACTAAGCAGCCCCAGGTCCCTCAGCCTCTCCTCCCCAGGCAGTGCTGCAGTCCCCTCAGCATCCTCACAGCCCTGTTCTGAAACTGGGCAGCCTCAAATTGAAGGCAGTGCTCAAGATGAGGTCTCAGCAGAGCAGAACAGGAGGAGAACCTCCTTGGATCTGCTGGACACACTCTGCCTAATACACCCCAGGGTTCCACTGGCCCTCTTGGCCCCCAGGGCACATTGCTGTGCCTTGGATGTTCTCCCCCAGCACTCCCAGGTCCCTCTCTGTGGGGCTACTCTCCAGCAGTCACCTCCCAACCTGTCCTGCTGTAGTTTATTCTTCCTTCCCAGGTGCAAGTTCCATGGGGCCAGCTAGAGAAGGGAAGCCCCAGAGATGTGCATGGCCTTGCTTTGAGGGAGCAGCTGTGCTGTGGGAGCCAGCAGGTGCTGGGAACTTTGTCAGATGAAGTGGTAAGAGTTAAAGGGGAAAGCAGGCTGGCAGCAAACATGCTCAGCAAACTCCAACAGCCAGCAAGTTCCAGGAAAGTGAGATAACCCTGGCGGCACAAAGACCCTGATCCAAACCCAAGGAAGTCAGTGGAAAAGAAAATCAGGTTGGCTCTGAGCAGCCTTTGGATGGAACCCAAGGAAAGGCAAATAAGCCACCCAGTCCCAATGGACTGGACAGGCTGGGGAGCAACTCCAGGGACTGCAACTGGGGCAAGTTTGATCACATTCTGTGCTTCTGTGCTCCACAACCTCCCTGGGCATCTCACCACCCTCACTGCAAACAACTTCCTCCTAACATCCACTTTCAATCTCCCCTCTGCCACTTCGCACCCATTCCTCCTTGTCCTGTCATTCCCAGCCCTTGACAATAGTCCCTTCTCAGCCATCCTGTAGTCCCTTCAGATCCTGGAAGGCCACTCCAAGGTCTCCTGGCAGCCTTCTCTTCTCCAGGCTGCAGAGCCCCAACTGTCTCAGCCTGTGCTCAGAGCAGAGCTGCTGCAGCCCTCTCAGCTGCATCTTGGTGGCCTCCTCTGCACTGGCTCCACCAGTTCCATGTCCTGCTTGTGCTGGGGGCTGCAGAGCTGCACACAGTGCTGCAGGTGGGCTCTGATCCAGTGTCTCTGTCCACTTTGGGGGGGAGGCAATATCCTGCTTTGAGCAGGATCCTTGTTTCAGTGGGAAACAAGATGGAGCTGGCCTGAGTGCTTTACTTTTAATACAATATATGTTGTCTTTCTTGGTCTTTGACCCCTTTAACTGTGATTTTCTGCAGGGTAAAGAGAAAAAAAAAAACCCAAACGCATAAAAGCAGCTACACTCTTCCTGCCCCAGAGACCACTGACATCAACAGCAAAATGCTCCTGCCTTCAGTGGGCTTTGAACCAGGGCCTGAAAAATGCAGCCCAGCCCATCCACATCAGCACTACCAGAATCAGAGATGAATTCCAGCGTCCTAGAAACCCATCCCAGTCCTCTGGACTTGATGATCTCAGAGGCCCACTCCAGCCTCAACAATTCTGTGATTCAGAGAGATAAGGAAAGAAGAAGAAAAAAAAAAAGCTAAAACAACAACAACAACCCAAAAAAAAAATACCCAACAACCACCACCATCCAAGCTGATATCTAGGAAAAGAAATGTGCCAGAGGACAGCAGCTGCCAGAGTTTCCCAACACAAAGCTCCCTTGTTGGAGATGTCTTCCTAAAGTGTCTTGCTATGAGAAAATATCTGCAGGGTTTGTTGGGTTTTTCACCCCCCCCTGTAAAATTGTCTTTTATTTCTTAGTGCTGCCTTCTCCCCGACCCCCCCAACAATTCATAACATTAAATAGACAAAAAAAAACCAACCCAACCCACCCAAGGCTGGTGAGTTTTTAAATCAAAGAGTGCCTTTCCTGACTCTGGAAAGGAAATCAACCTGAGGCTTTGGAAGACTTTTCCTGGCAATGTCTCTTTTTTCCTCTCTTGACTAGCTTTCAGCAGAGGAAGGCAGAGCTGCATCTGCTCATGGTTGTGTGTGTCCCCCCCCTCATTTAACATTTTCATAGAATTATAGAATCAGGCAGGCTGGAGAAGAGCTCCAAGCTCATCCAGTGCAACCAAGCACCCAGCCCTGGCTAATCAAGAAGAGTGTGTCCAGCAGATCAAGGGAGGTTCCCCTCTCCCTCTACTGAGACCTCATCTTGAGCACTGCCTTCAGTTTGGGACAGGGATCTGCTGGAGAGGGTCCAGGGGAGGGCTGTGAGGATGCTGAGGGGACTGCAGCACTGCCTGGGGAGGAGAGGCTGAGGGACCTGGGGCTGCTTAGTCTGCAGAAGAGAAGACTGAGAGGGGATTGGATCAATGTTTATCAATATCTGAGGGCTGGGGGTCAGGAGGGGGGGACAGGTTCTGCTCACTGCTCCCTGCCATAGGCCAAGGGGCAACGGATGGAAGCTGCAGCACAGGAGGTTGCAGCTCAAGAGCAAACTTCTTGCCTGTGTGGGTCCCAGAGCAGTGGCACAGGCTACCCAGGGAGGTTGTGGAGTCTCCTTGTCTGGAGCCTTTGCAGACTCTGTCTGGATGTGTTGCTGTATGCCCTGAGCTAGATTGTCTGCTCCTGCTGTGGCAGGGGGTTGGACTGGATCTCTCTTTGTGTCCCTTCCAGCCCCTGCCATCCTGTGAGCCCCTCCAAGCAGCTCAGCCCTCCTGCCCTGCACTCAGCCCCGTGGCTGCCATGCCAAGCAGGCTGCCAGCACATCTGCAGCAGAAATCACTCCCATGATGGGAAAGTCTGAAGGTCACAGATGCAAACAAATATTTGGTGAGTCGATGCAAGGCAGCCTTGAACAGTGCACCTCCAGCATCGGGGAGGACCCCCCCTGTGCCCTGCCCTGCAGCACACCACCCACACCGTGCTCCATCTGCCCTGCTGCCTGCGCTCCGCTCGCTTCGTTAATGTTTAGTCTTGGCCTCTCTGGGCCCAGCAAGCAGTGACACAAATGAGCTGCAGACAAAGTGCTGACCTCAAACGCTGCCATCACCTCCCTCTGCCGGAGCTGGAGGAGCCACGTTCCCCTTGGGGCTTCTCTAGGTGACCTTTTTTCCACAGCCTGCCTTCTCCCGGGACCGTCTGACCTACATTTCAGCCATTCAGGGGCTGGCTACCAGAAAGTGGCCTGGCTGCAGCTCCTTCCAACCCTGACCAGGCTCAGCTCAGCTGCTGAAAGGTGCTGAGGGGCAAATGCATCTTCTCAGTAGGCAGGTGCCAAGAGGAGGGAGGCAGGCTCTGCTCAGTGCTGCCCAACCACAGGACAAGAGGCAATGGGTGGAAGTTTAGGCATAGAAAGTTCCATGGAAACACGAGGAGGAATTTTTCTCCCTGTGAGGGTGACAGAGCTGCCCAGGGAGGTCATCTGCAAACGTACTGAGGGTGCCCTCAGTCCTCTTGTCTGGCCACCCACTGGACTGAACTCCATTCACCACCACTCCATCCTCAAGTTGTTAATGCAGTGCAGCATCCAGCCAAGAGCAGGCAGCTTCTGAGGAGCATGCTGGCTGAGACACTGGCAATGCTTCCCTCAAGTCCAGGGAAACAACAGAGAGGTGCAAGAGCAGCAAGATGCCCTATTAACCACTTTTCCTCCTCAGGCTGTGCCCCATCTTCCCCAGAAGCAAGCCAAGCTGTGTTTGACTTCCCCAGCTACACAGCATTGCCTTTTCTGAGGTTTGCTCTGCTCAGCCACAGCCTGAGAGAAGCAGATCTGACTTTCAGCCTTGGAGGTGGTTTCAGAGCTCGACCTTGGTGCTGAAAATAGACCCTGCCACTTTCAAGAACTAAAAGAGTATTTAGCAGTCATCTTCATTTACCTGTATGGATGGATTAGCATCTCCCTATGGCTGCTGCTGAGCTATTTACTGCTCAAAAGAGGAGGGTTCTCTTCTCTCTTTTTTCACTTCCAGAAGCCATCTGCAAACCAGCATCGTGCCCTTCCTGCAGCAGTTTCAGGTGCTTTGTTCTGTCTCCCAGCCAGCCAGCTGCATGGGTTTCTGGGCAGAGACCCATGTAGAGCAGCTGCTTCTCTCCAAAATGCCCAGTGGTGGCCCAGCAGCAGCATTTCCAGACTTGCAAATGGACCTGGTCCCATCCTGCTGGCCTGGAGTGCTCTGAGGCTGCTGCTTCTCCCCTGGGCTTGGGACAAGCTCTTTGGTTACAGACCTTGTCTGGCCCAGAAGCATCAGAACTAAGCAACCTGTGACAAAAAGAAGCCCCAGGGTTTCTCCTGTAGATATTGGGTAGTCCAACCAAAGCTCAACTGCTGCACTCCAGTGCCAAGTGGCATCCTTCAGGGGTCAGTGCTGGCACCAGTGCTGTGCAACATCTTTGTCAGCCACATGGGCAGAGGAATCAGTGCAGCCTCGGCAAGTGTGCAGCTGGCACCAAGCTGTGTGGCACAGGAGACTTGCTAGAGGGCAGGATCCATCCAGAGGGACCTGCACAGGCTGCAGAGCTGTGCCCAGGCCAACCTCAGGGCATTCAACAAGGCCAAGTGTAAGGTCCTGCACCTGGGTGGGCACAATCGGACATGGAAGTGTTGGAACCAGTGCAGAGGAGGCCACCAAGATACAGCTCAGAGGGCTGCAGCAGCTCTGCTCTGAGGACAGGCTGAGAGAGTTGGAGCTCTGCAGCCTGCAGAAGAGAAGGCTGCCAGGAGACCTTGGAGTGGCCTTCCTGGTTCTGAAAGGGGCTACAGGAAGACTGAGGAGGGACTATTGACAAAGTCTGGTAATGAGAGGAGGAGGAGGAATGGGTTTGAAGTGGCAGAGGGGAGAATGAAAGTGGATGTTAGGAGGAAGTTGTTGGCAGTGAGCAAGTTCCTTCCACTGCAGGTAAGGAGTTAGGTGGTCTTCAGAGGCTGCTTAGTGGTGGAGGCAGTTTCTGTGCTGTATCAGCCCAGCACAGCACCCTTTGGATAAAAAACAGCAGCAGATGGCTGCCTCGTGAGGCTGGAGCAGAGATTAACCTGCTTACAGCCAGCCAGGGGGTGCAGCAAGGGGGGCTGTGACTGCTGAGCACTGGGAGGAAAGATGGGAGAACTCCTCCTGCTCTTGCTGCCAACAGAAGCAAATGGATGGAAAAACAGGGAGAAATTACAGCCAGAAAGCCTAAACCTGAAACCCTTCAGTTAAGGGGAACAAAAAAAAAAAAAAAAACCACCACAAAAAACTTTGGGTTTAAAAGCTGAGCTGAAAAAAAAAAAAGTTCATACAACTGTCCCTACAAGCAAGAGAAAAAGCAGCTGCAGAAAGCTTGGTAGAGTTGCTTTTAGGGTGAAAGGGAGAAGTGGGAATATGGACAGAACCTTGCAGAGCTGAGATTTGGTGCTCAGCACTGCTCAGGCCACACCTTGAGTGCTGTGTCTAGGTCTGGGCCCCTCAATTCAAGAGAGATGTTGAGGTGCTGGAAAGTGTCCAGAGAAGGGCAGCAAGGCTGGGGAGGGGCCTGGAGCACAGCCCCAAGAGGAGAGGCTGAGGGAGCTGGGGGTGTGCAGCCTGCAGAAGAGGGGGCTCAGGGCAGAGCTCATTGCTCTCTGCAGATACCTGAAGGGAGGCTGTAGCCAGCTGGGGTTGGGCTCTGCTGCCAGGCACCCAGAGACAGAAGGAGGGGACACAGGCTCAAGCTGTGCCAGGGCAGGTTCAGGCTGGATGTGAGGAGGAAGTTGTTGGCAGAGAGAGTGATTGGCATTGGAATGGGCTGCCCAGGGAGGTGCTGGAGGCCCCATCCCTGGGGGTGTTGAAGCCAAGCCTGGATGGGCACTGAGTGCCATGGTCTGGTTGATTGGCTAGGGCTGGGTGCTAGGTTGGGCTGGATGAGCTTGGAGCTCTCTTCCAACCTGGCTGATTCTATGCTGTTGGCCCTTTTGACCACCTGAGCACACATCTCTGGCTCCTCTATCAGCAGCCTTCAAGATTTGCAGTCCTCAGCATCCATCAACACACCCAGCAGCTCCAAAGTGCCTTCTGGGGACTACTGTCACATGAGGGCTGAGCCAGACCCTTGAGGCACAATTAAACATCCCCAGGGCATCACTTCCCTGCTTCCAGTCCGTCCAAGGCACCCTGCTTGCCAGGGCTGCTCCCACCCAGGACTACATCACCCCACAGCCCCCCACAAAGGGCAGCCTGTGCAGAACTGAGGCTGATGCCGTGCTGAGAGGAGTCATAAAGCTCCTTTTAAGCCAGGCAGCACAAAGCTAAGCCTGTTCAGCCGCAGGTTGGGGGCTGCTGCCTGCCCTCCCTGCCTCTGCCAGGCACTGAGTCATGGCCCCGACACCAGGCTGCCAGCCCAGCTCCACTCAGAGGGCAGCAGAGAAGCATTTGCAGTGAAGAGATCTTTCAGGTCATCAAACCCAACCCTTCACCGAACGCTGCTGCTAAAGCCTGCCCCTCAGCACTGCATCTCCACATCTTCTGAACACCTTCTCACTCAAAACCTGCCTCACTAGCTGCTGCCAACAGCCAGAACTTGTGCCTCAAGCTCTTGCTTCTTTCCACAGAGGGAAATAGGAAACACTCTGGGAAAGATGTGGGTATGCCACACGGAAAGGATTACACCCAGCCTCTCCCCACGTTTGTGTTTTCCACCACAAAGCCCTTTCAAGGCCAATTCCACAAGATCCAAGGAGGCCAAGTGCTGTGGAGCAGCTGAGGGAATGGAGGTTGTTTAGTCTGGAGAAAAGCAGCTGAGAGGAGACCTCGTAGCTGTCTGCAGCTCATTGAAAGGAGGAGGGAAGCAGGTAGGGGGTGTTGGTTTCTTCTCCCCAGACCTGAGCGATTGGACAAGAGGAAACAGCCTCAGGTCACACCAGGAGAGGTTTAGGTTGGATATTAGAAGAAACTTCTTGACTGAAAGGGTTCTCCAAGACTGGAACAGGCTCTCCAGGGAGGTGGTTGAAGCTCTGTGCCTGGAGGTGTTTCAGTGATGCAGAGATGTGGTGCTGGGGGATAGGTTGGACTGAATGAGCTTGGAGCTCTCTTCCAGCCTGGCTGGTTCTAAGGTGTCCCTGACCATGGCAGGGGGACTGGAACTAGATGATCTGTGAGGTCCCTTCCAATCCAGCCCATTCCATGACTCCTTTACTCTGCCCATGCCCCTGTTCCAGGTATGCACACCCTTGAGGGCAGCTAGCACCAGCACAAAAGAGCAGCAGCCAGTTTAAAACTGAGGGAAATAGCAGACTAGGAGCCAAAAAGCAAAGCCCTTGAGCACCTCACCTGTGCCCAGCTGTGCAAGTACAACAGCTCAGATCCCTGGGCACACACTGGTGTGAAGGTTGACTCACATCCTTAAATATGTCCCAACTGGCTGCTTCTGCTTACTAATTGCCTTTTTAGACTGCAGAAGTAAAAAAGATTCTGGGTGCATTCCAACCCCTGACATCCTGTGAACACCTGTGAAAATAACTTCAGCAGAATAAAAGCCTTAGTGCAGGCAGGAGACTCATCCCTGATACTTTTTTGTCTTCTTGCCTCTGCCTTTCCTCTGCCAGGTTACTCAAGGCATTCTGACAGCAAAGCCTCAGTCAGTGTCTCCCTGACATCCTTCTCAAAGTCTAAACCCCCCACAAGTGCCAAGGACCAACTCATAAATTGTCTGAGGAAGGCTTCCCACACCTCCATCCTGCACTGAGGCCAATTTGACTCCCTTCCTGCCTCCATAGGCATGGTTGGCATTCCTACACAAGGAGCTTTTCACCTGAGACAGGAGTTAATGGTGCTAAGATCCCATCTGGACTCACCCATGGGCTCTGTTCTTACAAGCATCAGACTGTTAGCACTGACCTGCCTGCTTGCATTAGGTGGATCAGCTCCAGCTGCTGCATTTGTGCTGAGCTGTTTGCTCTCCAAGGAAAGCCTGCAGTCCTGACCAGCATGCAGAAGGCCCTGAAGAGATGAGGAGACTTAGTGCTTAAAGTGTTAGGAGGAAGATCTTTCCAGTGAGGGTGAGACACTGGCACAGGTGGCCCAGGGAGGTTGTGGAGCACAGAAGCACAGAATGGGATCTTTGATTCGGTGCTTCTGTGCTCCACAACCTCCCTGGAGGTGTTCAAGGCCAGCTTGGACGAGGCCTTGAGTGACCTGTTCTAGCAGGAGGTGTCCCTGCCTCTGGCAAGGGGTTGGAACTGTCTGAGCTTTGAGGTCTCTTCCAACCTAAATCATTCTATGACTCATTCTACATGGTTGAGCCTCTCCTGATGCTTCTGCTGTCAAGCAGAGAGGGCTCTGCCATAGGTAGCTTGGCCACATTGGAGCATGCCAGAGCTGCCAGCCTCCCATGGAGCAGCACAGGGCACTGCCTCACCACCTCTGTCCACCCTCAGCTCTGGAGAACCAGGCCTTCAAAACACCTGCCCCCACATTTTTTTTTCCCCCCTCTTTCTTCACTTAGAATCAGGCAGGTTGGAAGATAGCTCCAAACTCACCCAGCCCAACCTAGCACCCAGCCCCAGTCAATCAACCAAAGCATGGCACTAAGTGCCCCACCCAGGCTTTGTTTCAACCCCTCTCTGGGCAGCCCATTAACTTCATCCATAACTTCATTAGCTGTTGTGGGTGATTTTTTTCCCCAGAGGTTGAAATGGGTCTCACTGCCTAAGCTAAGAGGTTTGCCTTTGCTTTCCAGGGGTCCCAGGAGGATGCTCTGCCCACACAGCCCACGGTGCACTCAAGCACCTCCGAGGTGCAGTGGGGAGGACAGGGACAGCCTGAGATTTCCCAGGCTCTTGGCTCAGACACTCCTTTCCCAGCCCTCAGCTCCATTCTTTGCTGGTCACAGCTGGGGGAACTCCAGCTGCAGGGATGCCAGTGAGCCTGCTGGGAAGATCACTTAGCCCCCTCCCACCCCCTCAGTCAGCTGGGAATGCTGTGCCCTGAAACAGAGGATTGTAGGCTTGTTCCAGTTGGAAAAGAGCTCCAAGCTGTCTGAGTTCAGCTGTCAGCCTAAGCCCATCGTGGCCATTAGACCATTAACTCTCTGGCAAATGCAAGCTGCATAGATTCAGGGGGACCAAAACTGTACTGGTCACAGGACATGCTCCTTCAACAGGTACTCAAGAGAAGAGCAGGCAGCTGAGCCAGCCCTTGGTGCCCTCCCATCAACCCTCAGCCTTTAATTTGCCAAAGCTTCCAACCAGCTTCACAGCAGACCTTCCTCCTCTGCAGCTTCTGGAAGTCACTCTGCCCTGCTGCTCCATCTCTCCCAGGGCTCCTCTCAAATGCCATTTCCATGCAGGAAAGCCCAATAGGAGAACAAAGAAAACTGGTCCTTGGCACTCGTGGTGGGTTTGGAGATTCAGAAGGATATCAGGGAGACACTGACTGAGGCTTTACTGTCAGAATGCCTTGAATAACCTGGCAGAAGAAAGGCAGAGGCAAGAAAAAGTATCAGGGATGAGTCTGCCTGCACTGAGGCTTTTATTCTGCTGAAGTTATTTTTCTCTCCACTTGCAGCCTCCTAAGCTGTTTGTCTTCTCCTTTCCCACCTCCTTTCTCTATTTTCTTTTTTTTTTCCCCTTCTTTTTCCTACCATTTAACACACTCCTGTTTAACACCAGAAATACCCTTGAGGCTGGCTGTGCTCCACAGCAAACCCACACAGGGGTTCCCACCTCCCAGCAAGGCTTCTCCTAATAGGAATACCTCAGAGTTTGTGGAGTGGTTTGTGCTACTTGCAGCCAGGCACTTGGTAGGGGAGGGAGAAGAGAGGAGGTGGTTTCTCAGGTGGTTTCAGCTTGCCCCAGGTAAGCATGTGGTAAGCAAGTTTACACTAAAAGTACTTCACTTGGGTGGGAATTTCTTCCTTTCATAGAATGGGTTGGGCTGGAAGGGATCTGAAAGATCATCGAGCTCCAACCTCCCCTGCCATGGGCACAGACACCTTCCACTAGCCCAGGCTACTTAAGGCCCTCTCCAACCTGGCCTCAAAAACTTCCAGGGAAGGGGCAGCCACAACCTCCCTGAGCAACCTGTGCCAATGTCTCACCACCCTCACTCCAAAGGATTTCTTCCTAATCTCCAGTCTAAATCTCCTCTCTGCCAGCTTCAATCCATTCTTCCTTGACCTATCACTACAAGCCCTTGTAAAAAGTCCCACCCCAGCTTTCTTACAGGTCCCCTTCAGCTACTGGAAGGATGCTCTAAGGTCTCCCTGGAAGTCTTCTCCAGGCTGGACAGCCCCAACTCTCTCAGCCTGTCCCCATAAGGGAGGGGCTTCAGCACTCTCAGCATCTTGGTGGCTCTCCTCTGGACCTGCTCCAGCTATCTGACAGTCTTGTGCTGGGGGCACCAGAACTGGATGCAGTACTCCAGGTGGGATCTCAAGAGAGCAGAGAGGCAGCATCACCTCCCTCAGCCTCAGAAGGCAGCAGAGAGGCACAGTCATCTCCTCCTCATCAGTTCCCACCCCATTTGTGGTGCAGCCCAGGACACAGTTAGGTGTGGCCATCGCTGGCTTGTGTTGAGTTATTGACCAACTGACACCCCTGAGTCCTTCTCTCAAGCCCAGCCTGTCTTTGTGCAGGTTGCTGGTCAGGGCACTGCCTCCCACTGCCAAGAACAGGTTTTTGGATGCAGGTTGGTACCCATAACCTGTGCACCCGGGAGCTGCTGCCAAGCCAGATGTGTCTGGTGGTCATTGCTGTGCCCCAGAGCCATCTCCAGTCAAACACCGACAGCAGCTTGGCCTCCTGTGTTTAACAGCCTGGGATGAGTAACCAAACATCTGCCTCTTACACAGCCTCATCCTTCTCTAGCCAGCCCCCAGCTCATCCTTCCTCACTAAAACCCACAGCCAGCTTCCCTGCAGGAGATGAGTTCCTTCCAGAGTCACATTTCATTTGTCACAAGTGACCCCTTTAGATCCAGGCTTTTACATCCAGTTACTCCAGAGAGTATGAGGAATGCCTCTGCTGGTTTCTCACTCAGCCCACTTAGCCTTTTTTGGACAGAAGCAAGCATCTGAGAGGGAGGGCACATTTTTCCTCCTTTGAATCACAGAAGGAACACCACAGCTCATTCTTCCTGCCCAGGCTGCCTAAATCTTCCCACATCCAAGCGTGCCCCAGCTGCTTCTCCAGAGCCTCTCACAGTCACTGTGTCTGCTGGTCTGAGGGCCCAGGATGCAGGTTAGGTACCCCCGGGACACAACAGCAAGTAGGTCTCCTGTTCTTTCAGGGACATAGCCAAGACAGAAGTCCCCACCTTAATCCCATGGCACAAACCACATCCTGACACAGCTCCTTGCACAGCAGTGCCTGATACAGAAATCAGAGAACTGTTTGGGCTGGAAAAGACCTCTGAAGATAGAGTCCAACCATCATCACCATGGCTGCTAAATCAGATCCCAAAATACCATAGCCACACATTTCTTGACCTCCTCCACAAACAGTAACTCCACCTCCCTGGGCAGTCTGTGGAAGCTCTGAGTGGAGAGGTGAACATTAGGGCTATGAGGATGCTGAGGGGACTGCAGCACTGCCTGGTGAGAAGAGGCTGAGGCTGCTTAGTCTGCAGAAGAGAAGAGAAGACAGAGGGGATTGAATCAGTGTTTATCAGTATCTGAGGGCTGGGGGGCAGGGGACAGGCTCTGCTCACTGCTCCCTGGGATGGGCCAAGGAGCAATGGATGGAAGCTGCAGCACAGGAGGTTGCAGCTCAACACAAGGGGAAACTTCTTGCCTGTGTGGGTCCCAGAGCAGTGGCACAGGCTGCCCAGAGAGGTTGTGGAGTCTCCTTGTCTGGAGCCTTTGCAGGCCTGTCTGGATGTGTTGCTGTGTGCCCTGAGCTAGATTGTCTGGTCCTGCTGTGGCAGGGGGTTGGCCTGGATGCTCTCTTTGTGTCCCTTCCAGCCCCTGCCATCCCATGGCCCTGTGAACAATCCAGGGACAGGACATGTAACAGCAACAATGGATAAGTCAATATCATTTCATTGGAGCACCAAGAGCTTTGTGTCTGGAAGCACAGCTTGTGCCTGCCCCTTGCTGCTTCTGCTCTGCCTGCTGCTATCTTCCCCTTGCTGCTGTTTTGGCTGCTGCTGCTTTTGCTGCCACTTGACCCCTTCCCCATCCTCCTTAAGGTTATTATTATTTTTTCCTCTGTAGCAGTTTACTCTCCTTATACTGTCATATTTAGTTTAAGCTACAGGAAATAAAATTTCATTTCCTCCTGCCTTTCCACAACACTCCTTATTGCAGTGAGTTTACTCTACCCAGGGAAGGGATCCACTCTAACCCAGTCCAAGCAGCCTGCAAACTCCAGCTTCAAGCCAAAGCTCCTCTTGCTTTGGGGGAAGCTGTTAGCTAAGCTCAGTGCCCCCTAAACTTCACATCTGGACACTACTCAGCCCATGCCCCTCAGCAGCATTACACAGCAGGAGGGAGCACCACTGCCTCCCCTGCTGTGCTATGCTACAGTGCCACTGATGAGATGTCCTACCCAGCTCCTGCCGATCCAGCTGCACAGCAAACCTTCCTCCAACACCTGCCACCTTCTCCCTGCACAAATACCAGCCTGCTGATGGAGGAGGAAAGGGGACAAATATTTACAGACAAGGTGAAGGTGGGAGCCCTGCCAGCCATTGTGCTTGTGGCTGCTGCTGGGCTGCAAGGGGAGCTACCAGGGTGCCTGCACAGAGAGACCCAGCAAATCCCAGGCTTTCGAATAAAGCATTGGTACCCTGGGCTGATTTTAAGGCATTTGAGTTAAAGCTGAGGTGCTGAGGGCAGGGGGAAAGCAACTCCATTAACTTGCCAAGCAAGAACAGGGCCTGGCTCAGAAGGGTTTCCAGCAGAGCAGCCTCACTACATAGCAGCCAGCTCACCACGACACCCTACAGCAAGCATCAGAGAATCACAGAATCATTAGGGCTGGAAAAGACCTCTCAGGTCATCAAATACAGCCTCCTGCCCAACACCTCCATGACCACTAGCCCATGTCCCAGAGTGCCACATCTACTCATTGTGCTGCTTTGAGGTTAATTGGATTTTTTAAAATAAGAGAAATTAGGTTATAGGCTGTGAAAAGCAAACACTGCTGATGTCTGCTGCACTCATAGGTTTGCTGAGATGTACTAAAGCAAGGACACAGAGATAAGGCAGAGTCACCCTGGTCTGATCTCTGGGCTGCTGCTCTCTCCCTCTCCTTGGCTTCTGCCTGCATCTGTGCAACCCAACTAACCAATTCTACTTCTAATCTCCCTGGCTGATGCTCCTAATTCACCTTGCACAAAAGGCAGATCTTGGAATAAGATTGCTGGAGGGAGAGAAGGTGAAAGAGTGGTTGAGAACCACCCAACCACCACCCAATATGATCTCAGTTCACATTCTGTACATCTGTGCTCCACGACCTCCCTGGAGGTGCTCAGGACCAGGCTGGATGAGGCCTCGAGTGACCTGTTATAGCAGGAGGTGTCTCTGCCTATGGCAGGTTGGAAGTGGCTGAGCTTTGAGCTCCTTTCCAACCTAAGCCATTCTGTGCTTCTGTCTATGAGCTCACACTGTCAGATGTGGATGGCAAAGTCAAGCAGCAGAGAGGGTGGGACAGGACTTGTGTAAATATACCTAGGGAGGGCTGGTGTAAAAGGGAGGAGGTGGCACTTGGTGGTCATGCATTAGAGGAAGCTGCGGATGTTGACTCCGGGCAGACGTCAGAGGCTGCCATATCCAGAGCTTGGCAAACACAGCCAGAGAGCTCTGCCACCAGAAATCTGCCTCACAGCCATGCAAGACAACTCAACGATGCCAGGAGACTCTCCCAGCCTGAGAAGCAACAGTGCAAGGCAGCTACTTGAGCTAGGACTGCATCATTCCACTCTGCATCAAAGCTGGGCTATAAGCAAGGCCAGGAAGAGCCAAGTGCAAGGTCCTGCACCTGGGTGGGCACAACTTCAGGCTGGGTGTTGGAATGGCTGAGAGACATGAGGAACAGGACCTGGGGTCTGACCTCCAGCTACAGCAGCCAGGATCCATCTCAGATTGCCACTGGTGTATTAGGCAGAGCATGTCCAGCAGGTCAAGGGAGGATCTCCTCCACTTCTACACTGCCCTGCTGAGACCTCATCTTGGATACTGCAGAAGGCTGTGAGGATGCTGAGGAAACTGGAGCACTGCCTGGGGAGGAGAGGCTGAGGGACCTGGGGCTGCTTAGTCTGCAGAAGACTGAGAGGAGACTGAATCAATGGTTATAAATCTCTGAGGGCTAGGCGGGACAGGCTCTGCTCACTGCTCCCTGGGATAGGCCAAGGAGCAGTGGATGGAAGCTGCAGCACAGGAGGTTGTAGCTCAACACAAGGGGAAACTTCTTGACTGGAAGGCTCCCAGAGAAACTGTGGAGTCTCCTCTGAAGCCTTTGCAGGCCTGTCTGGTTGTGCTCCTGCGTGCCCTGAGCTAGGTTGTCTGGTCCTCCTGTGGCAGTGGGGTTGGACTGGATGAGCTCTTTGAGTCCCTTCCAACCCCTGACATCCTGCAAGCCTGTGACCTGAGAGACCTTGTGCAAATCTCACAAGGACAGGCCAGCATCTAGGTGTTTGCAGGAGCAGATGGCCAGGTGCTGGACACATGGACCAAACTGCTGCTCTGACCTCCAGCTACTGTAGACAGGATCCACCTCAGATTGCCAGGGGAAAACAAGCCCACCACAGCAGATACCTTCCTCCTCTAAGATGCCCAAGAGATAGAAAGGCAGAGACCTCCCTCTGTAGAGGGAAATGGGACTTAAGAGGAGCTGCAGAGTTAAAAGCAAAGACAGATACTGCAAGTTTGCTAAGCATCTTACTCCCAAGTGTAAATCCTCCTGCTTCTCACATTAAATCAGAGCCCTTAAAACTGGTTCTAAGCAGCTGCCCCCACTTCCTTTGTCCAGCTCTTCCTCAAACACACACAAGGCAGCCCAGTAAGAAACAGCAAAGGGGTAAAGGTCTGCAGACAAAGGCCAGGACCCTTGGAAAGCACCCCCATGGCAGCAAGCTCCCCTCTCCCAGAACACAGGCAGCTGTGCTTTACAGTAGGACAGCTTCCAATGTTTCCCTTCTCTGCAGACGAGGGATTTCCTGTCCTCCATGGCAACAACCTTGCATGTACTGCAGGAGGCTCTGCCAATAATCTCCACAGCACAGCACACACACAAGAAAAAAAAAAAATTAAAGTGGCACTGCCTGTTAGCTCCAGGCTTCAACTTGCTGATGTCTTCCACATCCACGGGCCAAAAAAAAAAATATTTAAAAATCACTCCACTGCCCTCCTTAGAAGGTTTGAGAGTGTATGGGGAGGGTAAATCTCCACTGCTGCACTGCCCACTTAAGGGGTGCTATAAGTTCTGCAGCACTAAGTGATGGAAATCTTTCTGAGGCAGTCCCAAAGCATCAGCACCACCCCAGCAAGAGCTGTCTCTTCACATTCCCCAGCACAAGCATTTTCTACCAGGCAACAGCTCCCGGGTCCATGGTGGTCACTATTGTTCAGGCAGCCCTGGATTTTGATGGTCCAGGTCCTTCCAAGGCAAGAATAGAACAGGAATGGGCTGCCCACAGAGGTGGTGGAGTTACTGTCCCTGGAAGTGTTCAAGCAAAGCCTGGATGGGGCACTTAGTGCCATTGGATAAGGCTGGGATAGGTCAGACTGGATGAGCTTGGAGGTCTCTTCCAACCTGGCAACCACTCTCTCCTGAAAAATGAAGCTCCTACTGGATCAGTGCTTGGTCCAAGAGGTTTAGAAATACCACCAGCCACTCTCTCCTGAAAAAAGGAAGCTCTTCCTAGACCAGTGCTCAGTCCAACAGTTTCAAAACACAGCTGAGCTAAGCTAAGCATCCCCAGCATGGACACTCTCCATCCCCTCTGAGTCACCCTGACAGAGGCCTGCATGCTTCTCCACTCCAGGAGCACAGATTCAGAACAGTGACTTGGCAAGCAGCCCACCTGAGTTTTGGCCCATCTCCACCTCAGCCATCTCATGGCATTTTAGTGAGCTACATCAGCTTGGCAAGAGGCCACATGAACATCAGGACCAGCCTAAGAGATGCAACAGGAACAAAAACCAGGATGGGAAGTGCTCTCTTTCAGTGGGAGCAAGCATGTGATGGATCCACCTCCTCTGCTGTCTCAAATGTAAGTAAATGAGTTGACTTTACTAGGACATGGAGTGCTCTGGGTTGGAAGCCACCTTTTTTATTTTACATCAGTGAATCAGATTCTCAAGGGAATTTTACCCAGACAAAAAAAAGCTTTAAAAAAAATTAATAACAGCAAAAGCTGTCCAGCAGGTCAAGGAAAGGTCTCCTCCTCCTGTGCTCTGCCCTACTGAGACCACAGCTGGAATACTGTGTCCAGTTCCAGGCTCCCCAGCTCCAGAGAGACAGGGATACACTAGAGAGTGTCCAAGGCAGACTAGAAGGATGATTAAGAGGTTGCAACATCTGTCTGAGGGGAAAATGTGAGAGATCTGAGGCTGTTTAGTCTGGAGAAGCCAGAGCAGATCTTGTGCTTACAAATACCTAAGGAGTGGTTGCCAAGAAGGGGCCAGGCTCTTTGCAAGGGTGTCCTGTGATAGGACCAGGGACAACAGACAAACTGGAACACAGGAGCTTCCACCTCAGCACGAGGAAAAACTTCTTTCCTGTAAGGGTGCCAGAGCACTGGAACAGGCTGCCCAGACAGCTTGTGCAGTCCCCTTCATTGGAGGCTCTCAAGACTCATCTGGATGTGTTCCTGTGTGACCTGCCCTAGGTGACCCTGCTTTGGAAGGATCATAGAACGGTTTAGGTTGGAAGGGACCTCAAAGCTCAGCCAGCTCCAACCCCCCACCATAGGCAGGGACACCTCCCACCAGAACAGGTCACTCGAGGCCTCATCCAACCTGGATCTCTGAAGGCACTTTTCAACTCCTACCATTCTAAGATAACCAGGAAGAGAGTGAAAATTCCTTAACTGCTGGGGAAGACTTCTACAACTCCACCTCAAAAGTCAGTGTTCGATGCACACAACCTGCCCACTGCACCCTCCTTTGTGCACCAAGAAGCTGAAGTGCCAGCAGGGAAGCACAACGCATTGCCACTCCCCCGGGCCTCCACCACCCTCTCCTTGCAATCCCACCACCAAGTGGGACTGACCCACAGAAAAGAGCAGCAAAAGCCATTTGAACCAACACCACTGCGCTGGAGTGGAGGCTCCACAGAGGAGAGCAGAAAGGCACAGGCAAGGGCCAGCCAAACTAAAATCACAAGCACTCAGATGACTGCTTCCAACAGCAGCAGATCGAGACAGCAGGAGTGGAATTTCAGATCCAAACTAAACATCTGGCTCTGACCAAAGCTTCCTGTGGAACAGCTGGCAAGTTACCTTTTCCACACTCTACCTGAATTCCCTCCCTTGCAGAACAGGCACAATCCTTGCTTGACTGGTCAAGTCACAAAGCATTCCTAACAAGCATTATTTTTTAGCATGCAAGCACAACAAAAACCCACCTGAGCTGGACTCCAGTCTCAACTCAGCCTTCTCATTAGCTCTGGAAGGTGAAAAAAAAAAAAAAAAGCAAACAACCAACTAACAAACAAACAAAAAACCCCACCACCAAACCCACACCCAAAACCCTTTAACACCAAAATCACCAACCCAAAAAAACAACAGCATCCAAGAAAAAAAGAGAAACACCCCCCAAAAAAAACCCCAACAGCAGCAACAGAAAAACCAAACAAAAATCCCAGAACACACAAAACAAACAAACAAAAACCCACAGCACAAAAAGCAAGGCTGAGCCCACACCAGAGTTTGGCCACTGGGCAGGATTTTGATAGGATAGGATTGGATTTTTTAGGCTAATAGGCCTAAAACACATCCTGGCTTGCCCCAGCCTTCTGCTGATGACAGACACAAGGACAGGAGGAAAAGAAAGGCTGTGGCCATTATGTCCCCACCCAAAGTGCTAAGCAGGTACCCAGGCTGCCTACTTATAAGTGGGGCAGAACCATTTTGCAGCTAAACTTTTCCAGCATTCTGATTTTTCTACACTAGTGAGCTGCCCATAAGCATCCTGATGAAGACTTTCCTGACTGAATTAGACCCCAAATGCAACTGGTTTGTGCCTAGTTCGTGGGCAGGGCTTCTCAGAAATAAAACTATTACATATTTTATAATTCCTGCCTCTTTAATTACCCACAATCAATCCCAGCACAAGCTTCAGAAACCAGCGAGCTGCAGGTCCAGAGCTGGAGCCAGGCTGAAGGATTAAAGCAGATCACAGGGGCCTGCATTCCCTCACTGGTGAGCTGCAAATGGAACAGATTTCAAATCCATTTCAGATGTTCCACTGCCATAAATCAAAGAGGCAGGTGGTTAGGAGTTATTTCAACTCATGCTCTTAACTGCACACTCAGAGCAGCAAGTGCTGGGGTAGCAGGAAAGTACTGGAAGTACCTCCAAGAGCAGCTCTTTGCTTCACAGCATAAACAAGTGGCTCCTCCTGATCTCTTCAGAGTCTGCAAGTGCCAGAAGCTCCATCAATACCTCCTCAGAAAGCCTTCCCAGATCCATGTTTTGAGAAACATGTTTGTTGCTGCCAGTAGAGGCCAAGGCTTGAAAACTGCTAAAAGGTTAAGAGCTTCAGATCAGAGCTCCCCTAAGAGCACACAGACGAGAAACAGGATGGAATGAAGAGAGGCTGAATAAAGTGGGGGAGTGTTTAAAGAAAAGCCAAGCCACCTACTCATGATGAATCTTTAATTATCCTAAGATAAGTCAGCCTGCAGCTCAATTTCTATCCCCACTCAGGCCAGGGTGTTTGTAACATAATTTCTTAGGCTTATGAAGGCAGTCCTGGGTGCAGGAAACCCAGCAGCAGCTAGCACAGAGTCAATGCTCACAGCTCTTCCAGGCTTTCTGCATCCCAAAAGGCACAGCAACCACTCACAACTTTTTAAATGATGAGTCAGGAATACTTTAAAAACAACAAAACCCACAGCCAAAGCAACCACCAAAACACCTCACACCTTTCTGCATCTTGATCATCTTGCCTCTGCTGAACTTTCCTCAACTTAAGGCCCTGCTGCAACTCAGGTCCTGCCATGAAACTATATATGGAATGGTTTAGATTGGAAGGCACCTTAGAGATCATCCCTGTCCACAGGCACAGACAGCTCCCACCAGACCAGGCTGCTCAAGGCTTTACCCAGCCTGGCCTTGAGCACCTCCACAACCTCCCTGAGCAACCTGTTCTAGTGCCTCACCCTCCTCACTGGAAAGAATTTCTTCCTAACAGCCAATCCAGACCAGACTGAAGGCAGATTTCCCTCCTTCCTTATCAGCAGACCAACCACGCAGGTAGCTAACTTCTTATCTCTTCACACATGCAGCCTGCAGCTAAGAAAGGAGGGTAAGCAGCAGCCTTTTGGCCACTTCCTGACAACTCACCGAGCCTACACGTGGTAGAATGGGTCCTCAGCAGCTGTAGCAGCCTGCCACCCACAGGCCTTAGCTCTGCACCGGCACCAGCCTTTGCCAAGCCAACACCTTTCAGGCTTCGAAGCTGCCTGCAATGCACTCTGCTGGCCTGGCTGACACAACACAGTAGCTCCTTTCAGGACACTACTACTGGCAGGCTGCTCGGTAGCCACAGTCCTCTGCATTTGCTGCACAATTAACGACAAGGGCAGTACAAAGCTGTAAGGACATCCACCTCCAAATCTTTCACATATATATTTTAGCTGATTAGATCCATACTTTAACCCAGGTCAAACCATGCCGAGAACACAAACCACACAAGAGCAAGCACTTCCAAGCTCCAAAATAAGAAAACCACCCAAACAAGGGGGAAAAAAAAAAAACCACACCAAAGAAAACCCAACCCAAAACTCAAAGCATCTCACACAGCTTCAACCACGCTGTTACTGGTAGTGTGTGAAGCCCAAAAGAGCCTCGAATGCTTCTGGAGTTGAGGTATGGTGATGTTTGCCACACCAGCTGCAGCCTTTCTCAGGAAAATAAAGGCATTCAAGTTGATCCTGGGGAGCCTATCCCAGTGTTTGAGAACCCTTTCAGTGAAGAAGGATCTCCTGATGTCCCTGGTCCTGAGGCTGAAACTGTTCCTGCCATAGAAAGGTAAAAAAGAATTCAGATGTTTCACAGCTAGACTACTTCAGGGGGGTGTGTTTGAGCTGCTCAGTTGTCATGACTGGTCACACTGCAGTAAGCTACTGAATCACCTTTACATACTGCCACTGAGCTGCCTGTTCTTAGAGCTCCTCTGGATGAAGGTGCTTCAGGCAGTCTGCCCCAGAGCACAGGCTCACAAGATGGCAGAGATTGGAAGGGACCCAAAGAGATCATGGAGTCCAACCCCCTGCCAGAGCAGGACCAGACAATGTAACTCAGGGCACACAGCAAAACATCCAGACAGGCCTGGAAAGCCTTCAGAGAAAGAAATTCCACAGCCTCTCTGGGCAGCCTGTGCCAGTGCTCTGGGACCTTTCCAGTCAAGAAGTTGCTCCTTGTGTTGAGCTGCAACCTCCTGTGCTGCAGCTTCCATCCATTGCTCCTTGGCCTATCAGAGGGAGGGAGTGAGCAGAGCCTGTCCCCTGCTCCTGACCAGCCCTCACAGCTACACAGCCTACCTCAAAAGCACAATCAGAAGTGCAGCCAGAAGAAAAAGGAGATTTTGACAGAAGAATGCTCAGGACTGTGCTTCTCAGAAGCCCTGAAGTTCTAAAACAGTTTGTTGATAGCAGGTGTAAAGATTGACAAAACATGAAGCATTGTGACAAAACAAAACACGTCCAGGTTGGACAAGGCCTTGAGAAAGGTGGTCTAGCAGAAGGTGTCCCTGCCCATTCTTTAAGATCCCTTCCAACACAAAGCATCCTATGAAAACATGAAGCAGAGTGGTTGAAGGAGTCCAAGCCATCTCTACCCATCAATGTTTGCTTCGCTTCCTAAGCAGCACAGAAGTTTGAGAGCTACTGAAACAGCACCATGAGCTGAAGTCACTTCTCACATCAGCATCCACTCCAACAACAACCCCATTGAGACAAAGGTTTCTCTAGCGCATGAACAGCTCCAGGTGATGAGTGACTTGTGAGGGCTCTGTGCCTGACACCTCACTCGGTCACTTCACCCCCCACACACAAAGTCTGGCCACCCAACAGCTCAGTTCATCAGACTTTTATTTGCTGTGTTGCCCCCAGGTGTACAAATGCTGAGTCGAGTTCTAGAAATCCAAAACAGACTGCAGGAGAAAGCTGCCTGGGGAGCAGAACGTGAAGGTAGTTCTGTCAGGAAATGGCTGCTCTAAGTCTGCCCCACTTGCAAGTTTTAAGTAGCAGGGATGTGGAGACAGATTACTTAAGGATCCTGCCAAAAAACCAACGGCGTCCTCAGAAAGGGTTTCCTGCTAAGTGAAGTCAGGCAGCAGCAAATTGATTTCTCACACAGAACTCACTTTGAGTCGTCAGCCAAGAGGACATCAGCTCCATCTAGCCAAGCCACAGACCACTCAGCTCCCAGTGATACCAAGAAAGTCAACCTATTGCTATCCACAAGGATTAGTCTAACCACCTCAGTGAGAGTATTTATTTTAAGCTAATGAAGTCAAGGCAAGAAGTTGTCCCTGGCCATTGAGTGCAACTGATGCTTCTGTCACATTTTCAGGGTAAGAGGTGCCTCAATTGTTGAACAAGTCGATACAGCTCTGCAGGAGAGAAACGTTGTTCTGCAAGAGAAAAGAGTTAAGTTCTGATCAATCAAATCAGCAGAGGAGTGATCATGTCCCTGCACTCTGCACCTTGAATACTGCCTTTGGTTTGGGGCTACAGGAAAAATATTGAGGTGATTAAGCATATCCAGAGAAGAACAAAGCTAATGAAGGGTCTGGAGAGCAGCTCTGGTGAGGAGCAGCTGAGGGAACTGGAGTTGTTCAGCCTAGAGAAGAGGAGGCTGAGGGCAGAGCTCATTGATCTCAACAACTGCCTGAAAGGAGACTGGAGTGAGGTGGGGGTTGGTCTTCTCTTCCTAGTATTGGGTGACAGAACAAGAGGAACTGGCCTGAAATTGTGTCAGGGAAGGTTTAGGTTGGATCTGAGGAAGAATTTCTTTCCTGAAGCAGTGGTCAGGCATTGGAACAGGCTGCCCAGGGAGGTGACAGAATCATCATCTCTGGAGGTATTCAAGAAACATGGACATGGCACTTTAGGACATTGTTTAATGCTCATAATGGTCTTGGGCTGGCAGTTGGACTTAGTGATGTTAGAGGTCAAAAAAAGAACTCTATCATTCTACACAGGCTGCAACCTGTCTCCTCCTGCAGGCCGTGACTCAGTTTGTGGGACAGAGAGGGGCAAGACAGTAGTACAGGAGGGCAAAACTAAACAGTACTGTCAAACATTTTATACAGAATCAAGGCATTGTTTGTTGGAAAAGACCTTTAACATCATCAAATCCAAACATTATCTGGTCCTGTGTCACACTCGAGCTCAGCATTTAAGCTGCTACCAGGAAACTTAGGGAGTGGGAAATTAGTCTTTCCTTCTTCAAAATAAGTTGAGGATGCAAAACTACCTTAAGCCTGAGTCTTCCTGGTTTGTTTTCTACCTTAAACCCTGTAATCTGTGTGCACTTCTCAGGGTTGAGAAGGAAGTGGATGGTGTGGTCTCAAAAGCTTACTTCAAGTCTGCTCAGCAAGGCAAGCCTGGCAGAAGCTGCCACAGAGGCAGTATCACTTTCAAAGCCAGACCAGACAAGGCCTTGAACAACCTCGTCTAGTGGAAGGTGTCCCTGCCCACGGTGGAGGGATTGGAACTAGATGATCTTTAAGGTCCCTTCCAACCCAAACCATGCTATGATTTCACTGACAAGCCAAGGGAGGGTTGGCAGCTAGATCAGAAGCTGCAGGATGTGCCCTCACAGCAGTGCTTGAAGCAGCATCTGCCTCCAGATGTAAGAGGGGTCAAAGGTGGGCAGCTATGAGCTGTTGTGTACTACCTGCAAATTTGAGACTTCTCTGGCAGCACAGGAGTGATAGGTTGAAAACAGACTTTCTGCATGGGACAGAGACTGTCAGCATTTGTTCTTTGTGCCTCCAGCTCTTTGCTTCCTTTCCTTCCCCTCCCCAGGTCTCAGCTGCAGAGCCTGGCTGTTCTGTTTTCAACTTCCTTGTTTGAAGAGGGAGGCTGGCAAACTCTGCATCACACAGTACTCACTTCTCTAAAGCTGTCCCTGGTAAATTCCCCCCAGAAGGGACACACCTTTGCATGCTTTATTTCCAGCTCTGCCATTTCAATGAGGTTTTTGCGGAACGCTGCTATCCTCTTCTCTTTGAAGCTCATCAGTTCTGGAAGGAAGAACAGAGAACAGGTAAGACAGACAAACTGAGACTGAAGTTTCTGTATCTCCCCTCACGTTGCATGAATTCTTCTGTACAGCTCTGGTTAAGTGTTTGGCCACATAAAGCTTCAAGAGTTAATTGTGCTGTTGCTGGCTAGAGGTGCATTTATTGTATGACACTAACATCTTGTCTCAAGACAAAGAGGTTTTGTAGGAAGGCAACAACTGGAATAAAACAGATGCACCAGCTCTGGGAGCACACAGGACATGTAAAACCCAAGAACACTAAAAGGAGTGACATGTGTGTTGTTAAAGTGGGCTTCCTCTGATTTATGTTGCCCAAAGACACCTAGCTAAGAACCAGTGTTTGAAACTCTCTCTGAGGTACTCAGGCTTTTGCACTGTCCCAGCACAGCTATTTTCCAGTTCTCATCTCTGTATTAATATTTCCTCCCTTCAGCATAAACACAGCAAAGCCTATTTTACCTTGTTTGGCAGATTCTGAAATCTTCTCAAACTTCTGACAACAATCCTGTTGATGTGCCTCAGCCAGCCTGACATCTTTGCTCTTTAGTCTGGCTTTATCTAGAGCTTTGTTGGAGTTTTCATAGTCAACAAGAGCCCTTGTACGTCTGTACAGAAGATCCTGAAAGCAGACAGGAACAGTGCAAAGTTTAAGAGGGCTGCTTCCCAAATTGAGGTTACAATCACCTTAGCATCAGTGAAGTTTCACTTCATTCAGCATCAGATTGAGGGGTTTTTCTCCCACAACAAACATCAGCATAGCAACAGGAGCCTTTTGCCAGTGTGATGTCAAGTTCTCAGGACAGCCTCACTCAAGATAGTCTGAGGGCTACTGTAGGGCACTGCTTCTTCCCTTAAAGGTCCTTCTACAAGGTGGGTCTCTCCACCAAGGAGGAACAGTGCTTCCTGAATTCTGACTATTTCCAGTAAGGGATACACCATCACTTACTTGGGAGACCTGACAGTTTGACTGAAGCACTACACTAACCTAGACAGCAGAAGCAGCATAGCTCTGAGCACCAGCACCATAGCATTAATATCTAAAGAGCAGTAGGTCACACATTTTAAAGGGGCTGGGGCTGCAGCTAACCAGTGTATGGCTTCTGCATTCTGCTGTGGTTTAGGAGTGCTGTTTTCTTTGGGATAACAAGAGTATCTTCATGTACTCTTCAAGCACAAAGACTACACTGAGAAAGCAAATATATTCATAATAAAACTTCAAAACCACAAGAGTTCTCTTCTCACCTTGGCAGCTTTTATATTGAGCATGTAGTACCTCAGCAGTTCAGAGAGCTTCAAGTCTTTATCTGACGACACTCTACCTTCAACCTTCTGCAGAAGAGAGCAGAGAGTTGGCACGGGATGGGAAACAGCACCATCCAGAGTCAGGGAGTCTTCCCCCTCCCTCCTAAAGCTTCTCTTACCCCAAGTTTCTCAAAGAGCTCAGCAACTTTCAACAAGTACCTAGGAGGGAAAAAAGGCAACACACCAGCATAAATAACTTTTAGATACTTCTTGAGTCTGAAGAGTGATGGCAGGAAATGGAAAAGCTGGAAGTGGCTCCTGCAAGCAGACCCAGGCAAAGGTTTCAAAAGAACTCAGGTCTAGGCAAAGACCCAGATTAAAATGTTCAATACAAGAGGTGCTGAGGTCAGCCTAGCAGACTAAGCCGCATTAAATGGTGTCTAACTGCTCAAAGAAGCAACACTGACCTCCAGAGCCAGCAACACCTGGAACTTTTTAGTCTAGAGAAGTCAGAGGGGATTGAATCAATGTTTATAATCATCTGAGGGTTGGTCAGGAGGGAGTAGGACAGGCTCTGCTTACTGCTCCCTGAGATAGCACAAGGAGCAATGGATGGAAGCTGCAGCACAGGAGGTTGCAGCTCAACACAAGGGGAAACTTCTTGACTGGAAGGGTCCCAGAGCACTGGCACAGGCTGCCCAGAGAGGCTGGAAACTCTCAGGGGCTGTCTGGATGCGTTCCTGTGTGACCTGAGCTAGATTGTCTGGTCCTGCTCTGGCAGGGGGGCTGAACTCAATCTCTTTGGGTCCCTTCCAACCCCTAATACAATCCTGTGATCCTGTGAACATCTGTACTAGAAGACAGCTGCATAGCTCCTTTTTCTGTAGGAGTCTGTGACTTCAAAAAAAAGAAAAAAGATTCAAGGAGGCCATTGTTTAGAAGGAGCTTTGATGACCAACACTAGGGAATAAATGGGAAAAGATCAGTTAGTTGAGTCAGATGAAACTGATTTACATCTGCTGCACCAAGAGTCTCAGAGAAAAGAAAAATAATAAATTTCTATCACCAGTCACTTGCGGCTCAAGAAATCCAAACCAGCTAGGATTCAATCCCCTGGATAGTCCTTTTCAGAAGTAACTTGATACTCATAGGCTCTGGGTATGTCTGTGAGCAGTTAAAATTGCTCACCTTTTGATAACTGTAGGCTCTTCTAATGCCAGGCTGTTCA
The DNA here is from genome assembly GCA_013396835.1 of Psilopogon haemacephalus. Taxonomy (NCBI): domain Eukaryota; kingdom Metazoa; phylum Chordata; class Aves; order Piciformes; family Megalaimidae; genus Psilopogon; species Psilopogon haemacephalus. The sequence goes on along the minus strand of VWZI01008712.1, from coordinate 1,546,205 downwards.
AGCGAGCTGAAGCATAAATGTAGTCATCTGCAACACCTGCAAGAACAAGACAAAGTTTTCAGGCTGAGGCCAGCAAGGCTGCAAAGGGCTGTACAAGGGTCTTTGAAAAGATTCACTTTTATGAGATCTTGTCATCTTATCTGCTTTTGCACAGGAATCCTTGATTCTGTTGCAGTAGTTCACAAGAAAAATCTTCTCCTGCTCAAAAAAGTCTTCTACTTCCTGCAAGAGAGCACAACCTGTTACATCCATGACACAAGCTCTGTGGGAAGAGTCAAAGAAATAACCATAGCCACGTATGCATTATGCCCATCAACCTCTACTGAAGAGCAGAGGTCAAGACAGATCCTAAGCCAATGGTTTGTCACACCAAGCTGTTTGAGACAAGTGGGGGTTTTTTCCCCCCTCCCAACAACAAAGAGAAGATGGACTTCCCTCCCTGAAGGTGCTCAAGGCCAGGTTGGCATGAGCAACATGCTCCTGTGGGAGGTGTCCCTGCCTATGGCAGGGGGTTGGAACTGGATGAGCTTTGAGGTCCCTTCCAACCTAAACCATTCTATGACTTAACTACTCAACACTGCAGGTTGTCAAAGCAACCATGAAGTTGTCACTGGCCTGCTGGAACTAAGCAGTAAGCATCCCTCAAGCTTGCTCCACATCTACACCATACATGATATGTATGGTCATGTTTCATGGCACTGTTTAAGCAAGCAAGTCTGTTAGAAAGACCTACAGTGGCAACATTATAGCAGAACTGGACCAGTTACAGAAGTCTTCGGTATTTGATCTCATCTAGTGCATGCACAAACTTACAAATCACACTTATTCAGAGCTCTGAAACAGAGCAAAGCCAAGAATGCATTTGCTGAATGCATAATTCCTTCCTCCCCCACCAGTATCAGGTACTAAGGCAGCTCTTTTGCACCCACTAGAAACTTCAAACACACACACTTGAATTCTTCAGCAGCCTGCAGCTTCAGCAGCTTATTTCTACAGAATTAATACAGGCTACACCAGCCAACTCAGGACAGCAATAACAAGGAAGGTCAACATCAGTAGCTGAGCCTCACACACATCAAGCCTAGAGTAAGGCAACTGCAGCAGCTCAAGAGCAAGAAAAATCCAGATTAGGGTAAGAGGTAAACCAACTACCCTACCTTGACTCCAGAGAAGAGGACTTCATCAGCACTCTTCACCACACTTTTTAGAAAGCCACCAAACATCTCTTTTGTGTTTTTCCTCCGAACACTCAGCTGCAACAGAAGCCGAGACAGCTTTAGAACCATCTCAAGGTTAAGGGGGAAAAAAAAAATGCAACTGTTTTGAGATTTGCAATAGATGAACATCATTCACATCACTCACACAACAGGAGAGGCTGATTTCCAAGCTCTCCATAGTACCCACATGAGCTGTACAAAGATGGCTTGGCTAGAAGTTGTTCAACTCTTCTGTGCCAGAGCTTTTCCTCACTCCCAGAAATGACTCAGTTTGGCCTCACACCTTGTATTAGCACCTATCATTCATAAATTAAATACAGCTGAAGAGATTCAGCACTAGCACCTCCAGTCCTCCGCTTTAGAGCCAGGAAAAACACAGCACAGGTACACTTGATCTGTATCTGCTTCCAAGATAGGAAATTGGCTTGCTAACCCATTTGACTAGGACTAAGAAACAGAGCTTTATAACAGCAAAAAGTCTAAAAGGTCAGGCTTCCATCCTTTAATCACCTCCCAGCAGCACTGGCAACATCTGCTTGCTGATCCTGCACAGAGATTTACATAACATTCTGACCCAGCAGCAGAAGTGATAACACTAACATTTTGCCTCCCACAGGAAAGAGAAAAGGTAAAAAAAAAGTGTCTTACATCCTGGTCATACTCCAGGAAAACATGAAAATTGTGATCTTTGCTGAGCACAGGGTGAGAAGAAATACGCTGAAGGAAGACTTCATGTGATGATACAGTTTTCTTGAAGACAGCAAGGTATTCACTGAAAGGAAAGAACAGACTGAGATCCTCTCTTGTGCCACCTTCAACAAAGGATTGCTTCAATGTTATGCAGTGAAAGTATTCAGCAGCATACTTCTGAAACCTTATGACATGGTTCAGGTTGGATATTAGAAGAAATTGGTTTTTTTACTAGAAAGGTTCTCAAACACTGGCACAGGCTCCCCAGGGAGGTGGCTGAACCCCCATCCCCAGAGGTATGGTACTGAGGGACATGGGTTGATAGCAGCCTTGGTAGAGTTAGAGGATGGCTGGACTTCAGATCAAAGGTTTCTTTCCCCAACAAAAAACGATGTTGTGACCCCAAATATCTCACTAGTGAGAGAGAAGCTGTTTTCAATCTCTTTTCAACCTCCCCAGTTTGAGAGAACCTTTAGGCAACTCCTCAGTTCCAGAGCTTTAAAGACCGTGCAGCAGCAAACAGCCTTCTAAACCCTCACAGTCACGACCACTTAGCACCAAGTAAGTTGCTCTCCCAGGAGGCTTCTCCAAGCAGAGTTTTTAAACAGAAGACCAATCCTACTTACGCTTCTAGCTCTTGCTTCATTTTGGCAAACTCTTCTTTTGTCATAGACACTTCTCCTTCCCCTAGCTTCTGCATCTTCTCTCTGGGTCCATCAAAGTCAGGCTTCGAAGGTGCTGGAGGTATCTAGCCAAGGAACTGGTTAATGATAGATGCTAGCAAATCCATGTTTCAGCTGTTACTTTTAGCCTTGTCCAAAAAGAGGCCCTTTGGCATGGTTATGACAAGCCAGCAAGGCTCTACTCTAGGGAACTCCTGAGGCACACTGATGTCTAGGTGCCTCCAAGCTCTGCCTTACCTCGACCCAGGAGGAAAACCAAGCAAGAGGAACAACTTCCATACCCCACCCCACAACCAATCGTTTTCTGTGACCCACAGGACCTCCTAAAGTATCATGCTAGGAAAGAAAGGCTGTATTTAATAGAGCATTGCAATCTGTCATCTTCAGGCAGATATTAATGCCACCAGAACATCATTAAATAGTTTGGGTTGGAAGGGGCCTTAAAGATAATCTAGTTCCAACCCCCTCCACCGAGGGCAGGGACACCTTCCACTAGACCAGGCTGCCCATAGCTTTGTCCAACCTGGCCTAGAACACTTCCAGGGAGACACTCAGGTTTGGGGTTTTATTTTGCTGCATCAAGCTAGATTTCCCACAGAAATCTAAGTCAGCACCACAGCCCTCATGTTGTTTGAGAATTAAGGCAAAAGGAAAAAGTGGCAATACTGAAGTCATGAAACACTACTGACAGGAGTAAGGCAGACTTTTATTCTACTAGCAGGCACTGGAAATCACCACATCTTAGAGCCCCACTTCTTTTAGGGAATACTTACAATGAGTCCTGCATAGTCTTCAGTTTCACTGAGCGTATCATGCAGCCACACAAAGTCCTCATGCTGCCTCGTAACCGAAAACTCAGGGCTTTGAAAAGCTGGCAGCGTAGTCTGGAGACGACAGATAGAAGCCCTACTGTTTTGTAAATCGGTGCTTTGAGAAGCAGTTCTCACCCTTTCCAAAAGGAAGCTGTTTTGCCCAGTAAGAGCCTCGCCTACTCCCTTTTAGCTGAGCTGGCATTGGTTTGAGAGCCTTCACTACCCTTTAAAGAGAAAGCATCCAAGCAGTTCATTCTGTCAAGTCTCACAGTGGCTGGTTTCCCCCACTCTGCTCCCCAGCCTTCTAGTCTCAAGGTAGCATTCCTTCAGCAAATCAAATCCAGTGTACAGCCTCCTTCTCTCTGTTTAGGGAGTGCTCAAGGCTTAGGAAATCTGGAGGTTTTGCACATATGTTTATCACAGAGGTCTTTTCCAACCAAAATGATTCTAAGATCAAGTCCAACCTAAACACCATGGCCACTAAACCATGTCAACACTTGTCTTGAGTACCTCCAGGAATGGTGACTGCACCACCTACTTGGGCAACTTATTCCAACCCCTAGCCCCCTCAGGTCACCTTTAAGAGGAAAAGGTTGTTCCAATTAGATTTTTTTTTTTTCCCTCCACTGTCAAGCTCATCTTTACAAGTAGGTGTAGTGCAAAAATACAGATGACTTACACATTTATGAAGCTGTATTTCTTACCTTGGTATGCACAGTGAACTTCACTCTGTCCTTCTCACTTAGGGCATCAGGTATATCAATTTGGAGAGAAGGATCAAAATTCAGGTCTACAGATACAGACCTCAGCTGCAACAGAATTAATAGCATAAGTCTTGAGCTAGCAACAACAGAACATACCACTCATTTTCTGCATAAGGGAGAAAATCATGGCTATCAAGGTCATAACATGGGAAATTTCCAATCAAAATTGACTCCATGATTCCTCAGCAAGAGACCTTTAAAGTCACCAATTCCAACCTTCAGAGCAAGGCTGAATTCTGAATGCCTTTCCAGGAAAGCAAGCTGGAAAACTGGGCCACAACTGATGCTGCCTGACTTCCCTGCAGCATACCAGTGCACAGACCCCGCCAGAGCTTGCCCCTACCACCTGCTGAACACATTAAGTCTCAGCACCAAAGGACACAGGCAAAAGGTGCCAGGCAGCATCTGAGCAATCTCCTGTTATATCCCAGCCAGCATGAACACTGCCTTACACTCCTGCAAAGCTGCACAACTACTTTGCAAGAGGCTGTCCTCTGAGGGGTACCTCTGCTTCCAACAGCTTTGGCAACTCCCTCCCCCTGGTCTGGCCATCTGTGTGCTACAGCCCAAAGCTGGCAGGTGACAAGTGCCTCCGGCTGCCTGCAGACAACACAGCTGTCAGGCCAGCAGGCATCTGTCCCCATGCAGCCTGCCACCATCTATGTCCTACAAAGGAGAGCATCACCAGCTACTGCCATCATCCATGGCCAGGCTCTCAGGTGGAAGTGAGGATACCCCCAGTACCCTCATTCTCCCAGCCATACAAAACACCTATCTGCTGCACACCAGCTGTCAGCTAAAGTGAGCAGGAGTTAGGTAAGACAGTCGCAATGGTCTACAGAAAGATCCTGGATGCAGCACTGTGCTTCCCCATTCTAATTTCTGTAGGACAAAAGGCTTTTATCAGGTGACTGACACTCACATAGGCAGAAGCTGGCCCATTCAAACACTAGGATGGGTAGAAGACCACCACTCAGCCACTGGTTTCACTGGGAGCACAGCTCACAGTCTGTTGCCTGTGGACACCAGCAGCCAAAGCTGGGCAGTGTTTCCCAGCCCATGGGCACCAGCAGCCAAAGCAGAGAGATGCAGATCCCAGCATTTTGCATCCTGCTTACTTATCTCTACTGTCCAAACAGGATCAGTAGTGCTAACAATACAAACTGCTGAGTCTGGAGAGCATGATAAGCTCAAGGAAACTGCTTCCTCTCAGCTAAACCAAGGAGAGGATTACCCAAATCAGCCAGTCCTGAATTGATGAAGTTTCTTTTTAAGACTTGTGGACAAAGTAAGCCACAATCAGATGCTGCATACACACTCCTTCATGCACAATAGTTGCCTGCAGGAGATGGGCAGCTAGAGACACAAGCTGGTACTGCTCTGCTGGATTAACACAGTGGTGGACCTCTCTCCCATGAACTAGCACCATAAACTGCAGAGGCAACAGAGCCTTAAAGAACCTCCTCCTCCTCACATTTACGTGGAACTTCTTTGAGTTTGAGCCCATCACCCCTCGTCCTGTTGCTTGGGCACCACTGACACCAGACTGGTCCCATTCTCCTGACACCCACTGCTTGAGCATTTATAAGCATTGAGATGCTGTGTATCATACATAGAGCTCCAAGGGTGAAACCAGCCCAGAAACAGCACATGAGTCAGGAACACCTCTCTACAGCAAGGGTGGTGAGGCACTGAAAGAGGCTGGCCACAGAGCCTGTGGATCCCCTCTCCCTGAAGGTCTTTGAGGCCAAGTTGGACAAGGCCTTCTACTAGACCAGGTTGCTCAAGGGATCAAAGCGGGGCAGGGGTGCAACTAGACCATCTTCAAGATCCCTTCCAACTCAAACCATTCTATGAATCTATGGTTACACAGTGGTAGAACTCTACCCCTCAGGAAGTCAATTGCTAGCAGGGAGAAAAGCAAACAAACTTGTACCTCCCTCACCTTAAACATTTTACATGATGCAGCCTGCACTTAAAGGCTGCTGCATTCCCAAACATCAAGCACATCACTGTTTGAAGACAGCAGAATTATCACCTCTGCCCTGCCACAGCCTGCTCTTCAGTAAGTGACCTGGAGTCACATGAAACAGGAGATCACAAACCCACTGGTGTGCTCTGATCCTGTGAAGGTCACTGTGGGCTCCTAACTCCAGGCCAGAGACCTTTAGGATTACACAATCATGGCAGCGAGGCTCAGACTACAAAGGCAGCATTCACCCTGTGCCTTCAGGACACAATGCTGCATTTCCCTACCTAATGTGCTGGAGCAGCACTTCCCCACCAAACTGGAAGCCAAACACCTCCACCCTGGGCTCATTACCACAGCCCCACACAGCACTAGCACAGGGGGTACCTAAAGCAGATGTTTTACACCAACCCCTGATCAGCACAAACATCTGCTGCTGCAGATTTCCCCATCCCTCCAACACTCATCCTACAAGCAGGAATGAGGACCTACTTGCTCGTGGTCACATGAAGGCTGTGCAGAGCAAAGGAATTCAACTTTTATCTCCAGGCCCCAGGCTTGTTGCTTGATCATAGGAGACACCCAGCTCAAGGCATTCCCAGAAAGCCACTCCAGCTTAGCTCTCTGGCCTGCCACATCCACCAGCTGCTTCATACCTGGAGGCATTCCTCTGCTAGGACTTCACTGCTTCTTCACTGCACTCCATCCAGGCAGTGGGCAAGAGAACTGAAGTTTTCCCACCCCAGTTACCAGAAACCAGTCAGTCACCCCACATCAAGGAGATAACTGAAAAATCAACATCTGCCAACAGATTGCTCCTTACTTGCACAACACTGCCAGAGAGGCACAGAGGATGGTGACCCCCTCAGAGCAGCACAGTGAGTTGGGCCACAAACAAACTCACCCCAAACCCAGTAGTGCCTCTACTTTCACCTCTCATTTCCCTTTGACAGAAACAGCCTACCTTCCTCCCACTGCTTACAGATGTTCAAACAGCAAGAGTTGAAGACTTAAGTACAACCCAGTGATGGCCAACAGCCACCCAGGCTTCAGCTTGGCAGACAGAAGCTTCTGCTCAGGCCTCATCTAATGCAAAGACATCTTCATGCTTGCAGACATGCAGTGAAGGAAATGCCCTCAGCAGTGGAAACTGATTCATTCTGTTGAGTGGCCTGAACTGCTGATGCTAAAATAACAACCTCTGCAGTTTTAGCGTTGGTTCTGGAAGAGTCAATCTTACTTCTGCATTCTAACAAAAGAATCTGCCACTGCAAGCAGCCCTGTACAACATCCCACTGCCACTGAAGTAAGAACCTGGGCTTGAAACAGGGGTTTCAACCAGGAGGGGCAAGGAGCCCTTCCACAAGGGTTTACACCTCTCAGACCTTTCTGCTTATTACCAGCAACCTTAGAAAACACCACATCAAACTCATCACCTCCCTCTTGTCACTCAAGCAATAGCCACAAACAAGGTCAAGCACCAGGTCCTCCACTTCAGTCACAATAACCCCACGCATGCTACAAGCTTGGGACAGAGTGACTGGGAAGCTGCCCAGCAGAAAGAGACCTGGGAGTGTTGATCAACAGCCAGCCAAAGCTGAGCCAGCAGCCTCCAATTAGCTCAAACCAACACACAGCACCTGCCCACACAGCTAAGGCCAACAGCATCCTGGCCTGCATCAGGAATGCTGTGACCACAAGAAGCAGGGAAGTGATTGTTTCCCAGTACTCAGCACTGCTGAGGCCACACCTTGAATCCCTGGTTCACTTTTGGACACTGAAGTGGTGGAGCATGTCCAGACAAGGGCAACAAAGCTGGTAAAGGGCCTAAAGAACAGGTCTTGTGAGAAGCAGCTGAGGGAACTGGAGTTGTTTGTCCTGGAGAGAAGGAGGCTGAGGAGAGACTTTCTCCCTCTCTGCAATTCCCTGGAAGGAGGTTGGAGCCAGGTAGGTGTTGGTCTCTTCTCCCTAATAACAGGTGATAAGACAAGAGGAAATGGCTTCAAGTTGCACAAAGTGAGGCTTAAGTTGGAGATTTGATCAAACTCCTTCACTGAAAGGGTTTTCAAACACTGGAGCAGATACCCTAGGGAGGTGGCTCAATCCCCACTCCTGGAGGTGCTTCAAAAACACAGAGATGTGGCACTGAGGGGCATGGTTTAGTACCAGCCCTGGTAGAGAATGGCTGGGCCCAGTGATCTTCAAGGTCTTTTCTAACCAAAGTGATTCTCAATTCTAGCACTTCAGTAGTAATTACACCTGCCACTACCCAGAAGCCATCACCTTTTAGACAGTAGCCTTCCTAACTGAACCAGTTTAAGTGCTCTCCAGAGCCCAATAAAAGATCATGATGTTTTCTGGCAGCTTATACAAAGTCCTCGGTTGCAAAGGGCCTTGTTTCAACAGTCAGCAGTTAAGCAGCAGGCTTGCAGGGTATCTGGCCAGCAGATATTAGCAGCATTAGTTGCTGGAACTGCATTTCAGTCACATTCAGCACAAGGAGCTTAAGCTTCCCTTTAATTAAGGCACTAAAAGTATGTCTTAAGTACACTGCACACATGCTGCAGCAAAGAGTTGCTACAGCAGGTATGAAGCTTTGATTTTACAGCCCTCATGACAAGCTTCCTGCTAGCTCTGACTGTGAAAGTCTTGAAGTAGTCTGAGTCACAGAGAAGCAGGAAAAGTGAAGCAGTTGCTTTGTGCTCAGCCTTGATGTCACTGCTTCAGAAAATGCCTTCCCAGATTCATTTCTTTGGAGTGCTGAGCTCCTGTGATGGTTTCTATTTCGCTTAAAACAAAGACAAAGAGGAAATAACAGCTCGGTTTAGTTGCTTTGAAATGGCATTCCTCATGGAGTGCAGTGCTTGCCAAGTGAGCAGGAGGCAGCCTCTACAGCCAGAGCACCACTGGCCCCATAATACACTGCCCTGCTCACTTAGCTGTCCTGTCACAGGGATCTCTCTCTGCAGAAACCAAGTGGTTACACACCTCCTGAGAGAGCAAAGAGCACTATCAACACTCAGGGATCCATATTCTGCATAGCAAACTTTCTAGCCCATCTGGCTCCACCTCCCAGTAAACTGCACGCCTCCACCCAATCCATTGCCTCCTCAGCTCGAAGTGTCGAGTGGGCCAAACTGACCCTGCTTCAGCAGTCTGCCTGCAGAGCAAAATACTGGGGAAAATTCCTTTAGCTCATCTGCCATCTGTAGCATGAAGCACACTCAGCTAAAAGGGAAATTGTTAAACAGAAGCAAAGCTCTAAGCCACAGTCGGCATCCAGAAGAATGTTTTGCTGACCTCCTGCAGCAAGGATGGAGCTGATGGTAGGAGTGCCAGCAATACAGCTTCACCATGCTCTCTTCACCTCCCAATTGTCTCATTAGCAGCTTCATGAAGGCCAGGTGTCCTTGACAATATCTGCAGTCACTCTCTCCTTGCTAGCACTTTATCTCTGTACTTGCTTTTACAGGCTCACAGGATGCCAGGGGTTGGAAGGGACACAAAGAGAGCATCCAGTCCAACCCCCCTGCCACAGCAGGACCAGACAATCCAGCTCAGGGCACACAGCAACACATCCAGACAGAGTCTGCAAAGGCTCCAGACAAGGAGACTCCACAACCTCTCTGGGCAGCCTGCGCCAGTGCTCTGGGACCCACACAGGCAAGAAGTTACCCTTTGTGTTGAGCTGCAACCTCCTGTGCTGCAGCTTCCATCGATTGCTCCTCGTGCTATCCCAGGGAGTAAGTGAGCAGGGCCTGTCCCCCTGCTTCCTGACCAGGAGACTTCTGCTTTGCCCCATTCGAGAACAGGAAGCTTCATTTAATTCCTGCCAACTTCTTTTACCCTTACATTGAACCTGGCAAGACCTGCAGAGCAGACGCACAAGCTTGGCTTGGCAATCCCACTACTGCCTTCACTTTCTGAAGTGCCTTTTCCTCCCCGTGACAAATTGCACCATCTTCCCCACTGCACTTCCAACCACTCTTATCCTACCCTCCCTTCCTCTTCCTACACACCCTGATCCTCTCCTGCTTCACCACCACAGGGTCAGTTTGCAGTTTGTGCTTAGCAACGACTGCTGCTCAAGGCTAACAGCAAGTGGAGCTTCCTTTCTAGGCACAGGCTTTATCTGCTGGCCACACACCAGCTCCATGTTGCTGCTTTCTTCCCTAAACAGGAACAGACAAGATAAGAGCATTTCTACCCTCCTCCTAGTCGCTGGAATCCCAAGGCAGCTGTACCACCTGAAACAAGCTAGTTAATCTTTGTCCATTGAGCAGCAGAGCTTAAACATACTTCAGCCCTCACTGCAAGAATGTTTTCTCCTCCCCCCAACCCAGTATTCCTGTCTGCTAAACCAGAACAGGCAGAGAAATGCTACCAACTGCTGCAAGACAGGTGAGATTCTACCTTCCCCTCCAGGCATCACCTAGGAAGGCTTACACTCACTATCCTCAGGTGGCAGATACTTCAATGCTAATAGCTTCCAAGGCAGCAGCAGGCTACAGCACTGCATGGGTCACAGGTCAAAGTGAAGAACTGGAAACCACTTAGTCAACAAAATTTTTGCACCTTCTACTGGATGAAAACTGTATGAAGATAGCTGTACACTTGAGGAAGAGAAGTGGGAAAAAAAAAAAAACAAAAAACAAAACACAACACAAGCAGGACATGGAACTGTCGGAGCCAGTCCAGAGGAGGGACACGAAGATGCTCAGAGGGCTGCAGCAGCTCTGCTCTGAGGACAGGCTGAGAGAGTTGGGGCTCTGCAGCCTGCAGAAGAGAAGGCTGCCAGGAGACCTTGGAGTGGCCTTGCAGGATCTGAAGGGGGCTACAAGAAGACTGAGGAGCGACTATTGACAAAGTCTGGTAATGAGAGGATGAGGAGGAATGGGTTTGAAGTGGCAGAGGGGAGATTGAAAGTGGATGTTAGGAGGAAGTTGTTTGCAGTGAGGGTGGTGAGACACTGGCACAGGTTGCCCAGGGAGGCTGTGGAGCACAGAATGTATTATTTGATCACATTTGGTGCTTCTGTGCTCCACAACCTCCTGGTGTTCAGGACCAGGTTGGATGAGACCTTGGGTGACCTGTTCTAGTGGGAGGTGTCCCTGCCTATGGCACAGGAGGGTTGGAACTTTCAGCTCCCTTCCCACCTAAACCATTCTGTGATCTTAAAAAGTTGTTGAAAGAGAGGTTTATTTCTAAGTCTGAAGTTAGCTAACTCAGAACCCATCTACAGAACACAAAATGAACAGACCTGAACACCCTTAACAGCTTAGAGCACATCTTCCTGCAGGGGAGGCTCAACTTAATCACAATGCAAACTACATTCAGAGGCAGCAGTAGACAGGCCAAATAGGCAGCCCTTAAACTGTTCCAGGGCTGTGTTACATTTAATTTGAGACATGTTGAGGTTAGTTATTAAGCCAGGTAAGAGTAGGGAGGTTATTTCACATGGCCTGTCCAGTGGGACAAATAAACCCAATCACTGTCCACATGCACACACGCTAATTCACAAAGTTCCTGTTTCAGCACTTCATCTGCACTTCCTTCGAGGAGAGTCTCAACACTCGCTGCTCTCTCAAAGGCAAGGCAGAGGCTTCCCTGGCACTGCAATCAACTTCAGGGCAGAACAAGGCAAAGCAAGGCAGGCACGGCTGTGACAGCCGAGAGGAAAGAGGCAGCGCAGCTGAAGGGGCAGCTGGCAGCACAACCAACACAGGCCACGCTGTGCCCAGGGAGGATGGCCACAGGCACACACACACACGGGGGCTGGCCACAGGCACCCACGGGGAAGAGCAAGTTCCAGCACCTCTATCAGAATGGTCCGGAGGGCCCAGAGGCAGGTCCCGAGCGGCAGGTCCAGCTCCGGCGCTCCCTGGGCGGGCACAGCTGCCGCAGCTCCGAGGCCCTGCTCACCACCCCACTCCAGCACGGACCAGGCGCTCCGCTCACAGCCTGCGCTGCCTCGAACCCCCTTCTCTCTGCTCCTTCTCTTCCCCTCCTCCTCTTCATCTTCCTCCAGACACTTCTCCCTTCAGAGGCACCACCCCGCACTCACCAGGAGCTGCTAAATCCTGACCACCTGCCCTCGGAGCACCTTAGGCGCAAGAAGACAGCACGACAGCGACTGGGAAAACTACCGTTTGGATTTTGTTTTCAAACGAGCAAAACCAAACCCGGTCACGGTCATACCGCCAGGGACAGGGCAAGAGAAGGCAGGGAGCTCCCTCACCCTCCCGCCGGGCAAGCCCAGAGCTGAGCGCGGCCCTCACAACCCGCCTCAAACCCAACCCGGTCCAGCAGCCTCACCTTACTGTGCACGTCCTCCCGGAGCAAAGCCATCTCGCTCGGACACAACCAGACGCTCACCACCTCCTCCGCCGCCGCTGCCGCCTCATATAGCGCGGGGTGGAGCCGCCACCGCCTCCCGCCGCCAGTGCCACACCTCCCGCCCCCGCGGCGGCCATCTTGAGTGAGGGCAGAGCGCTGCTGCGCCTTCATCCAAGATGGCAGCGCTGCGGCCACCGCAGGCTTCCTTTGCTCTTCCCTTTTTTTCCCCCCCATCTGCGCTTAAACATTTCTTTTCTGTTCTTCGTGTTTGGTTTTGGTTCTTTGTTTGGGCGGGCTTGAANACAAGCTGGAAGACAGAAAGTTCCTCCTTTTTTTTTTTTTTTTTTTTTTTTTTTTTTTTTTTTTTTTTTTTTTCCGGCGAGGGTTTTAAAGGGTTTTGGAGGTTGGGAAGTCTTCAGAACTCCACGGGAGGATGCGCTGCTGCTGGTCACCGCGCTCGCAGGGGCTCGACCTCCCCACCGCTCCGGTGTCACCCGAGTGGGACTCTTTGGCCATGCTGTTTGAGTTGAATATACTTCTTTAGCGTTCCAAAGAAAGACCGTTTAGGGGTTTGCAGTGTGAAGTTGACGGCTTTGAGCAAACAGCACGCGTCTCGCTAGGGATTATGTCCTTGAGAAGGAGCTGACAGGTGGAAGATGCTGGCTTGTGCTGGGAGTTCCCATCAAAATCTGCAACAAAACACTTCGGGCATCAAGAGAAGCTCTTAACGCCAGGACAGTCCTTGTCTTTGCATACGCTGGGGGGCACCCTGAAGTAACGTTGTCATCAGTCAGGACTCGGCCAAGAGAACCGAGATGAAAGGTGCACGTTCTGCAAACGACTCCTGTTACAATGACAAATCCTACACCTGCTAGAGAGCCCCTACCTCAATACACCCTCTGAGCATGTGCACCGAACTTCAGAGAGGCTGTGTCTTTAAAGTAAAGCAGGAAACAAGCTAACCAACGTCTGAACCGTAGGCGTTGACGTTGAGGTGCAACCGGTAGGTGTTACCGTGAGACAGCCGCTGTGCGCTCCAGCTGGCGCGCCGGCTTCGGAGGGTGCCTCCGGCACACACCTCCACAACTCCCTAAGAATTACAAGTTTCGACCCGGTGTACGAGATCGCCTTGTCCCACACCGGGGAGAAGAGCACGGCTTTCGGTCGGGGGGAACTACAAATCCCGGGAGGCCGAGGTGGCAGCGCGGCTGCGCGGAACTGCTGTCGGCGGGAAGCGCAGCGCCGGGGGAAGGGCAGCTCCGGGGTCCGTCCTCTGCCGCCGCT